>OV121076.1:26640543-27168043 GCA_921293005.1 Nemoura dubitans
ATAATAATAATAATAATAATAATAATAATAATAATAATAATAATAATAATAATAATAATAATAATTATAATAATAATAATAATAATAATAATAATAATAATAATAATAATAATAATAATAATAATAATAATAATAATAATAATAATAATTAATAATAATAATAATATTAATAATAATAATAATAATAATAATAATAATAATAATAATAATAATAATAATAATAATAATAATAATAATAATAATAAATAATAATAATAATAATAATAATAATAATAATAATAATAATAATAATAATAATAATAATAATAATAATAATAATAATAATAATATAATAATAATAATAATAATAATAATAATAATAATAATAATAATAATATAATAATAATAATAATAATAATAATAATAATAATAATAATAATAATAATAATAAGAATAATAATAATAATAATAATAATAATAATAATAATAATAATAATAATAATAATAATAATAATAATAATAATAATAATAATAATAATAATAATAATAATAATAATAATAATAATAATAATAATAATAATAATAATAATAATAATAATAATAATAATAATAATAATAATAATAATAATAATAATAATAATAATAATAATAATAATAATAATAATAATAATAATAATAATAATAATAATAATAATAATAATAATAATAATAATAATAATAATAATAATAATAATAATAATAATAATAATAATAATAATAATAATAATAATAATAATAATAATAATAATAATAATAATAATAATAATAATAATAATAAGTTGTTTATTGTCGCAGTAACACATAAGGGTTATTGGACAGACCATTGCATAAAATCTTAAATTCTAAATAGAACCTTTAAATACATAATGATCCTTATTTGTCAAATCATGTCAACCATATAAAAATAACAACAGTTCATTGATGAGCGTAGCGAGCGAAGCAAAATCATCAATTTCACTACTGCTAAAAAAACACTTGGTGTGTGTTTGTTTGTTTTTTTTTTTTTTTTTTGTTTGTTTTTTTTTTTTTTTGTATGTGTGTTTGCGCGCGCTCTACAGGCCGAACGCCTGCTTTGAGTGGGATGAAATTTTCAGGGTGTCTACTTTTGTTCTCAACTTAGACCCCCTGCGTTTTTCAAGAAAATCCTCAATCAAAAAATCACCAATTTCACTACTGCTAAAAAAACACTTGGTGTTTTTTTTTTTTTTTTTTTTTTTGTATGTGTGTTTGCGCGCGCTCTACAGGCCAAACGCCTGCTTCGAGTGGGATGAAATTTTCACTTTCAAAGCAGAAAAAAGAGCAAAATTCGACAATTGGGCATGTTTGGAAAAGTACGGAAATTTATTTAAAAGTGCGTATTTTTTTCAAATGTTCCCAATTTCGATTTGCCTTTAGAAACCATCGAAACCGAATGGAAACATCACACCAGATTTTTTCCAAAAAAATCAACCAAATAAAACCCAATAAACACCCTTGGGCATAAGTTACATCTATGTATTAACATGCACATTGCTCAATGACCTCAAAATGAGCACATTTCCGCTACCCTACAGCTCGGACAGAAACAAAGAAAGGCCAGAATCGTTTACAAATTCAAGTGATCAGAATTTTCGAAAAAGCCAGGGTCCGGCTTGCTGCTCCATGATTTAGGCTTTTTGCCTCAATCTTTTTACGCGCTAAATACAAATCGCTACGCTAATCTTCAACGCAACACAAATTGCGTTCGCCCTAGTTATATAAGATGATGTCACAAACACGAATGGCGCATACATGTTACATTTTTTACATTTTTTATTATAACCAATAAACTCATTGATGTTGTAAAAGCAGTTTTTTGTCAGGAAACCTTTCAGTTCATGTTTAAATTTGTTTTTTCCGCTATTTTTCACATGTTCTGGTAGAGCATTGTACAGCACGATGCCGCTGTGCACCGGGCCCTTGGTGTACAAGGTGGTTTTGTGTGAACTGGTTGATGGCTCCTCTTTGCGTCGAGTGTTGTGATCGTGCTCCTTATTAAAGTTGCCTAAATGATTGTTGTCTATCACATAAATTATTACTCTGTATATGTAAAGAGAAGGAAGAGGTAAGATACCGAATTTCTTGAATAGTATACGGCACGAATCTTTGTAAAATACGTCGGCTACTGGATTTCGACTTGCTTTACCCATATTATATCTGAGTGCTTTTTTTGGAGTTTAAGGCGTATCAAACCACGTGTTTTTACCAGGGAGTTCTCATTGTTTTTACCAATTATTTTAGGGAAATGGTTATGTTGTGACCCATTTGTAATAAGACAAATACACAGAAAGTATTTTGTAATTTTCTGTTGGAAAATTTTTGGGCAACCCTAAAAAAAAAAGGGTGAATCCTTTGGACGGGTCAGGAAGACACAATATTATAGATAGCAAGTTGCGGTATTTTTTTATTAACGCAGAATAACTGTCTTGTCATGGCAAGCAAAAAGCCATGATCGTAGAATTATATTGGCTGAGATATCGATTTTTGAAAACTCGAAAAGAATGGGGCAAGATTATAGTGTTTTTTAACTAACTGTCAGCAGAAAAATAAGACACATTTTGAAATTTAAAACCCCTTGCCATAAAGCCTTAAGCTTGTAGATTCCAAAAATGTGTGTCGCATCTTGATCGGACAATTAGTGTAGAAGCCTGACCCGTCCGTGGAAACCCTTGCGCGAATTAAAAATTTTGAGCCGCCAGCAGGTCAGATTTACGAGGATTGCATAGCTGCAGGCTTGAAATCGTCTCTAGTGCTTGCTATCGAGAGCGACCTTGGGTGATGTGGGAGCAAAAGTGCTAGTCTGCGCGGAGCGTTATCTTATAATCCCCGAGTTTATATGTTCAGTTTTTTGCGGTGACGGAAATTATATGTATAAATAAACATCATGATATGCGAAGTGTTTCGCTTGCTGAATTTGAAATAGATTCTCAACTTATTTTGCATCGCCGCACCTCGCAGATCCCGGCCGATGAGGAGTCAACCTCGCGGCAAATACAA
This sequence comes from Nemoura dubitans, assembly GCA_921293005.1. Classification (NCBI taxonomy): domain Eukaryota; kingdom Metazoa; phylum Arthropoda; class Insecta; order Plecoptera; family Nemouridae; genus Nemoura; species Nemoura dubitans. Next base: position 26,643,577 of record OV121076.1, read on the forward strand.
GACGACCGCACTCGGACTTCCGTGCGACAATATCGCGATTGGCAGCTTCACGATTCCTTTGTCTTCCCTTCCTTGATATTCTATTACAATCAGAGATCTGAGTGACCTAGTGTTATTGCTTTTTCCAGTTGTGTGCCATTAAAGTCAGATTCAATTCTGCAAGCTAGACCACGAAACTTTGTATTTGAAATGTCCGAAACTTCAATCTATAATAATTAATGCTCGTTAGTACTATGGACAACATTACGTTTACCGTAAATATCGTAGTTGATATCATAGTGGCAATTTCGTGCCGGAAAGAATATAATATCTTTACGATGAACTATAGTAGTACCTATATAAAAATACAGATGGATAATGATAAATAATATATATGCGCGCGCGAGTCGTGCCACCACTCTATTTAAAAATATTTACAGATATTAGAATTGAAGAAAACGCTGTTCTACATACGGTTGTACATACATACGTTCTACATTTTGTCAATCGTTGCGGAGATTTTTTAACAGATGCACATTATTACACCTGAGAATCGCGAAAGGACGGCGGACTTGCGCTGGACACGTCGTGGTTGTTGACAGACACTTCACAGTATGTTGCACAATTGTGTTACACACACACATATATTGTACATATTTCACGCGAGAATAGCGATGCTTTCCCACGCGGCGGACAAGATGACGCGGTGACGCGGAAAGATGACATAAGCTAACGAAAATACAGGAGTAGGCCTAAGTTGGGACACCTGTGATAAAAAAAAAACGCACCCTTTACTACTACCTCTCGGGTGGTGTGGAAACGTAGTTGCATCGGTTGCATCGACCGGCTCTGCAGAATTCGCGCGACAGAATTTTGTTCAAGAAAATTGCTTTGTATCATTTTTGGCGGCCATTCGTTCTAACGCGGTGTTATCCTCATTATTGTGATCAGGGTAGCGATTGTGTAAAGTTATCGATGTTCTTAGGTAACACGACCTATTGAAATAAGCATGGTAACATTTAGTTATCGATCCGTTACCGATCGACATATTTTAGCTGACAACTGAACCGGGGACCGGCGGAACTTAGTTACCTAGGTACCTATGTCTTATAAATGACTGCCTAAAGAGGCCCGTATTTTATATCTTATCTCCAACATATACCTTTGCATAGCCTTTCGGCTTTGAAAATGAGGAGGAGGAAAGTATGCAATGATACCTATGTCAAATTACTTCCATTCCCGCTCATGAACACTAATACCCATAACGTTTCTCTTGCTGAAAATGATGCTACGCGTTACCTAGTTGGCAAAACCCTATTAGTTCTGATCATATTTATTACTATCTCACTGTATTTTTCACTTTGTATTATAACAAATTTTATTATTTGATCTCATATGTACTTATAATTCGGTAACATGCTATGCAGTATTCTGTATTTATGTAACACTGTATTCTGCTTGCATGCATGAGGCCATACCGTGCTGTGGCTGGCCTTATAGCAATACACGTTTCATATGTGTTTTTAATAAACTTTTATTAGATCCATACATATTTCGGCGAAAGTTTTTCTTTATGTCAGCCCAGAGAGAGGTGTCAGTCATATTCATGAACTTGCACATAAAAAAGCTAGGTACCTCCGTCAAATTTAACTTGAAAACTTCGTTTCAAAAGGAATTCTCAATCGCACGAGCAATCCTCTACATTGGAATTATCTAAAAAATTATAAATTAGAAAGAAATCGATTTTCAGATTGACAACTACAAATTATTTCTGGGAATGTAGCATAATATCAACATCTGCCAGGCGATAAGCGGCTTAGTGCCGGGTTTTGCCATGACCAGACATCGAGTTTAGAAGACTGCGAACTTGATCGATCTAATATCCGCAATATTCACCCAATCACTTTGATTCAAAATGATACACGTTCTGTATGACGTCACGAATCCAGACGTATCAAAAAAATTAAACATTTTCTGATTTTGTAGGTTTTTTTTATAGTCAAGTGGATTGTTTTTAAATACAGCGATAAAAAATAATCCGTCAGGAGCGATAAGCTTGGCATGTATTTATGATGTTGAGTTGTCGCTCGGGACTCGATTGTTTCTGTTTTGAGGTTTGGAAGTCTTACTTGTGAACGGGGGTGGGGGGCATGGTGCAAGCATGGTGCAAGCATTGGCAGAGTTGGACTGCGATGGTTTGCGGGACATAAGACCATGAGCGTGAGAAAACACGTCCTTCTGCCTTGAGAGTTGGGGAACGACTGATCTGGCGGAAAAACACATTAAGCAACATTTGCGAGTTCACGTGGGATTGATACCCGTTAAATGCCTGCTTTGCCTCACTACAGTGCCCCCAAATCTCAATACCGTACTATATACTTCCATAAACGAAATTTACTTATTTCTGATATCTGTCAAATCTTTGCACTGGACAAAGTTATAGTCAACAAAGCTTGGTCACCAAGGTGACGAAGGAAATTGATTCTGGAGTTAAAAAGCATCGAAAATCACGAAAAAACACTCCAAAAATGCTTATAAAAACCAATCGGAAAGTCCTACCGAGTACCGAACATGTTTAGAAGTTTTGGTGGAGATATGTAAAGAACTTTGAAATTTATAAAGATTCAAACTTTTGATCAAATCTAAGAATTTCGAAAAAATTGCTTGCATAAAAAAGTTTTTAACAGATCTTTTCCAAAAACCCATGGTGTTGAGAATAAATGTAGTTCCTTTGAAAATTTTATCCATACCGGAGAAGCGTTTGGGCTTAAGAGCACGCACAAACACAAAACAAAAGAACAAAATGCATACACAAGTGATATTTTTTTTAGGTTTAGAGTAATTTAAGATATTGCTTCGCTCGCTACGCTCATAGCTCGCCATCGCTCGCAGGAAGGGTACATGTTTTTATAAAATTTTTCATCAATGTAAAGTATACCGAAATTAAGCATTCTGAAAGCTTGAGGTCTACATGCCTTTTCGTTCTCTTTTGTGTTTCACTCTTAATTTTACTGTTTTCATATAAAATTCAACCAAATTCGGTTTGAATGAAGATTTCCTTATTCAAGTAATAATAATGTACACACTTCCATTTCTTAGCAGCCTCTGCTTTTAAGTCCTAAACCTTTTTATCCTCTGCAAACAGCTACGAGACCTTTCTTTAAATCAACGCAACACATATTGCGTTCGCGAAGATCTAGCAGTAGAAAATTATTATTCCAGTTGGCTGCACTGAAATAATAGCAACCAGAACACAACACTCGTTATCGTTGGAATCAGTTTCAGACCATGTGCCATCACATAAGAATTTCTTGGCTCAATTGCCCTGTTTTTTCCCCATTAGATGCTGCTAATCAGTGTGAGACGCAGGACAGCGTTAGTATATTAATTGTCTCCTTTCGAATACGAGGGACCAAACATCCTAGCACAGATATAAGGTTACTCAGATATTTTACCATTCCAGGTATGGCTACTTTACAGATACAAGGTTACCCAGATATTCTGCCACACTTAGTTATGATGGCTATGTCACAGATACCTAGCTATGGCTACGTCACAGATATAAGGTTACCCCGATATTCTACCATACCCAGCTATGGCTGCGGCATAAATTTGATTATGGTAATTTCGCCGGCAATCGATGGGGTGCGTTGGCAAACTGTTTTCACATCACCTACCAGGCCATCCATGGCACAAGGTCAATTATAATCAAGGGACCCAATGTTCCACAGGTGGTTACAGTTACCTTTGTTACAGGTAGATATAAAAACAAACAGTGGTTCAATCTCTTGACTGCCGGCGAAACTTTTCTTGCGGACGGAGGGCTTTCGTGTAGCTGCTTTAGTGTGGGAGTGGAAAATCTGGGTAACCTTATATCTGTGATCCTAGAGTGTCTTGGCGAGGTCCTGGAGTCTAGATCGGCGTCCCCCGATGCGATGGGGTCGGTGAGGCGACCCCCATCCCCCCCCCCCCCCCCGCTACCAGAGTTCGCGGCTACAAAGGCTAATTGGACTTCCGTCTCGACACCAACCCTGAGTGCCAAGGTGGCCGGACAGGGTTCTAGATACGGGGACCAGGGCTACGCATACCGGCCACTTGGAACAAGGGCGAAAAGAGAGGAGATTGCACAGAGAGCCAATTAGCAGCAGCTGCCATGGCTGGACGGCCGTGTGTCATTCACATAGTTCGTGTACACTAACCTTTTTGTTGTTGCCAAACTGCACGAACTTCATTTTTTATTTTTTATTTTATTTATTGTTATCAGTTTAAAATACATTAAAACATAATGATAAACATTGTCGCATATCGTGTAATTTTAATTAACAAACTCGTCAAATGAGTAAAAAACATTGTTTATAAGAAAATCTTTAATGGAGCGCTTGAATTCACTGCGTGAGGCGCATGACTTAAGGGTGACAGAAAACTTATTAAAAACTATCGCTCCACGAAAAAGTAGATTTTGGTTCGATCTTTGCAGGCAGTGTTTAGGTTTGTCGAACTTTTCTGCGCCTCGTGTATAGTGCTCGTGGATGGAGCTGCGAGTTTGGAACAGGTTGTGATGATCCCAAACGAATAGCGCGACAGCTAGGATATGCAAACCACAGAGAGTTAAGATGAGCAGTTGCTTGAAGGCGGCACGACAAGATTCGCGACAGCCTAGTCGAGACAACACTCGGATTGTTTTCTTCTGCAGTTTGAATATGGAGTCCGTGCAGTTTGCGCTGCCCCAAAACACCACAGCGTACTGCATAACAGCCTGAAATTGCGCGAAGTATATTTTGCGCACTTGTAACATTCCGAGTCATACGAGCAAGGGTAGGTGACAATCTTGACTCAAGGATTGCTCAGCTGACGACTTTGGTTTTTTATAACAAATATTTATTTATATAATCTGTTTATTGTCTTAATATCAAAAAAATGATGTACAGACATTATTTTAAGGCTACCAATACAAAAGCCGGCTAGCCATGCCTGACACTTCTTTTAATATCTTTCTTCTTTATTCTCTCCTTCCTCACTTCCCTCTTCCTCCTCACATTTTTCTATCAACACCTTCCATGCCTTCTTATCGTCCCACAATTTCTTCTCTTCCATCTCCTTCCAATTCGTCTGTCTCTCCTCCAAATCTTCTTTAATCAACCCACTCCATTTCTCTCTTGGTCTTCCCACCCTTCTTCGACCGTCAGCATTTTTTTCATATTCGATTCTTGGTATCCTTTTCTTACTTATCCTCTGCATGTTGCCGAACCATCGCAGCCTCTCTCTGCCCAATTTGAAGGCTAGTCTTTCCACTCCCAACTCTTTCCTGATCTTACAGCTTTTCACCTTCTCCATTTTTGTAACTCCCATTATACTCCTGAAAAATTTCATTGCGGCTGCTTGCAGTTGTCTTTCTTCTTTTCCACCAATCGCCCACGTCACTGCTGCGTACATTAAAATAGGTAAAACAATCATTTTAAACATGATTAACTGCATTTAGTTGGGAAATGCTCATTCCACAGTAATTTCCGCACCGATTGATAAAATATCTCTGCTTTCTTTACTCTTTGTTTCACTTCTTCTTGTATCGTAGCCTTCTTGGTTATTATACAAATACTTGAACATATCAGTTTCTTTCACTTCCTTTTCTTGTAATCTTATTTTTATTCTATTTCTGGGTGTTTCTTTCGTTCCATTGTCATCACTTCACTCTTTTCTTGGCTGATTTTCAACCCCATCTTCTCTGTCTCCTCTTTCCATCTGTTCACTTTCACTTGAATTTCTTCCCTACTTTCGCCCCATACTATTACATCATTCGCGTAAACCAGTGTTCTTGAATCAGCCTCTTCGTTTCCTTCCACAGCCCTCAATAATTCGTCCATCACAATTACAAATAACGATGGCGAATATTTAAGCAAAAAAAATATATAATGATAACAATTTTAATAGTGCGTAGGTTTTCTGAGCCATGGTATGATGGTAGTTGTGATTTCTCGGTTTCAGCTCTTTTGTGATTAGATTTCGGTCCTAAAAAGGACCTGTTAATCCGACGTTTCGGCAGAGGTCGCTCTGCAATCTTCAGGTGAGGCTGACCCTGAAGATCTCACCCTGTATCACCTAAAGATGGCTGAGAGACCTCGGCAGAAACGTCGGATTAACAGGTCCTTTTAAGGACCGCCATATAATCACAAAAGAGCTTAAAACGAGAAACCACTACTACCATAACATAATATTTAGTTTGCCAATAGCCGTCTTCTCTAATCTTTCCAACTTCAAAATAAATTTTCAAAATTGTAATATCGAATTCAAATGTTGATATTTCGGAATGATTGCTGAAGAGGACCCCTGGATGACCCTAAACTCCGTTTCACGTTGAGGAGAGAAGATTTGCATCTTCCTCGAGGACTCACTGCTGCTAGACACGAGCTTAAATGCGTTTCAACTTTGAACACTGCTTATATGCCTAATGTTATCCCCAAGACATGGCTGGTGAGTTTTGAAACCCTACCGTGTGTCTAGCAGCAGAGGTTTCTCTTGAAAGTTGCAATCCACTCTCCTTCTCAACACAATGTTCCTGGATGGCCGCGGCGTCCGGGCCAAGTGGTCTGCACCTGGAAGCAGGTGACGGTCTTCTTGGCGAACGACGGCGTGACGTGTGCGGCGTGGGCGAGCGTCACGCCGCACATGTCCATCACGTCCACGTTGCCGGCCACCGCCATGTGGTCGTCCTCAGCCAGCACGATGTCCACGATCAGCATGAACGTCTTCATCACGTCGACCAGCTTGACGCGGCTCGGATCCGTCAGACCGACGCGGTTCAGGAACACGCGGCACCCTCGGGCGTCGGGCGTCGGCAGGGGCAGCCACACCCTGCAAGGGCGGTAGGGGGGAGGGGGCGTTAGCTTGCCTTGCGAGGCTGGATAAGAGCTTAGCCTTCGACCAGCAGATACGGCCAATTTCTGATATGTGCTCATATGTGTGATTTGAAGTTGAATTGAATGGTGGACCGGGCTCAAAATGCAATAACATGTATAGTCCCCGGAAACTAGCGTATGGACCAAATTTCAGCTCGATCGTATGACGGGAAGTGGGTTAATTAGCAGACACAAGATGTGAACCAGGACAGATAGACGAGAAAAATTGACACCGTAAAAACTACGTTTTTCGTTTAAATCTTAAATTTATATACTGCTTTATATTTGTATTTTTGTGTGCATCAGCAATTAATCTATCTAATAAATCCAGAGAGCTCCTAGTCCTTCAATCCCCTCCCCTTTCAATCACACATTAGAACACACTTCAGAGGTTTGGAAATTTGGAAAAATCCCACTTCTTGTTAAATTTCCACATTTTTCCTTATGTTCCCCATAATGTCTGATATGTTCTCACATGTGTGATTTAACGAGGAATTATTGAATGGAGGGCAAGGCTCCAAATTGAATAGAATGTATTGCCAATGGAAACTAGCTCTGAGAGAGAAAGAAAATGTAATATCTTTATCACTAATATACCCGGCGGGGGGGGGGGGGGGGGGGTAAAAGGTCTCGCCGTTTGCTCAGGGGGGCCTCGGACCTTGCAGAGGTCCCCCTGAACCCGAGGCTCCCAAGCACTGGTATGCCTGCTCCCCTCTAGTTACGCCCTGAGCCCGAGGCCCCAGGGCACTGGTGTGCATGCTCCCCTCTAGTAACGCACTGAGCCCGAGGCCCCAGAGCACTGGTATGCCTGCTCCCCTCTAGCTACGCACTGAGCCCGAGGACCCAGAGCACTGGTGTGCCTGCTCCTCTCTAGTAACGCACTGAGCCCGAGGCTCCAGAGCACTGGTATGCCTGCTCCCCTCTAGCTACGCACTGAGCCCGACCAAAGGAGTGGCATGCCTGCTCCCCTCTAATTTCATCTAATCATCTAATTTCTCCGTCCTTTTTGGTACATTTACTTCCTTGGGGATTTTCTTTTTATTTCAACTTTTTCCCCTGATTCTTACCGTACGTTTTCGGTTCGTGAATTTGGGATAACTTTTTTAGGACGGCTACGGACAAATTTTGGCTTCTTTTAAGGAAATAACTGTATTATTGGCATATTTTTTCGTCGGGTATACTTTCATAACACGCGACCGGGGAGCGCCTTTCCGTTTCCAGCATTAGCCCAGCAGACCTCACCAAATCAGCCGTTTTCATTGGTTGAACATTCAAAATGACGTGACGTCACTCACCCGCGCCAAAAGCGTCGTGACAAAAAAGATCTGCGCCGTATTCCCCGAAACGAATGAAACTATAATTCTCCGCGCTGGTGGACTCGGAAGATCACTACGTTGATAATAAGAGGTTAAAACCAAATTTATTGCACGAGTTTGAAAAACCGCGCTGCTGTCAAAGTATTCGCCCCACTCGCGCAATTCCAGATCTGACAGTGACACTTCAAGTTCAATTGTTCGATGTTGGTGCTGAGATGTCAGGTTCAAGTCTTGTCGTAGCATAATTTCACAATTATTACAATCAGCACTCCAGAACTATATTATGCATTCAGTTTTCCGCTGAGCACTAAAAATGCATCAATAAGTGAATGAATAAGTTTACTCCCAGCAATATCCGAAGAGTTCTCAGATAGGTACGGTGAATATAACCTCACTGAGCTGTCAAAAGATTGTTCATAGTCTCTCACCGTTTTCAAGATTTTTCTGACACAATGGATACATTTCTTAAGCTAGTTTAATTAGCACTTTGTTTGATTATTAACTACATTGGATTAGTTGCATATGAAACTCATACGCTATGCTTTAAAATAGAACTTAGTACGGCGCACGTACTGCAGTGTGGGAGTAAGGTTCTTTATAGCCAGGGCAGCATGGTATTATGTGATTGTCATAACCGCGCAAATAATTCAATCATTCGCAAGCTTCGCTAAAGTCTCTGAGAAATTGGGTTTCGCGAAAGAGCGTGAAAATTCCGACACAGCTTGCAAGACAGCAGACGAGACACGTTCTGCCGCGCATGTCAGAATTTTATCGGTGAAATTTGGGTTATAGCGCAAGGAGACGAGATAATTCTGTCGCCAAGCACATGGGCTCTGCGCGCGGGGGGGTGACGTCACGACAGTTTGAATGTTCAACCAATGAAAAAGGCTGATTTGGCGAGGTCTGCTGGGCTAATGCTAAGAACGGAAAGGCGCGACCGGGGACGCATGCATTGCGAATGTACCTATACACATCGTGCCACACTGCGGCTACGGCTTGCCGGTCGAACGTCTATTTCAGTCGTTACTCTGGCGGAATGACAACCAATTTCTGTGAGTCCAGTGGACCAGCGAGTCACAGTTTTTAGTCCATGTTCCCCTCAATTACAATAAAATGTTTAATCGCAGGTCAAGTAGAAATACGTCTAACGATATTAAGAAGCTTTTCCAATAATAATACAAAAAGTGGGCAGTCACATTTTGGTAAATAAACACGAATTTCAATAAAATTGGTAACACATTTCCAGGAGATAAAAGTCAGCTTCAGTCTCTTATTAATTAGCAGAGCGTCTACAAATAGATACACGTTTTTCCAATGGACTATCGACTAAACATTATTATTTTAACCTCGTGGAACACGGACTACAAAATGCTAATCGCTCATCCACCGTTAAGGCCCCCGCACAATTAAGAATAGGAATAAGTGGAATAACAATAAAAGTATAGTACACGTACAATTGCTGCTTAAAAGACGTGAAAAATGTTCACCGACAGATGTCAGTGACAGCATTACCTCAAAACGTTGGCGTGACAACAACACTTTGTTGCACCGAGACGCCTGAATAACATCATCTGGAATAAGACCATATCGGCCATTTTCTGTCCCACCGGAATAAAGCCATCTGACTGATGGTCTTGTTCCAGTGGAACAAGACCATAAAGAATATGGTCTTGTTCCAGTTTTGATTCACTGTCCCAACACCATCAGTCTGATGGTCTTGTTCCACCGGAACAAGACCATAAAAATTATGGTCTTGTTCAAGTCAATATTGACTGTCCCAACACTATATGTCTTATGGTCTTGTTCCAGTGGAACAAGACCATAAAAAATATGGCTTTAATCCAGTCGGTTAAGGCAGTGGCGTGCGAATCAAAACGGAAAAAAGCCATCTCGTGTATGGTGTTAGTCCAGTGGAATTATACCATAAGAAATATGGCTTTGGTCCAGTAACGAGTCAACCCTCGTTGCAGAGGAGTAAAGCGAGATGCCTAGCATCCAGCACTTGGATTTTAAAAAGTTGTGTCCTATGCATATAATGTCAAACGCAGCCACTATGTAGAACGTAAGCACTACGTAAACATTTTTGATCCCTTGTATGTATGTATGTATGCGTTGGGTATTGGTATGTGAACTATCTTAAGTCACTTTCACCCAATATTGTAAACTTGTTCCCGCTGGTCCGGGGATAAATGATGCAAAGGGGTGTAAGCGGTTGATAAAAAAATATAATATTATTATTGTGATATTATGATGTAACCATATCGTAGAGACAACCACACGTGGCTGCATAGTTTGAACATGTACCTACTAGGGTATAACGCAGTGTTGCGTTGAAGATGAGCGTATATAGCAGTTTGTATAGTGAATAAAATGGTTTTGCTTGGAAAAAAATACTCCAAATTTAGTTTAGAAATACGTCTTCATTCAAGACAATTGTAAGTGCATTTAATTTTAGCATGGAAAACGCAGAAAGTAAATCTATTGAGTATATTTTTATAAGTCGACCCAAGCTGATAACACCATGTGCTAGCAATCGCAATCATCCCTGTCTTGAAAATAAATAATAAATAAATAAATTGTATAAATAAAATAATAAATAAAATAAATAAATAAAATAATAATAATATATAATATAATATAATATATAATATATAATAATAATAATAATAATATAATAAATAATAAATAAATAAAATAAATAAATAAATAATAAATAAATAAATGCGTTGGACTATAAAGAGTAGAGGAAATCTTTTTTTTAGACAATTTTGAATAAAATTTGCTTGAACATCGCAAAAATGTACTAAAAAAATGCTAGAAATGTATTAATAAAAAGAGAACGGAAAGTCCTTAATGCCTCAAAACTTAAGAAATGCTTGGTTTTATCACGTTTCATAACATTGTAAAGTTTTGTGAAAAAATATCGAGAACTTTCGGCTGTATAGCTTGGACAAATTTTTCGGAAATTATGAATTCTTTTTTGGATTTTGAATAGTTTAAAAACTATTCGGTAGATTATGCTGAAAAGAGCACAGGGTCTAAGTTAGAACCTAGTGAAATACCTCTGCAAATTTTGTCAGAATCGGATCAGCCGTTTGGACAGCAGATCGCGAACAAACACACACACAAACAAACAAACAAAAAACACACATAAGTGCTTTTTTTTTGGGGCTAGTTAAATTGAAGATTTCGCTCCGCTCGCTTCGCTCGCTACGCTCATCAATAATTGAAGTTCCCGGCACCCTAAACTAAATTTTTTATCTATTTCACTTGCTGGCGAGGGAGAAGGAATTCAATTGCGAGGCTCCATATCTATAAGATATCGCGTAGTCAATTTGAACCTAGCATGCAATCTCTAATGCTGATCTGTAATGATCTAGCGATTCTCTAACGTTTTTCAGGAGTGGGTGGACCCTGTAAAGAGATGCTAATTCCTTCTGAACTTGACTTGGAGATTGTCAGGTTCCTATCCTATTATTATCTGTAAGTCTGGAAGCTGACCAAATTAACACAAACAACATTGATATGATGCATGTGAATAACTTAATACGTTATACTGCCGAACTCAGGAGGCCAGTTCTCGGAGACAACTGCCTGCTCGCCGGCGACGCAGGGGGAGTGGTCAGGTAGCTACCCTTTTGTTGGGCTATAGCTTATTTATAGCCAGGCACAGAAAATTAAACAATACGGAAGAAAAAATGTACAGTCTTAGCAAGAGCCAAGTACACTCGAAGTGTTGAAACGACACAAGATCAGCTAGTCAATCAAAACGTCGTCAACGCAAACGCAAGTTTCATTCAGCATGCACTCTTTCTCATACAGAGTTTATTGTAATACACTAGTATATTAAACTGATAATAACACACCCTAATTTGACATACTGTCATATACAGGACCATATACAGGACCAAAAGGGAAGCATTTTTATTAAATTTCGAAGAGTCACGTCTGCTTTTCCTAATATAGCACAAACTTTGAAAGAAACTATTTCAAACTGGGTTTTCAATGCTCAATGAAGTCTCATTTATATTTTCTAGTTACTTCCTCGACTGACAATGGCAGCGTGAAGAACATAACTTATTGTTTTTTAACCTAAAATCCATTTCACGTTCGGAAGGAGAGTGGATTTGCAACTTTCAAGAGGACCCACTGCTGCTGGACACCAGCCGAGAGTTTCAAAACTTAGCTATGAGCAATTTATTGAGCATGACTTATGGTTTGGAAAAATATTCGCCTTCCAATAGATGTATCCCGTGTGACCTTTAACGTCCACCCACGGGTTCCAGTTGCACCTGCCGCGTTGCACACACATTGGAGGTGATAGCTGGCATGAAGACAAAATTTTTGATACTAGTATCCAAACTGTCCGCGAAATGTTTATCGGGAATTTCATTTTTGGTAGATGGCTCTAGCCTAAACATGAGATTGCTTTCAACATTACACAGAAAGGAAATCATTTTTGAAAGCCGATATAGTTAGTAAGCAACTGCACAACTTTCCAAATATTATTATGCTTTTAACGCTGAATCCCAAAAAGTACTTTTGAGAAATCCAAAATCATACGAAGCTGTGCAACTGGCATCTTCAAAACCAAGAGAATTTTAAATCTAATCATGCACAACAACAACAAAACTTTTTTCAATCTGCAGATACACAGAAGTACCGGGGACAATGCTACAAAAGTATTGTTTGTGGTGAAAACAAGACTTGGATTAGATATCGAAAGAGAAAATCAGAATCGTGATTAATTTGTTTAATTTGTCGCCACATAGGTAGGACCTAATCACTTCGTGTGTTTTAGCCTCGACTCATGTATACCTTTCGCCTTCCACGATGAGCTGATTTCAGATTTTTAAGTTAAAGCTGCTAAAATGTATACCTAGTATAATATTAACTTGTCTGTCGCTCATAAATTAAAAATAAGAACACGCGTCGCGTAGCGAGCAGTAAAGCGAATACTTTATATCACCGTGGATCCTTAAAAAACGCAATGTGTGTGTGTGTGTGTGTGTGTGTGTGTGTGTGTGTGTGTGTGTGTGTGTGTGTGTGTGTGTGTGTGTGTGTGTGTGTGTGTGTGTATCCGAAATACTAAAGAAAGAATATGATTTTTTGAATGGTCAATTTTTTTCTTACAACAATACCTCGTGTAAAAGCACATCAAAACAGTCCACAATGTTGATCATCATTTTATACCCCGACGCCTGCAAGCTAGGCATCTCTCTTCACTCCTCTGCAACGAGGGTTGACTCGTTACTGGACCAAAGCCTTATTTTTTATGGTATTATTCCAGTGGACTAACACCACACACGAGATGGCTTTTTCCATTCTGATTCGCACGCCACTGTCTAAACCGACTGGATTAAAGCCATATTTTTATGGTCTTGTTCCACTGGAACAAGACCATCAGACAGATGGTGTTGGGACAGTCAATCTTGACTGGAACAAGACCACATTTTTTATGGTCTTGTTTCGGTGGAACAAGACCATCAGACTGATGGTGTTGGGACAGTGAATCAAAACTGGAACAAGACCATCTCTTTTATGGTCTTGTTCCACTGGAACAAGACCACCAGTCAGATGGCTTTATTCCGGTGGGACAGAAAATGGCCGATATGGTCTTATTCCAGATGGTGTTATTCAGCTCCCCCGTTGCACAGTGTTTTTTTTCCAAATAATACTGCTCGGTGATTGGTTTAAATAAGAAAAGTAGCAACAAGTTGGAATATTCAAACTTGCTTATTCACTATTCATATCGTTGCTCGCCTTACTTCACGGCTTACGTCAAATTATGGGCACTTGCAAATGTTTCCCAGCGTTTTTACTTTTGTATTCGTTATTCTCATTACTACTCTTATTCTTGCTTCTATTGTGCGCGGGTTTTACCAAAGCAGCCGGCCGCACAGTGTTGCAAATTGTACTAGTAATTATTCCATATTAGACGCTATTCATGAGCCCAGTCATATGTACGAACCCGAGCCTGAGCACCTCCTGAATCTCGGGCAACATCGGGTCACGGTTGGTCGAGTACTCCGGACACAGCGTCCTCATGGTGTAGTACATGTCGAGCTTCTCCTTGGTTCGCTCCAGACTGAACTTGCAGCCTCGCAGGAACGTCAGCAGGAACTGATCGTCTGCGAGTCAAAGTCCAAGGCCGGCCGTTAGTGTTGAGAGCAGAGTACAAATCGAGTGGAGCCAAATATTAACTTCTACCGTGCCAAAGGCAGTATCGGTGCATAATTTTCCTGCTCAGAGTATGTTTAAAATGGCCCTCTGATGCCAGGGTTCATGCCTTTTACAACCTAGGGTGTTCAAATGAGACACAGATAAGGTCACGTTCAATTGTGAGGGTCTCTATTTGAATGGCAGGCAAAGTGTTTGAAATTGACAGTAAGAACATTTGTCGGTACCAGAACAGTCACTTGTGTTTGGATTTTTGATATAGGTTAGACATGAGATTAGGTTATGAACGAGGCGATGGAATAGCGTCACATGGAATATCGTCACAATGCCCAAAACTGCTAAAAATAATGTGACGATGGTCCGGTGGACGATCGTCACAATTCGGTGGGCTCTGAGAGGGGGGGAAAGGCTTGTGAAAATGGCATGGCACCATTTTCCGGGGGCCCAACTAGGGAAATGACTTCGGAAAAGCCTGTGAAAATGGCAGGCTATAATTTCCCGGCAATTTCTGTACCGGTAAAATGTGACGATAATCCAGTGGACGATCGTCACATCCAAATGTGACGCTGTTCCGGTGGACTAAAGTCACATTCACAAATGTGACGCTTAGATCACCTGCTTGCAGTTTGGAGATTTACTATTAAACTAGAAGTTTCGTGTTTGATATCCGGTTTGACGGAATTCATTGAATATCTGTGGTCTACCTTATGAATACAAATTTGGACATTCACCCAGCTTGCATTGATTGAATATTAATCAAATTACAAAGGTAAACTATCAATCTGTCACAATTTAACTTAACGTGAGCAGAAATGTACTTATTTTCGCG
The DNA here is from genome assembly GCA_921293005.1 of Nemoura dubitans. Taxonomy (NCBI): domain Eukaryota; kingdom Metazoa; phylum Arthropoda; class Insecta; order Plecoptera; family Nemouridae; genus Nemoura; species Nemoura dubitans. The sequence goes on from OV121076.1 coordinate 26,658,774, forward strand.
AAATATCTCACTAAATTAAACAAAATTCTCGAATGAACTGTCGATTGGAGGTATATTTTAGTAGATATTGCCGCGCTAGCAAAATAACTTGTTCTCACTAGTATATATATATATATATATATATATATATATATATATATATATATATATATATATATAGCATGGATTGCTTACAACTCTTGCGAGCCAAATGTCCGAGTTGCCCGAGTGTTCATGGAGTAAGAGATTAATAAAACATTTATTACTGCGTCCGTATCGCATACATTTAGGGTGCATCCTTCTGATGACGGCATGTGTTCCGGTCCGTTTCAAAGATGAAGTTTCTTTTGACAGCCCAGCTATAATAAAGTGATTCGCAATGCGATATGAGACAATTTGTGTTCTTTTTTCTTTTCTTGGTTATGCAATTCATTTCAGTATGTTTTGTCAGTATTACATTTCTTGCCCTCTATGTCTGGCTGTAGGATGGATTGACGGATCACGATAGCAACCCATCGGTCACGAATCGATCGGAATTTTACAGTTTTTTTATATTTTGTCGATATAAACAAAATCTTCAATTTCGCAAGACCAAAAAAAAGCACTTGTGTATGTTTTTTTGTTTGTGTGTTTGTGCGTGCCCTGTGTTTGTGCAACGCCTAGTGATATAAATTTGAGGTTTGTGATTCACGCAGACAATATCGTGGTCACAATCTTGGCGGTGAATTATTTCCATTTTTCACTCAAGTAAAATTGTCAGTCAACGTCATAGCTGCTGTGTTTTTATCATATTCTACTATCTTATGAGACTATGGGGAAGCCTTTTGTTTGCCAGCGATATACGCCGCCAAATTCTCTCACTTCATTGGGGCAGACAATATCGTGGTCACAATCTTGGCGGTCGCATCTTTCGCACCTTGCCTTCGTCTGCCTTGACTCGAGGGTATCCGTACCTGTGTACCGCCAAAGCCAGGTACCAAGGCATGCTCTACCTTGTGAGTGCTTTCTGTTGTGCTATTTTAGTGAGTCTGGCGACCAGTCTTTCACCGCAATTTCAAGTATTTAATAGCATAGTAGGTATACATAGGCAGGCATAAGAAACTCTAATATTATACTATATGCCTACTACTATAGATAGGCCAAATGCGGCCAGCGGAGGCTACGACTTCGGCCCGTGCAGCTCACACCTTAGCATGCATCGATCACTAAATTAGTATTGGTATCAAAATATTTGCCCACATTTATATCGGCTCTAAAATGCACTAATTTCTCGCTTGCGGAGCTAAAGTTATAGTAGTGTATGGTCAGTAAAATCAGTAAAACAGGTGCACATCTTCTACGCAAAGCCACCAGTTGATCAAGGAAATCGAAGTTTCTCGTTCTCGCCACTAGGGGCGTGCGGTTCAGCGAAGCTGTCGGTTTGAACTAGGGCGGGCCGAGAACAGGTTCATGCAACATTTCACAATAATTATCTAATCACACAAACACAACTCGTTAGTATTCAAGGTAGTTGCGTCATTTTTTTAGACAACTTTTCACTTGGCTGAATATTGTTTTACCTAGGTACTTTATTGTTTATAACTAAGGCTCATTGACAAGTTCTGTCAATGAGCCGCCATTGCAAATGGCGATGGCGGCCGCCTTATTGTATCATCTTCCGTTTAAGTTTAATCGGTTTTTGACGTTCATTCAAATTGATGTAATCACTACTAAAGATTAAATTATCTATAAGTACCTAGGTACTACCATACTTTGCGTTTCTTAATGCAGGTGCTTTACATATAGGTACCAACGGCAACGGGTTATTAGAAGTTGCATAATAATGTCCTGCGTACCTAGGTACTACAGATTCTCGTGGTGACGTAGTTTGCAATGTCCATTTTCATTGTTTGCATTGCTTTTGTATTAGCTGACATCGAATATCACGAGTTTCCTTTTGAACCCAGTTTTCATTTTTTAATGTCGTATTAATTTATTTTCATTCTGGACACTTGGCGCTGACAGTTCTGACACTGTGGCGCTACCTGACGCCATCACCTAGTACCTACCAACAGATGCAACGGTGGCTCGGCCAATAACTACATGAAATGTGACGATGTTCCACTATAGACACCGGATTTCGGTCACATTTATACTAATCGAGTGTGACGATCTTCCACTGGATTATCGCCACATCTTCCCGCTCCTGCAATGTGACATAAATCCACCGGAAAAGCGTCACATTCATGCGATGTGACACTAGTCCACCGGAACATCGTCACATTCGGGCAATGTGATCATATTCCACCGGAAAACCGTCACATTTGAGTGTGACGTTCGTCCACCGGATTATCGTCACATTTCTCCGCTCCGGAAACTGCTGAAAATCGTAGCTCCTTGGGCGGAACAGCGTCACATTTGTGAATGTGATTTTAGTCCACCGGAACAGCGTCACATTTGGATGTGACGATCGTCCACTGGATTATCGTCACATTTTACCGGTACAGAAATTGCCGGGAAATTATAGCCTGCCATTTTCACAGGCTTTTCCGAAGTCATTTCCCTAGTTGGGCCCCCGGAAAATGGTGCCATGCCATTTTCACAAGCCTTTCCCCCCCTCTCAGAGCCCACCGAATTGTGACGATCGTCCACCGGACCATCGTCACATTATTTTTAGCAGTTTTGGGCATTGTGACGATATTCCATGTGACGCTATTCCGCGCCCCCGTTATGAACTTATGCTATATAAGGGTACCTAATTGTTTGTGTTTCACTGGATTTTAATATACAGTTGTGGGACACAATTTCGTTCACTCAATAATAATTAAATATACTATATTCTTCTCTCCTCTCTCCTCTCTCTCTCTCTCTCTCTCTCTCTCGCTCTCTCTCTTACCCTCTTTCTCTCGTCTCTTTATTTATCTCAAATACTTATAAAAACCTTTCATTCATTCCTGGACGTACCTGTCCTGGCTTTGAGATGGGGTTGTTTCTTGAGCCAGTCCCTGATGTGCGTCAGGTCCTGCTCCCTGCGCTTGGGGTCCTCGTTCAGCTCGGTGCGTGCGATCTCCGCGAGCTTGGGACTCAGAGCTCGCACTGACGACAACGTCATCGCCTGCGAGGAAGGGAACGCGTTGGGGTCGGCCGCACGGGCGGTGTCGACCCATTCCTGGCTCTATAGTAGCATCTAACCTCCATTTCACGTCAAGAAGGAGAGAGGATTTGCATCTTCCTCGAGGACCCACTAGGCTGCTAGACATACGAGCTAGAGTTCCAAAACTTACAAGCCATGTCTTGCGCAGGACAAAAGACCCTATAGGCAGTTTTAGAACTCTTAGCTCGTGTCTAGCAGCAGTGGGTCCACAAGGAAGCGAGGAGCAGTGGGTCTCCTTCTTAACGTGAAATTGAGTTTAGTAAAGTCGGCTAGAGGTAGTAAAGATAAGGTGTCTCACGTTTCACAAGTGTACTTGACACTCGAGCGAGATACGCTATAAACATTATCGTGCCAACAAAAATATAGTGCGGAACAGGCCACCGTTGCAGTTGTTGTGCACGTGTCATTAGCACGTGATCATTGTAGGCCTGTTAACCTAAATTGTCTCATTTTAAGCACCATTGCCTCAATTATTGTGAAATTTTTTATCTATCCTTGGAGATATTTCAAATTTGAATGGTGAAAAAGTCAACATGTGATTTTCTTGACACCCAGCACATGGATAATTTTCTGATCAACTCAATATTATTATAGATCGTATTCGAAAGGAAATAGATTACATTGTATCACTCACCCTATAATATTTGAGTAGTATTGATTGTTTTTAAACCTAATAATATCGTTTGTCCGCGCGCGTCGATCTCCGGGCGGCCGTGCTTGTCGAGGACTTGGGACTAAGAAAGGCTACTCGTGCGAAGGGAGGCCAGATACTTGAATCAGTTGGCGCTGTTTATTCTCAGATAAGATAGCCACAATCTCGACACTCTACACCTGGTTACATCACGGCATCAGCCGTCTCGATCATCTGCCGTCAATCCTGACGCTTTGCAAATCTGGTCGCTTCAATCTGGAGGGCAGTAGATCGTGTGATTTTGGCGGCTAGTCAACGTTGAGTTGCCGGAAGGAGCCCTCGAGTCCGAAGAGCTCGTCGCCAGTCTTGGGCTTGCCCACGCGCTTCTTCTCGTTCGACTTGTACTGCTCGTCGTCCATCAGCCACTCGCGGTGGCTCTCGATCTTCTTCTTCCACATGACTGACAGGATACGAACAGAGCTCGTTAGGAAAACACTTGTTTCAACTGGAATTTGAATAGTTATTATAAGTCTAATTGGTTTCCCGACGTTTCGTAATAATATACTAGTTACTTCTTCATGGGTGATACCGTGACAGCTCTACTGACGTCGAAAACGTGAATAAAAGAACCAATTATAGTTTTTTTAACCTAGGCATCCTAAATGCTTATGATCCTGTCGAAGTTCAACAATAATACAAAATAATGCATTTTTACCTACTACTTTTAAAATAACCCATCCAAGATGGTGGACACACAACGCAACGCAAAGCATGCTTATGCTCGCAGTCCATTTTGTTGTCAATGGTAATAGTCCCAGCCATAGACAACTTTCCAATTCGACATATTGATGTAGAACCACAAGACCAGGTTTACAAAAGAGGTTTTTTAGTTATTCCGAGAGAATTTTTGTCAGCAGGCAATCAAAATCCCTTCTTTGTGGATCTGGGCCCAGGATAATTCGAAATTGTTTGTCATTTTAAATCAAATTGGACGTCAGTCGACTCTTAAGAAACCCCCAGCGGCAAAGTGTGGCCCTCTTGCTGATAAGGATTTTGTTTCCCTCGGTTCGTTCGGGTTGTTGGGAATTGGATACAGGACTGGCTGGCAGTGTTGGTCAGGGGGAAAAACCGGCACTAGCATTTCAGAAAAAAATCGTCCCACACAGAAAATCCATTCCGTAAAAAGAACTTCACCCGCTTGATGTCCTATCAAATAGTCGTCGCTCCTGTGAGGTCTTCCATCCAAAGTTTGTTTCAACCAGCTGCTGGCTGGTATTAGAAGGTGTCCCAAGAAATCGGGTACCACACGCAAAGAGTCCAGGGTAGTGATTGTGAAAGTAATAAGTTATCGACGAGTTATCGATGATCATAATTTATCATTAGAACGGCCCATTAAAATAAGCAGGCAACTTTTAGCTATCGATCTGTTACCCTTAGCTACCGATGGATGTATTTTTACACAATCGCTGTCCAGGGGTGCGATCGTGTAGATTGTAGATCATGTGGAGATTTCGAAATCATTTGTTTTCAATTTCACTGCAGCTGTGGTTGAACATGGGCAGTAATTTGAAATCGAGTGATTTCTAACCAAATTGTATTGGAAGAGACACGTGATCGCTATACCTATGAGGTCGTCGATGGCGCCGGCCTCGCCTCCGTACTCCAGCGGCAGGTTGCGCTGCGGGAGCACGCGGTACAACGCCTCCATGTCGTCGCCGTGCACCATCAACTAGAAAGGGAGGCAAATCGCATTGCTATCAGTCACACATGCTAGAGGCGAGTGAGTGTACCTTCCTCGTTCCCCGGGGCAGGTCACCAAACATAATGTCGTGATTTAGGTTCGTTTCGATTTCTTTTAGCGTGCACACATTACATTTTTCAGTCTCGTGTCTACTATGTCCTGAAAAAAAACACATTTCAAAATCGGATTTGAATGAAATACAAGCCTCACTGGTTTCCCAACGTTTCGTAACATAATATTCTAGTTACTTTTTCAAGGGTGATAGCTCGACTGGCATCAAAACCGTGAACAAAAGAACCAAATTTGTTAACGTTTTTGACGTCAGTCGAGCTATCACCCTTGAAGAAGTAACTAGTATATGTTACGAAACGTCGGGAAACCAATGAGACTTGTATTTCATTCAAATCCCAGTGGCAATAGTTGTTTCATAACTAGTGCTTAGGGTAGGACGTATAGTAGGCATGCCTAAGAAATTTAATAAGTGTACCCTCCCGCTTCCCGTGGTTGGTCACCAAACAATATGTGATTTAGGCTCGTTTCGATTTCTTTTAGTTTACACAATTTCCTTGATTCAGAGGCAAATTGAATAAGATCCTGGCAACACATTCATTCTACATTTGAAAATTTCGCATCACGACTTTGGTTTTATGTGTAGTGTGTCGATAACTCTCCAGCAATTAACGCTGACGTGACTTACTCTCTTCCGCAGCTTCTCCTTGATGAACGTCTGCATGATGTTGAATATCGTGTAGAACGCGCTGTTCACGTGGATGTAGTTGACGCCTTGTGGCCGCACCGGGTACGCCTCCTGTGGGGCAAAAGTTGGCTTTTTAGAGTCACAGGGAGGTGGGTAGGCCTCCTATGGGACCAAAGTTGGCTTGTCAGAGATTTTGAAATTTTGATAGATTTAGACAGATATTGCAAGTTTTTGAAAGTATGCCCGCGGCAGAAATATATCTCCAGCCTAATAAAAACCCTTGGGCATGAGTTACATCTATGTATTAACGTGCACATTGCTCAATGACCTCAAAATGAGCATATTTCCGCAACCCGACAGCTCGGACAAAAACAAAGAAAGGCCAGAATCGTTTACAATTTCAAGTGATCAGAATTTTCGAAAAAGCAAGGGCCGGCTTGCTGCTCCATGATTTTCATAGGCTTTTTGCCTCAATCTTTTTATGCGCTATATACAAACCGCTACGCTCATCTTCAACGCAACACAAATTGCGTTCGCGAAGCCCTAGTGTAAGAGAAGATAACACGCTATGCTCTTATAGCAAGACCCGCACCTTCGTAGAGCATTGGCAGTCTTGCTCCTCAAACAGGACCAATGGTACCCTGAGTGTAAAGCCAATGGTTTTATCATAGAGTAAGGAACAGTAGGTTTTATTACTCTATGGTTTTATTTTGTCCCCTATGGCTGGGAGTGTGGGTGAATGGTTGGGTGGCTGGACGGAGGGGGGGGGGTGTCGTACTCGCCTGGAAGATGGTCATCATCTTCTTGGCGAGCGACGGCGTGAACTGAATCATGTGCTGCAAGGTGGCGCCCTTGAAGTCCATCAGGTTCATATCACCCGAGATGATGTAGTCGTCGTCCTCCAGCAACATGATGTCCATCATCATGAAGTTGGCCTTGATCATGTGCTCGACCTTGATCTTGCCGGGCTCGCCGACGATGCGGCCCAGGATGACGCGTCGCCCCTTCTCGTCGACGTTCGGCAACGGCAGGTTGTTGCTAGGCGACGATACGGCTCACAGTCATAACATGCTTTTTTAGGAGATAACTAAACGGTTACGTGGTTTTGGCCGATTTTCTCATAGATATTTACCATTAAAAGGTACCTTCTTTTGACTACAAATATTGGCGTAAAATTTTGGAAAAAAATAGACGTGTTGAGTTTCTGGGTCCCTGATACTATATTTTTTTGTTTTATTTCAAAAACTTACAGCGGAGGGAATTTTCAAAAAGTGCCTAAAAGTTCCTAAAAGTGCCTAAAAGTGCATACAGTGCCTAAAATGGCACTTTTCAAATTTCCTCCGCTCTAAGTTATTAAAATACAACAAAAATAAAGTATCAGCCACCCAGCAGCTCTTTAACAACACGTGCACATTTAACGTTAATATTTGAAGCCATGAAAAGTTCCGTTTTTACGATAAAAATCTAAGCGAAAATCGGCCAAAACCACAGCCGTTTAGTTATCTTTGAATGCCAGTATTAGCACGGGCGTGGACCATCTTTGTACACCCTACGTCGGCGACCCCGCGTGTTGGACGCATGTACTGAGATTGCGTGTACGCACCCCAGCTTCAGCACCTCCTGTATCTCTGGCAGCATCGGGTCTCGGTTGGTGAAGAACTCAGGACACAACGACCTCATGGTGTAGTACATGTCGATCTTCTCCTTGGTTCGCTCCAGACTGAATTTGCAGCCTCGCAGGAAGGTCAGCAGCCATTGGTCGTCTGCAAACCGACGGGGCCATCGACGATATGAAAACAATTAGGAAGATCAAAACGAGTCGTTGGACAAAAAAAATTGATATCAGTTCTAGCACTACCTACAAGAAACATCATTTAGGTACTTCTTATACCCCATTCCCAATTACTCCATAAACCAATACTCGTCCCCACCCTCTTCCATTCGAGGCCGTTTCATATTCCACATACTGTTTCAAATAAAAGTACATTTGAGAGCGACCAAAACTTGGTCTGACCTACAAAGTAATATTGTTCTTTCCATAGCTCAGTCGAGATATTATGAACCTAACCCAGTAATCAAAAATCACATTGCCTTATGCTGGAATATTTGGCGTTGGTGGACCACGAATTATCTCCACAATCCTTGTCCCGGTGGCTTGTTTCCGTTTTGTGCCTCGTATACGCAATGTTAAATTTCCCACATTAAGATTGGCTTTTTTGGGCAATTTGACCGGGGCCGTCCTTAAAAAAATGACCTAGGGTACACTAAACGACAACGTACGGTAATGTGTTCCGGGCCAAAAAAAAAAAAAAAAAACTTCAGTACACGCCCGAAAAACATACGATAGAGTCCGTAGGGAAACAAAGAAATGTCAACTAATCTAGTTACTAACATGAATACAAAGCAAAAGACTATGCTAATGCGTGTAATTAAGATGTTATGAATCAACAAACTGTTTTTCGAAAAAACTAACAGTTCGCCCTGACGTGAAATCGAACGCATGGCCCCCCGCTTCAGCAAGCGCTCTACGAGCGTGGCCAGCAGTCACTTGCCGCTGGCGGCGATTTGACGCTCCCACAGTAGCGGCTCGTGCACAGGGGCAGTGGGGCATGTGCACCACCTAGATCCTCGCCCAGGACATAGATTTTACTACATTAGCTTATATTATTAAGATTTCCTTAGATTTCAATGTTATACTATGTATTGGGACTCCTTTAGTATTCATTTGATTCATTTAAGTCTACCGCAACGTTTCCCTGGACCCAAAAGCGCGCGATTGCGATTCCGCGCGCTTCATTGCATGTCTGGGTAGTGCAGATTCGGCTTCTGCCCCAAATCCCAATAGTTAGCGCGTGCGCGCAGAGCGCTCACAGTGCGAGCTGGCAGGCAAGAGCAGGGCACATATTCAAAATGCACTTCAGCCAATCAGCCGCGATGAACAAGTGGCGAAATGCGGGACTCCCTGGCACGGCCAATGGCTTCGTCGCGATCTTTGCTGCACGTGCCACTGTGACAGTCTAGCGGACGGGTTGGGCTAGGTGTCTCGGCGAGCGAATTCGCGTGAGATGTCATGTGTCATTACTCTAGTTTCACGCCGTGTTTCAGGATTTAAAATCAAACTAATTTAGTTGGGAAAAGTTTAAGGTTTCAATGGATACTCTCAAATAAATAAAAGACATTTATGTTTATAAAATATCGCCGATCTTGCCGCGATTAATCGAGGTATGGTTTGACATATTTTTGGCAGTGCATCGTAAATCGGCATTAGTAGGTATTGCTTATGATTGACTGATATGGAAGTATGTACGAAGAGTGCTGCGTCTTGCTTCTTGCGAGTAGCAACTAAACGCTGATTTAGAACTACAGCAGAACATTGACATAACATTACGAAGAACTCTCCCTGCCAGGACAAAAGGAAGAACACCAAAACCATGTCATTGAATTGAGTTACGTTAAGAAGCGTTTATAGGTTCTCATATGTCAGTGAGATTACGCAGCGTCAGGTATATACGATTTTCACTATATAGGTTAGGGGTATAGTGGTGAGTGGAAGGAGGTGCGGATATTTTCGTAGTTTTTTTTATGCCCCACCTTTCTAACTGTCCACCGGCCGCTACTGCGCTCCTAGTATGCTAAACATGCGGTAGAAATTTATCATTGTGTCTACGAGGCACGAAACGGAATATAGCGTCCCGGTGAGAGGCGTGCTTAGGGTAAGTACCGGTCCTGGCGTGCAGATGCGGCTGCTTCTTGAGCCACTGCTTGATGTGCTCGATGTCTTGCGGGGTGCGCGTCGGGTCCTCGCCCAGCTCCCTGCGAGCCACCTCCTGCAGTCGCGGCGACAGCGGCCGCACCTTCAGCGGGGGCCCAGACGACATCGACTGCCGCAGCGGGGAACGAGTTAGATCCCAATGGCTTTGCTTAGGCCCTAGGTGAAAGTGTTGGTGAAAACTTGATGACGAGCCATACCCCTTTAACTTTAAGAGAAGACACCTTGGTTCGAAGGAAACCGCATTTCTTATATTCATGTCCACTAGATGTCCTATTTTTTGGCACTAGTTTCGAAAATTCAAATTCGCATTCAAATCCCATTTTGAAATAGTTTTTTTCTTCATCGTCGGCCATGTCGCGGGGAACAAAATCTTTGCCAATCATGTCGAGTGCAACGCATAAGAGTGGTGCAGTTATGCAGGGGTGTTGCTGGTCATTCTCGCTAATGTTCGTGTATTATGCCACTAGCCCCCAAATTTACATTATTTTCCAGCCCTAGGATAAGCTTCTTACCCTCTGAAACAGGCTAATTCCACGGCATCCTATTGGCCGTTGCCATGACAAGTAACTATGGGTTGAGGCTCTTGTAAAGTCGGGTGTAAGAAGAGGAACAGAGAAAGGTGTAACAAAATAGTTGGTGTCACTATTTACTCATCAAACTTATGGTCGTCACGCCAGTGCAATGACGTGTATAGTGAAATGCAATCACAAATTGCTTGACAACTGAGTGTTATAATGATAATATTGTCGTATTTTGACAGTAATATCATAATATTGTGACCCTACTCTGCGTTCGCGTCTCGACGTCTTTGCATTTTTGGGATAAATTTGGGGAATGTGTGTTTTGGACGCTTGTAATAAAGTTTGAGGAAATTGTGTAATTGTTTTCATGCATTAAAATGCTATGTGTGGTAATTATCGAGTAGTGCCATGTCGTATTGATGACAGGTGCATTCTTTGTTATAAAAGCATCGGCGATTTTAGCCGTAATGAGGAAGGTATAGATTGCATCAGGTGTGGACTTTGGAAGTACTGACTGCGCGGTAGTGGCCGAATGAAGCGATACAGTTTGGTAATCGTGGCTGAAAAGTCACGTGTTAGGTGTTGGTTTGACAGATTCTATATAGGTCAGTGTGACAAGGAAACTTGAGTTAGTTAGTCAGTCAGTGAGGCAGTCAGGAGTCATTTGGCGAGTTGGACGCGAGATTGACTGGAGGACCTTTTGGCGAGAGTGAGTGCAAGTTGCACAGTGTGTCACCGGAGTGGTCAAACGTACGGACCCGCGGTTGTTTGCCATTACGTGAGGGGCGAACTTGGGCACAGTGTTCTTGTCGTGGTACGAAAGTCTGGAAATCGTGACAGTGAACATCGGACTGGCCGTAGTGTGTTTTGGGTCGAACTGCAACTATCCATGTGGTCAAAATAAAGGAATATTTGGGTTTAAAAAGCAGTGTCCTTTTGGTCCAAACGATCCCTAGGTGACGGGAACCTTTCACAGAAGAGCCAAGCGAGTCGAGCTACGTGAGCCCCAAAGGTAAAGTGTGAGCGAAGCGAGCGAAGTAAGAGCGAAGTAGAACGTCTTTACTTTATCCCCGTCACAATATCACACAGTTTGACAGTTATACTGCGAGTAGTGCCTGTATCTATCTGCGCTCTGGCGGGGAAACTAAACACTTCTAAGGTCCAGCCATGGAGAAACCTGAGGTTCGAATTCAGGGACAAAAGAACAGTGCTGAGACTTACAGCTGGCAGTGGGTAAGTAGGTTAGATGATGAACAAGAACAAAGATGTTCCCGTGATGAGATCCGGAAGTAGAGGATACTGTGCCTACCTCAGAATAGGTTCTGCCTTCTTCACAAGATGCAGATCGAAAAATATCTGCTACAAACAATAATCTTGCGCAAAAAACGTGTCTGCATCAGCAGGCGTTTGGTTTCAGAGAGGATTAGGACTTCATCTAATTGAAATGTAATAACAAAGATAAGATTATTCTGTTACTCAAATGACTTTGCTGTTATGTCACTATCAGCTCTACTATCAGCATCACTGTGAGAGATAGAGAGATAAAAATATATAGGTAGCATATAGGTTTTATTAGAAGTGCACTGTGGTTATTGAATCTACGAACAATTTCATCTGGACAATAACCCAGCATTCCCATGGTAAAAAAGCAACCAAAGACAGGAAAAATAACAGTTTTCACACAAATAATTTATTTGGTTCATGATCACACATAATGTTAGTCTGTTTAGGCTGTAAATTTCGCAAATCTCGAGCCACCTGCTCTGCAATTACATCTGACTCTGGTTTCAACGTTAACAAAATAACATTTGCAACAAAAAGGGATTATAATCGATAATAATCGATAATTGAACGCCTTACATAATATATTACCTAAAGGACGTGAGCTATTTTGGTGAGGCGTCACTATCAGTTTGCCCGTAAACAATTGTTTGGTTGAAGTTCGTTGGCCAAGGTGATAATTCCATCTTAATAACACAAATAACACAATATCATTTCCAACAAAAAGGGATTTTATCACTCAAAAGTAACCGATAACAGGAAAACGTGAAAGTTACGTAGGAAATGGCTGTACGTGTCCTCCCTATTCTCAGTCGACGTTGAGTTGGCGGAAGGAGCCTTCGAGTCCGAAGAGCTTGTCGCCAGTCTTGGGCTTGCCCACGCGCTTCTTCTCGTTCGACTTGTACTGCTCGTCGTCCAGGAACCACTCCCTGTAGCTCACCACCTTCTGCTTCCACGTCGCTGCCGAGGGAAGGCAAGACAATGGGTCGTTAGTTTCAATACTAGCATGGGACGAAGGGGATTGGGGAAATATAGGTTAGTATAATAGGTAAACATAGTAAATAATATAGAAAATATAATACATGGTAAATTAGGTAAGTAAAGTAAAACAGGCAAAGTAAAAAGTATCGTGTAAATGTAGGAAATATGCAGGGGATGGGAATATGGGATAGAGGAACCCTTGGCCTACGATTATTTACCAAATATCATACCACAGGCAAACTAAATTGAGTGCCAGAAACAAAATAGTTAGCACCCTAGTAGTTTATAAGGATTTTAAATAAGTTATTCGGTCCTTGGCCCCCCCCCCCCCCCCTGGCGAGATTCACCGGCCCTTGACGCAGGACAGGACGCTGGATCCAGCGCGGCCCCGTGGCTACCTGCGATCTGGTCGATGGAGCCGGCCTCGCCTCCATACTCCAGCGGCAGGTTGCGCTGCGGGATTTGCCGGTACAGCGACTCCATGTCCGCCCCGTGCACGTGCAGCTGCAGGATTTGGCATAGCTTATTATAACATAGGTTTGGCCGATATACATAGCACAGTCGGCGTGTGAAAGATTAATATAACATGGATGCTCTAAGTGTTGCCGCAGAGATTGCCGGACGGACGACGCGTTTCGGCAGAGGTAAGAAGTTGTAAGTAGAGGCCATTACTTCCTCTAAGGTAGAGGTAAGTAAGGCCGCCTTGGCAAACCTGAGAATCTTAAACACGGAACCCACTAGAGTGGCTGTAACTGTTGCATGGTCGTCTGCCACAGCAATAGACCTCGCGATTATGAACCATAACGATGCTTACTTTGTGAAAAATATCAATCATGGAATTTCAGACCACTTTTGCTCAATTATTTCAGATCGACTATAATAATACAAATCGGAATGTTAAGGAAGATGTAGACAGTAGGAATCCCGGCTCAATAAGGCTCAATAAGGATTTTCTCTGCAAAGAATAAACCCATCCAAAAAACAATTTTGCTTTTTAAACATTTTTTTCATTTTTTAAACAAGATGTAAAGCCCCTTTTAAGCCCCTTTTACACGGGAGAAGTTTTGAACCAAATCTGGTGCAGAAGTCTCCTGCAGAAGAAAACTTGGGCCGTGTAAACAGAAACTTGTCTCAAAACGTGTTTGGCATAAGTCGGGACAAGTCGTCGAGACAAGACTTTCGCGGAAGTTTTTCAATTAGAGCATGTTCTATTTTGACATAATTCTTGTGTCAAACCGACCAATCAGAATCGTTCGACGAGGCAGCTGTTCAGCTGAGAGCGAAATGGCGCCGAAGATTAATTGGACTCGGGAGGAATCAGTTGAGTTGATTAGACTTTACGAGAGGCACGAGTGTTTATATGTGGTTGAATCTGCAGATTACCTCAACAGGTAAATAAATGTTACTATATATTTACTCAAACATGCATTTATATATTCAAAAGAAATCTGAAGATGTGAGAACATAACCTCTAGCGTAGTTGATAATTCCCAAGTTTATCTATCTGTTGTTGATTATTTCCACAGAAACATGCGACAGACTGCCCTCGAACACATCTCACATGAGATAAGTGCCATGCGTCCTGAGGCGACACCAGATCTGGTAAAGACCAAGTTGTCTAACCTCAGGACGCAGTACTGCGAAGCGGCGCAAAAACTGGCGTCGTCGCGGACAAGCGGCTGCAGCGCTGACAGTGTGGCGAAGCCAACCCTTTGGTGTTGGAATGAGCTGTCATTTCTCAAGCAGCACATCATCCACACCAAAGGGCGCAGCAACATGCCAATCGGCCAGCACCAGAGTAGTGCCGTAAGTGTAATCTAGATCCCCTATTTTTGTAGCCTACTGCTGAAGTTGCTGGTTGTAAAGAGATGCATTCTTTTGGCAAACGTGTTGAACGAGCTGCCAGTGGAATAGCGTGAATTGGGGTGGTACCCTGGAACATAATATCATAAACTTTCATTTTAAAGCTTTCTGTCCACCTCTGTCATCATGATTGCAACACAATATCTTTCCTAGATAGTTGGCCACAAATCACAACAGTATCAATAGGGATACCTCCAACCTCTCTCCTGAACAGAAAAAATGGCTTAAAATTGACAGGTCAGAGAGATAGACGGGCTTCATTCATGAATTGGTCTTAGTAACAAAATGCCTAACAAGTGGTGATATTATGTAGAGCTAATTATCTTGAAGATAGTTCATGTATGCTAGTAGGACGCTTGGCATTTGCGACCGTCACAGGAGAATTGTGAATGTATAACAAACTGCTAAAAAGTAATAATTGGATTGATGCAGTCATAGGGTTATAGTAACCCTAATTTTATTCCTGTAGAGTACTGCTTGCGAGGATGATTCCAACGATCCCAACCGTTTCGACGAAATCTTCGAAGAAGAGTTAGATCTAAAGCCCGTTTTACACGGTAAAAGGTTTTCATAAAATCTATCATAGCATCTTTTATAAAATCTATCATGATATCTTTTATAAAATCTTTTACGAAAATGTATGATGGTATTTACACGGTCCTAGAAAAATGTAATGAAAAACACATGGTTGTGACAGAAGCACTGCCATCAATATGTCATTCTGTATGAAATTCAAAAGGCTGTGGATTAAGAAAATTTTTAATGAAGGAGCAAAATTAAAACTGTCAATAAGTGAGTACATATTAAAAATTGAGAGGGATTTGGCAGTTTTGGCTAACATTCAGGCTTTTGCTGATACTTAATCCATTTTAGATGTAGTAGAGATGGTTTTGAAGGTTTGTGAACCAAAGAAAAGGAAGAGGAAATGCTGGAGACGTGGGCATGAGCTTTACAATCTTGGCACAGTACACCATCTATAAAATCAGTATCTTTCAGATGCTGAACGCTGATTGGTTAATTTTCATCACATCTATCACAGAAATAGAACCGCGCCTAATTGAAAATATGTCATCAAATCCTTTATCACATCTATCATGATAGACCGTAATATGCTTTTTTCATCACATTTTTGCATTTACATGGTGATATTTAGGTACATAAAAGATATCATGATAGATTTGATGAAAATCTTTTACCGTGTAAAACGGGCTTTAGTTACTGCGAGACTCCATCTCCACCTGCTGCCATCCCGTCAGCCTCTGGGTCTTCGAGGCCGCCCTCTGTACCAGGAATTTCTGGCTCCAGAGGAAGCAGAGGGGGCTCAGCGGCCGGATCCACAGGGAGATCCATACCAAACAGGGGAACAAAACGAAGTTCACGTAGTGTTGCTAATCATAACCCTTGCACTCAGAATGAAAAGGAATGGGCAAATGAATGTATACAAGATTTTTATCGGTACTGTTTTCGTTAAATTTTAAACTCCTTTCAACAGTAGACTTTTCAACTAGTTTTTGATTAAAAGAGTCCTATGTTTAAGTCATTACTAATCATAACTAATCAACTAATCAAGCTAATCATATAATAACTCACTTCATACGATGCAATCTACATTATTTTTTACAAACAATTTACTGTTGCATCTTGAACACAAAGTACATAAAGTAAACACGATTTTACTATTTCATTTTGAATGACATTATGTGCATAATCAGCTGGATTTTAATTTTCCATAAAAATGCATACTGACATTTGCAGACAAGCACTTAAAACTATGAACACAAGAAGATTTGTAACCAAGAGATATTGAAAACTTTAATGAATGACTACTTATATAGTTGGGTTTTTGAATCTGATCAAGTGTACCTGCTCAATATTGAAACTGTTTAAAAAAAACTGATTTATGATTTCAGCTCCATCTCCAGTTCCAGAAGAACCTTCTTTACAGAGTGAAGCCCGGACAACAATCGCCGAACTTGTCGCCCATAGAATGGCTGCTGGCACGGCCCACGTGGACGACCCCTTCTCCGTGCAGAGTTTTGGGAAATGGGTTGGCATAGAGATGCTGCAGCTGAAACAAAAAAGAAATGTATTAAAGCTTAAAAGGGCAATGCAAAACCTAATAGCTGAAAGTCTTATGTCGGAGTCCGAAGACTCAGATTAGAAGAAAATTTAAATTTATTTACAAAATTTAAATTTAAATTTAAATTAAAAAAAAATCAAGAATAACATATTTTTGTAAAGATTTTCAAAAGATTTTCAAATTAATGCTTACCATGCTTAACTATGTGTTGTAAATGCGATCATTCTGCCAGGAAACCGCACCCCTCCATTGAAGTAGGCTTTGAATTCATCTCTAATCGCGATTGGCTCACGAGCTGCTCTGTTTGTAGCCTGACCTCATTCAATTCTTCTCATGTGCGTGTTATTGTTCCTCCAGCTCCCAGGAATTACGTTTCCATTGGCATCCTCTCTGTCGATAGAGTCTGCGGCCATGTACAGTGCACCACTTTCGGTTTTCAGAAAGTTATGTAACGCGCATGCTGCAAGGGTGATTAGCTGGACTTTATCAGGGGTCAGGTTGATTGTGCCGAGAAAAATCCGAAATCGGTTCGCAAATATTCCGAATACATTTTCCGAGATTCTCCTTGCCCTACTTAGCCTATAGTTGTGAATCCTTTGCTCAATGGTAAGTGCTCGGTTTGGATATGGTTTCATTAGATTTTGGGCTAATGAAAAGGCGTCATCGGCAACAATGACGTACGGAACAGGGATTTCTCGACGTGGTAGTGGTCTTGGCGTAGGGACACCGAGTGTATTATTTTTCAGTGCTTTGGCCAGGTCGCTCTCTCTATAGACACCACCGTCGCTAACCCGTCCGTTGGTGCCAACATCGCTATATGTGAATCGATACTTTGCATCAACTACAGCCAGAAGAATTATGTTATTAAAACACTTATAATTTCTAAACTTTGACCCTGCCGTCCTTGGAGGTCGAAAAGCAATGTGCTTCCCATCCATGGCTCCCGAACAATTAGGGTAATTCCACATCCTGTTAAATTCTTCGGCTATATTCCACCAATCTGCCTCAGTATCTGTAACCAGAAATGTGAAAAATGTCAGCTGGCTTCCCATTTAATTGGGTGACGTAGTGAGTGGAGCAAGTGAAGCAATAGTAATTTACCTTCATGTATTGTTCTAGTAAAGCTGAGTAAATTGTATCACACACTACCGGTACAAACAGCGATATTGTGCACGCTGGCATTCTGAAATTGATTGACAAAATATGGTACGATTCTCCAGTGGCCAGAAATCGTAGTGTGATGGTCAGCTTGACATTTCCACTACATCGGCAATCGTTGCAATGTCCAAAATAATATTAAATCCTTGATCATAAGAATCACTCATATTGATAACAATTGTTGGCTGAACTGACATTAAACAAAATACCAACAAAGAAAACTTGTCCCATGTAAATGGTCGCCCAAGTCTTGTGTGGAACTTGTGTGCAGAAGTCTTCCATATAAGACTTCTGCACCAGACTTGGTTGAAAACTTCTCCCGTGTAAAAGGGGCTTTAAAGCTGTAAGATCAGGAAAGAATTGGGAGTGGAAAGACTAGGCTTTAAAATGGGCAGAGAGAGGCTGCGATGGTTCGGCAACATACAGAGGATGCATATGAAAAGAATACCAAGACTCGAATATGAAAAAACAGCTGACGGTCGAAAAATGGTGGGAAGACCAAGAGAGAAATGGAGTGGGTTGATTAAAAAGGATTTGGAGGATATACAGACGAATTAGAAGGAGATGGAAGATAAGAAATTGTGGGATGATAAGAAGGCATGAAAGGTGTTGATAGAGAAATGTGAGGAGGGAAGTGAGGAAGTAAAGAATTAAGAGGAAAATATTCAAAGAAGTGTCAGGCATGGCTAGCCGGCTGTTGTATTTTTTGTATTGGTAGCCTTAAAAATAAATGTCTGTACATCATTATAGATATCAAGACAATAAACAGATTTATATAAGACACCTCCGAAGTCCCAGCAAAACAAAACCCAAGAAACTTACGCTTAAAAACGTATAGAAATTTATTGATGAGCGTAGCGAGCGAAGCGAGCGGAGCGAAATTTTCAATTTCACTACCCTAAAAAACAGTCACTAGTGTATGATTTTTCTTTTCTTTTTGTGTGTGTTTGTGCGCGCTCTACAGACCAAACGCCTGAACCGATATGAATGAAAATTTCAGAAGACCTACATTTGTTCTGAACCTAGACCCCCTGCGTTTTTGGAAAATATCTGTTCAGTACATTTTTTATAAATAAATTTTTACGAAATTTTTCGATTTTTTCAGAATTTTCAACCCCTGTAAATTTCAAAGTTCAACTTCACCAAAACTTCTAAACATGTTGACCTTATACATATTTATCATGCCTGCAAATATTAGTTCGGTAGGTTTTTCCGAGTGGTTTTTATTAGCATTTGTGTGGTGTTTTTTTCGTGATTTGACGCCTGATTCACAACTAGGGCTTCGCGAACGCAATTTGTGTTGCGTTGAAGATGAGCGTAGGTAGCGGTTTGTATACAGCGGATAAAAAGGTGGAGGCCGAAGGCCTATAAAAACCTTTGAGCACCAAGCCAGACCATTGCCCTCTCGAAACCTCTGATCGCTCCAAAACTTAGACGATTATGACCTTCCTTTGTTTCTCTCTAAACTTGTCAGATAACCAAAATGTACTAATTTTAAGCTTATTGATTAATTTAACATATATACATAGATGTGCACTCTCAATTCGATTCACTCACAGTCGAAGAAAATTTGTTTCAGCTTCGTGAGTAATTTGATTTTGCCGTGCATAGCAGCTTGTGTCACGGGGATTTTCATGTAAAACTTTCCTGATCGCTAGATTTGGTGAGAAAAACATGTGTTAGTGAGGCTGAAATATCGTGAAGGTGCAAATAAAACATGGCCGATCGGTTAAATTTCCAGCGAGCCACCTAAAATATATCAAATTGATTTTTGACTTTTGGTGTTTATTGTGGCAAAAAAAGGGTAATATATTGTAATTAGTAGTTGTACAGCAATATCTCACGAGTTAATTGTGACATAAAGCCAGAAATGGCTCCACAAATTACAAAATACTCGCGAATTTGAGGTTACGATCATTCCGCGCGAGCTCGCACCAAATTTGAACTTACCAATCACAGCGCAGGAAGTGTGTAAAGACTTCACAGGCGAGAGACACATGTTTCAGACAAAATTTGTCGCCACATCGTGATGTGACAACAAATTTTACGTAATCTTGTGTCACTGGTGACACAAATTTTCTGAGAGTGTGAATTACGCCCTTGGATTCTTATTTTAAGGGATAGGTATAAATGCGAATTTGTTTCAATTACTTCCACAAATAAGAATTACTTATTTCTGATATACAGCTATCTGTCAAATCATTGCTTTGGACAAACTTTAAGTCAACAAAGCTTGGTCACCAAGGTCACGAAGGAAATTGATTTAGGCGTCAAAAAGTACCGAAAATCACGAAAAAACACTACAAAAATGCTAATAAAACCAATTGGAAAGACCCACCGACCTAAGATTTGCAGGCATGATAAATATTTCTAAGGTCAACATGTTTACAAAATTTGGTGAAGTTATGTTAAGAACTTTTAAATTTACAGAGATTAAAAAATTTGAAAAAATCAAAAGATTTCGTAAAAATTGATTTCTGAAAAATATTCTGAACCAATCTTTTCCAAAAACGCAGGAGGTCTACGTTGTGAACAAAGGTAGGTACTCAGGAATTTTCATTCAAATCGGATCAGGCGTTTGGTCTGTAGAGCGCGCACAAACACACACACACACAAAAAAAAACATACACAGTGACTTTTTTTGGGGGGTAGTGAAATTGAAGATTTCGCTACGCTCATCAACGAGTCCGGTTTTCTTCGTTTCCTTGGTTACCAGCTTTGTTGCCCTCGAAGAGAAACAAAGGAAAGTCAGAATCCGTATATATTTTCAAGTGATCAGAATTTTCGAGAAGGCAATGGTCAGGTTTGGTGCTCAATGGTTTTCTTGTGACTGCTGCCTGCACCTTTTAATCCGCTGTACGCAAACCGCTACCTACGCTCATCTTCAACGCAACACAAATTGCGTTCGCGAAGCCCTAGTTATTAGCATTGCTCTCGAAGTCTCAAATTACAAGGTACATATTTCCACTATATACTGCAAAATTTTTTAGGAACAACAAATTTAATCCACGGTAGTTATATAATGCGTAAGGTTCATTGATCAAAAACAGGTGTAACGGATAACATCGGCTCATTATTCAATCATGACTTCGTAGATTTAGACAGCCTATTTGAGCAGGGACGGTGAAATAGTAATTATTTGAAAAAGTGATTTTGTAAATAAAGGTTTTTTCATCATACTTGCTAATTGATATCGAATATTCAGATGTTTGAATAAGTAAAACATCTTCAAAGTCACGATTCGCGAACGCAATTTGTGTTGCGTTGAAGATGAGCGTAGGTAGCGGTTTGTATACAGCAGATAAAAAGGTGGAGGCCGAAGGCCTATGTAAACCATGGAGCAACAAGCCAGACCATTGCCCTCTCGAAAACTCTGATCACTGCAAATTTCAGACGATTATGACCTTCCTGTGTTTCTCTCTAGACCTGTCAGATAGCCAAATGTGCTTATTTTGAGCTAATTGAGTGATTTGATCATATATACATGAATGTGAATTACCTACTCCCGTGGATTCTCATTGATGAGCGCAGCGAGCGAAGCGAGCGGAGCGAAATCTTCAATTTCACTACCCCCAAAAAAAGTCACTTGTGTATGTTTTTTTTTTTTTGTGCGCGCTCTACAGACCAAACGCCTGAACCGATTTGAATGAAAATTTGTGAGTACCTAACTTTGTTCTCAACTTAGACCCCCGCGTTTTTGGAAAAGATCGGTTCACAATATTTTTAAGAAATCAATTTTTACGAAATTTTTCGATATTTTCAAAATTTTAAATCTCTGTATCAATTTCAAAGTTTTTAACATAACTTCACCAAACCTTCTAAACATGTTGACCTTATAAATATTTATCATGCCTGCAAATCTTATGTCGGTAGGTCTTTCCAAGTGGTGTTTATTAGCATTTTTGTAGTGATTTTTCGTGATTTTCAATACTTTTTGACGCCTGAATCAATTTCCTTCGTCACCTTGGTGAACAAGCTTTTTAGCGTAGCTCCGCATGCAAAAAACGTCTAGACGTGTTTTAACATAGCAGGAATACGCTTCTACGATTACTTCCACGGTTGTTTGTTTCGGCGTGTCGTAACCCTAGTAACGGTAACCCTTCACGCATGATTTAGGCTCCCTACAGCACTTTCAGCAGCCGCCGCTTGGATAGATCCAGCCAGAAGCAAATAAACTGCCTTCACGGTGACTTTGGTTCCACAGTTTCATGTTTCAAGGCTGATATTCAACCAACTTTAAAATGGTTAGATTTGGCAAGATGAGTTCTCGGCTTCGAACGAGTATGCATCATTTCGTACTTCCTGCTTTACTTTCGGTTACAGTTGACGGCACTGCATAGCTTAGAATCATTACCCAAACTAAATTGATCCTAGTTTATATTTTAATGCAGCTGAAATATTACATAAAAGGCATAATAATTTTGAATAAGAATTGACGGTCTGGCGAATTACCAACTGTTTTTTCGGACGTGGATCAAAGTAGTTAAAAATATTAAAGTATTAAAGTAGTTAAAATATTTTCCATCAAGCTTATTTATGAATGGTGGCGGGCTGGGAATATCCTGACTTTGAACATGATTCAGGTATTCACAGCACACCAAACATTGACTTAAATGATAGTCTATGCTTGAATATTTACTATTATTGAAATATTACCAATTTTGAATGCAATTACCTTGGCAAGCAATCAGTAACGAAGTACGGAAATATTACATAATTACTTAATAAAATCAAAAGCCTAGGTTAGTAAAGTTGGACCTGGTTGGCGAATTATTGACTAGAGAAACTCTTCAGTAGTTATATTTCTCCAAAATAGGCGAAGTTTCACAATTAATTACTGGTTTGGTTAGGTTGCATGAGAAGGCCTTGGGCGAGGCTGCGACGCGAGCTGTGTGAGCGCGTTCGGAAACTTATTACTGTAAACAGCTGTGAGCTTGAGCGAAACCAATGACAGATGGTCCGTCTCCGAGCTGGAGCTTAAATCACACTACAACTACAAGTACATCCGTTGTACTTGCCTGGCATGCCGAGCAGTCCAGACGCGAAAACACGGATTATTATAAACGCTTTGCATTAACCTTATAATTTAAAAGCTTTAATTTGGCGACGTTCAGCTTTGTAGTTTGTGCTGGCTGGCTGGCTGGCTGGCTGGCTGGGATGCATTTTTCACCGAGCTTCATTCTTGATAGAAATCGCGAAAATTGGTTAAAAACGGGTGGAAATGGATTATAAATGTTCAAAATATTGGTTTACATCCAGAGCCGACATTCTTACAGCGATTTGAAAGTGTTTTTTAGGTGAAATATTGAAAATACTGATTGCATTTGGCTGGCAGGATTGAGTAGCACCTTGCAGCCCAGCTCGATTTTTAAATCATTCAAATCTTACCTTTTTACTGATCCGCTTCGTCTAGGTGACTATTATCGCATGCATTGTGAAGTTATTGAGGAAATTTTGTCAAAACGCTCCTATTTGCAATCATATTACGTGGAATTGAAATGATTTGGCATTCAGAGTGACAGATAAATTCTTTTGTTTTGTTTTCATACCACAGCAAGGTGAATGATTCCACGAATTTATCTTTTACGCAGTGAATGTAGCTATTTACACGTCATGGGTACAGAAAGCAAAACTCCTTAGAAAAACATCTAAAACCGACTAGAAACACATACAAAAGCTTTTGATTTGCATAAAATGAAAGCAATTGTTTGCGGTCAGATTTCAGGCGGAGTAATATACCGTTTAGCTTCTAGAATGTTCAATACACTATTTTTGTGTTGTCAGCAAAAAAAGTTTTGCGCAGCCTTGCCAGATCTAGGTAATTGATGCTACCTGCAATTACTTTTTTAACAAACGAAAATTGACGTATATATATATATATATATATATATATATATATATATATATATATATATATATATATATATATATATATATATATATATATATATATATATATATATATATTTATATTTATTTATTTATTTATTTATTTGTGCATTATAATACTTTTGGATAGTATATCAAAAGAAATTTAATTGATTTATGACATTTGTGTTGAAATATGAGTTTTGACATTTGCTACACCTTTTGGCGTTGGGCATTTTCAAATGCAACTTTGCAAATTAAACTTAAAGTTTTTTCCGGCAAGCTGGATTGCGATAATGACATGATTTACGAGCAACAAAATGTTGTTACGTTTTGGTCCCAAGTCCTAGGACCTAGGTTATGGCCTAGGGCCATATATTAGTCATAACAGCTGGCTATCGGGTATGCCCGCAGGGCATAGGGTACTAGCGCCGAAGGAAAGGGCCCCATCCTACAGCTGGAGCTTAAAACTGAATGATCTTAACATTTTCTTCATGTTCTTGGTGATTGTGAGTTTGTTCCGGTTATTTCATCGGGTTCTTTCAGTGAAAAACATTTCACTTTGTGGACGGGTGGCGGTTTTGCTCTCCACCACTGATTTGAGCCCTAAATAAATATTAATTTTAATACATTATAAATATTTCAAGCCAAGAACTGGAAAGTACTAACATGCCCTCCCATGCAGTGCACTATGCGTGCGTAGCACGGGCCCATACTGCTAGTTAACCTTATATAAAAGCTCTAATTTGGCGACGTTTAACTTTTTAGTTTGTGCTGGCTGGGATGCATTTTTCACCGAGATTCATTCTTTATAGAAATTGCGAAAATTGGTTAAAAATGGGTGGAAATGGTTTATACTTGTTCAAAATATTGGTTTACATCCAGAGACGACATTCTTACAGCGATTTGAAAGTGTTTTGTAGGTGAAATATTGAAAAAACTGATTGCATTTGGCTGACAAGATTGAAGAACGCCTTGCAGCCCAGCTAGATTTTTTAATCATCCAAATCTTACCTTTTACTGATCCGCTGCGTCTAGGTGACTATCATCGCATGCATTGTGAAGTTATTGAAGAAATTTTGACAAAACGCTTCTATTTGCGATCATATTACGTGGGATTGAAATGATTTGGCATTCAGAGTGACAGATGAATTCTATTGTTTTGTTTTCATACCACAGCAAGGTGAATGAATCCATGACTTTATCTTTTACGCAGTGAATGTAGCTATTTACACGTCAGCGGGTACAGAAAGCAAAACTCCTGAAAAAACATCCAAACCCGACTAGAAACACATATAAATAATTGGTATTCTGGTTCTCTGGTATTCAGAGTGACAGGAGCTTTAGCCTTTGTTTGGTTTTCATGCCACTGCAAGGTGAACGAAATCCTGTTATATTCTCTTGGGCAGTGAATTGGGGATATTCACACGTCATGGGGTACGGGAAGCAAAACTGTTTTGAAAAAATTCTAAAACAGACTAGAAACACATATAAAAGATTTTGATTTGCATAAAATGTAAGGAATTGATTGCGGACAAATTTCAGGCGGAGTGAAATACAGTGTAGCTTCTAAAATGTTCAATACACTATTTTTGTGTAGTCAGCAAGCAAAGTTTTGCGCAGTCTTGCCAGATCTAGGTAATTTATGCTATCAATTACGTTTTTAACAAACGAAAATTGACGTATATTAATATATATATTTGTGCATTATAATACTTTTGGATAATATCAAAAGAAATTTAATTGATTGACGAAATTTGTGTTGAAATATGAGTTTTGACATTTGCTACACCTTTTGGCGTTAGACATTTTCAAATGCAACTTTGCAAATTAAACTTAAAGTTTTTTTCCGGAAAGCTGGATTGGGATAATGACATTATGATTTACGAGCAACAAAATGTTGTTACGTTTTGGTCCCAAGTCCTAGGACCTAGGTTATGGCCTAGGGCCATATTTTTGTTATAACCTGGCTACCGGATATGCCCGCAGGGCAAAGGGTACTAGCATGTCGTAGAAAAGGGCTTCATCCTATAGCTGGAGCTTAACACTAAATGATCTTAACATTATCTTTACGTTCTTGGTGATTGTGAGTTTGTTCCGGTAATTTCACCGGGTTCTTTCAGTGAAAAACATTTTACTTTGTGGACGGGTGGCGGTTTTGCTCTCCACCACTTATATGAGCAAATAGTTTTTCAATAAATATTAATTTCAATAAATAATAAATATTTCGAGCCATGAACTAGAAAGTACTAACATGCCCTCACATGCAGTGCACTTTACGTGCGTAGCACGGGCCCATACTGCTAGTTAACCTTATATAAAACCGTTAATTTGGCGATGTTCAACTTTTTAGTCTGTGCTGTCTGGCTGGCTGTCTGGCAGGCTGGCTGGCTGGGGACTATGTTTCACCGAGTTTAACTCTTGATAGAAATCGCGAAAATTGGTTAACAAGCACGGGAGCTACGCTCCCGAGCTTGGTGCCCATAGGGCACGTTTATATGCCCATAGGGCGTATATATGCCCATAGGGCAAACGTACCTATGCCCATAGGGCAAACCTACCTATGCCCATAGGGCAAACCTACCTATGCCCATAGGGTAAACCTACCTATGCCCATAGGGCAAACCTACCTATGCCCATAGGGCATTCCTACCTATGCCCATAGGGCAAACCTACCTATGCCCATAGGGCAAACCTACCTATGCCCATAGGGCATACCTACCTATGCCCACAGGGCATACTTACCTATGCCCATAGGGCATACCTACCTATGCCCATAGGGCATACCTAGCTAAGCTCATATGGCATACCTACCTATGCCCATAGGGCAGACATACCTATGCCCATAGGACAGACATACCTATGCCCATAGGGCATACATACCTTTGCCCATAGAGCATACTAACCTACGCCCTATGCGCATACCTACGTATGTCCATAGGGCACACCTACCTATGCTAAAGGTTTTTCTACATATGCCTGTAGGACATGCTTCTACCTGTAAAGTATAGGCTTTAAATACGCTAATGTAAGTCGTTCTTTCGTAGTGATAGTAACTACATAACAACATAATTATATTATGCCTAAAGTCATACTATATAGGCGCAGCTTTCCTGGTATAATTTTTTATAAAGGGCAAACAGATATTGGATGAGATTTCGGCTTTATGGCGGAAAGTGCATTCGTACTCCCGTGCTGAGTCGGACTCTTCGACCAGGTCGGACTCTTGGACCAGGTCGGACTCTTGGACCAGATCTGACTCTCGGACCGGGTTGTTACGTGTAAACGTTGTAGGGTTGTCACAACCTTGTTACACGCCCATATGGCGTAAATTTGCCCACAGGACTTAAATATGGCCATAGGGCGTAGCGTGTGTACATTTTACTGTCAAGTATAGGCCCACGGGGTACAAAATTATGCCCGCGGGGCATAAATATGCTCTTCGGGCAAAAAATCGCCCCTGCGTCTATAGGACGTAAAAATTCCTCTAAGCCATAAATATGCCCATAGGTCATAATTATTCCCGAAAGAGCAATATTCCTCAACGACCTAATTATGCCTTGATTTCGAACCCGGGCCTAATTATGTCCGAGGATCATAATTAAATGACTTTCGGAAAAATATCCTACGTTGGGCGTATGAAAGCTGAGTTGGGTTTCTTATTTTTATTATAATATAATGCCTGAAGTAATACTATAGTGGCACACTTTTGATGGTAGGGTAAGTTCCGAGGGACAAACAAATGCATATTTACAGGGAGTAACCCCACGTTATAATTGAATAATTGACAATTTAATTGAATGGAACCAACGATTACAGTTCCAGATTTATAGAAATTCCCGTAAGCTATAAATATGCCCACAGAGAATGCAAATATGCTTCACAGAGAAACAGGGAAATTCAAATATCCTCTCCTCATAATTAATTGAGACATTATACCAGGGAATATAATGTGTTTATACCAAAGACCTTGTAATAGTTATAGGTTACATTACACACATTATACTCATGAAATAGAGCTCTTGCAATGCATGTTAACTAACTGGA
This sequence comes from Nemoura dubitans, assembly GCA_921293005.1. Lineage (NCBI taxonomy): Eukaryota > Metazoa > Arthropoda > Insecta > Plecoptera > Nemouridae > Nemoura > Nemoura dubitans. The sequence continues at coordinate 26,686,526 of OV121076.1, forward strand.
GGACAGCATACTTGCATTTGTTTTTAAATGGGAATTAACATTGAGGTTGTCCACCAGTGAGTTTAAAGACGGCTGCTGTTGCAGGTGCTCTATTATGTTATAAGGTCGTCCCTTCAATAAAAAATTGTAGCATACACATCCCAGTCTGAAGAAATGATTCCCATATCTCTACCAGTTTCATATGAATGATCAGTTTATTCGGTGATGGTGGGTGTTGGTAAGTTGGTGGGGGGGGGGGGGGGGGGAGGGGGATTCAAGCGGCTCGGTATTGTATTGTATTTATTTGGCTACTGACAAGTTACATAGTAATTGTATGGGCCTTATAGAATAAGATTAATCTAAAATATAATTATAATTATCCGATAATAGGAACATATCTCATGATAGATACCTACTTCAAACTAAGTGGCCCGACTCACACGCGTCAAAGGGCTTTTCGGCAGGGAATGTCCGACTTATATTGCAGCAGCAACATTTTTTGTAGCATGTCCATGAGTTACAGAAAATTACTACGACAGTGTTCATGCATAAAGAAATTGTAGACACCTTCATATTTGTCTTGCAATGGTATATGTACCTACCGTGTACATTTAGAAAATTCAGTTTGTTTTGATTGTAGAAAATATTGCTCACAACTATAATCACCACATCAAACCATTATTACAAAAAAAAAACGGTTGGTTACCGACTTTCGATGTCGTATCAAATATACAGTGCTTTATTTTGTAAAATTATAGGTACCGAAACGCCAATTTACCCCCATTCTTCCTTTTCACCACTGCCAATAAACGGCGATCTGCTAGTTTGTTGTTTTGTTGATACTGGAGTCAGTTCAATGTTCAAGTACGTACCTACTGGGTACTGGGTGGTAGAGCATCAACTAGGTATCGCTTAGGTAGTCCCAAGTTCATAAAGGTAGCGGATAGATAGGTATACCTTATCCTACGCAACACATTACCAGCTTCGCCTTCCTTCCAAAGTAGATACCTGTAGGTACCTACTTAATTATGTTTCAATTGTTTGTACATTAAGCATATCTAATTTAAACCTACTATTCATTGTAAATCTTCAATATAAGATTAGTATAGGTACCTATCAGTGTGTGACTGTCAAAAAAGATTTATTGCAAGTATCTCTGTTTTGCTTCATGCAACAAAATTGAGTATTTAGAATACCATGTAACTTTGTGATAACAAAATGATCAATATCACTGCCTATGGTTTAACTTGGTCGTGGTTTGAAATTGAGTGATTTCGAGCAAAATATAACGAAAAAAAGTTACATGAGATACTACTATTAATATGACCCTGGTCTTTTTCTGCCCTGTGCCTGTGAACATCTTCAGAAATAGTTTAAAACTCAAGTTTCAAACAACCACCAAGCGCACGATTATTGACAACATGGTGAAGAGTCATGCCTCCAAAAGCAATCATCCTTTTTTCCCCCTTCAATAGCCCTTTCGGCCTCTGCTATTTATTGATGAACTCTAAAAATTCATTGTCGAAAGGATTTTATTAAAATAAGTCAGGATCACTCAAGATCACTCAAGAGAGTAAAGACTGTAATCACCTACATTCAAGATCATTTAGATTATAGAGCTTGTAGATCAGTAATTGCACTTGTGTATCCACCACCTACATATTATCTACAACTAATTATTTGTTGATGCTATATCAGCTGTATTTTAAGGGTGAACCCAAGAAGGGAAGATAAAAGGATAGTTCAAAGCAAAGATCAAAGATAACCTATCCATCAAACTACCTATCACCATAGACTAATGAAGGTTTCATCATAGACTAAACCGAAGGTTTCATTAGTCTATGGTTTCATTAGTCTATGCCAAAGATACTACTATGGTCTATGCTATCACTGAAAAAGAAAAATCAGAATATTTAAAATCTAAAACATTACTATCGATCCCTACCTTCACCTAGGTACCTACCTATATTCTGTTTATATTAAGTTCCTGAGCAGTACCAGCTTGCTAAACTAACGAGAATGAACTCTGACAAAAATGAATGTGAATGGGAAATGAGCAAATGTATGTGATATAATATGTTAACTTGTTGGTAAAATAATAACTATAGGTGCCTAGTACCAATGGGTTATAATGGATAGTACTAATGCAGGAACCAAGGGACGGAAGGGAGCTAATCTACACATTCAGTGTAGGTAGGTATGTACCTACAAAGTTAATAGGTACTCTACCTACTAATAACATTCATAACCAGAATATTATTTTCTAAGACCATTTTTATCTTTTATGTAAACAGAGTGAATAGACTTATCATGTCACCAAGCCCATGTCTGGAACAGCTGGAAATAGACTATACACACTTATCCACTACTTTTAGAATATAATTATCAAAGTTCATAAAAATAGCCTGAATATTTTCTTATAAGCATTTTGAAGTCAACCAAAAGTGAAAACATTCTTCGCCATGCTTTCACGACTCATATGATAGCCCTTATATTCACAGAAATATGAGTGTAATTTGCGTGAGGTGGGAATAGCCTCAAACTGAGTTGCGCTGCTGTCAGTGTTAGGTTATAGAGGGTTATATAGAGATTTTCTGGTTGTTGTTGTTCATTCTGTGCCCAATTTCCAAAATCAAAGATTATAAAGTTTTTCCGTATGCCCAGTAACATATCAAATATGAATTGCATAAACTATTTGCTTTGAGAGCAATGCTATCTCAATGAATTTTCAGATTTTGGAGAAGCGTACTCGAAAGCCCCGAATGATTTTTATGAAATAAAACCTTATAGTAGAGTACCTATGTAGTTCAGTGAAAGGGCTAGTACTAGTCTACTTATACAACAACTAAGGTAAGAACCACTTTTTGTTGTAAAGCCATCATTTTACCCACAATCTTACGATCATAGGCACACTTTGCATTCCAAGACCTTTCCACGATGTTCCAGAATGTACCTACCTTCCTAGACCGGTGTGAAACGGGCTCTCTAGCTCCCGGCTCCCTAGCTCTCTAGAAGCAATGTCACCAACACCAAAAAAAACAAAAACCCTAGTCTCTATGAATTGCTGATTTCAACATGTAATAAAAATATAAAATACTATTAAGTTTTTTTAATATGTTGAATATGTGGAAATATATTGCCGATTGCATAATACACCGATTGCAGCAAAAGCAATAGCTAACAAAAGCTGGCTAAAGTTTTTAAATTTTTTTCAACCTTATTTTCAAAACAAAAGGAAACTTTTTAAAAATCGTATGTTGCAGTAAGCATAGAGATTGTATCTGTAAAGTTTCAAGGTATTCATCCGCCGATTGCAACAATGGCAGGTAAAAATAGCTAGCTCCCTAAAGTTTTAAATTTAAAAAAACCCTTTTTTCAAAACTATAGTTATTTTTTTTGATAGTTTATATTGACAACTAGCACACGAAAAATATCTGTCAAGTTTCAGAGTATTCATCCACCGATTGCAACAATGGCAGGTAAAAATAGCTAGCTCCCTAAAGTTTTTAATTTTTAACCCCTTTTATTTCACAACTACCTAGTACTTTTTTTTGATAGCATATGTGTAAACAATGACTCTTAATCTATCTGTAAAGTTTCAGAGTATTCATCCACCGATTGCAACAATGGCAGGTAAAAATAGCTAGCACCCTAAAGTTTTTAATTTTTAAAACCCTTTTTTTCACAACTACCTAGTACTTTTTTTTGATAGCATATGTGTTAACAATGACACTTAATCCATCTGTAAAGTTTCAGAGTATTCATCCACCGATTGCAACAATAACAGGTAAAAATAGCTAGCTCCCTAAAGTTTTTAATTTTTTAAACCTTTTTTTTCACAACTACCTAGTACTTTTTTTTGATAGCATATGTGTAAACAATGACATTTGATCCATCTGTAAAATTTCAGAGTATTCATCCACCGATTGCAACAATGGCAGGTAAAAATAGCTAGCTCCCTAAAGTTTTTAATTTTTAAAACCCTTTTTTTCACAACTACCTAGTATTTTTTTTTGATAGCATATGTGTTAACAATGACACTTAATCAATCTGTAAAGTTTCAATTCATCCACCGCTTGCAACAATGGCAGGTAAAAATAGCTAGCTCCCTAAAGTTATTAATTTTTAAAACCTTTTTTTTCATAACTACCTAGTACTTTTTTTTGATAGCATATGTGTAAACAATGACTCTTAATCCATCTGTAAAGTTTCAGAGTATTCATCCACCGATTGCAACAATGGCAGGTAAAAATAGCTAGCTCCCTAAAGTTTTTAATTTTTTAAACCTTTTTTTTCACAACTACCTAGTATTTTTTTTTGAAAGCATATGTGTAAACAATGACATTTGATCCATCTGTAAAGTTTCAGAGTATTTATCCACCGATTGCAACAATGGCAGGTAAAAATAGCTAGCTCCCTAAAGTTTTTAATTTTTAAAACCCTTTTTTTCACAACTACCTAGTACTTTTTTTTGATAGCATATGTGTTAACAATGACACTTAATCAATCTGTAAAGTTTCAGAGTATTCATCCACCGATTGCAACAATGGCAGGTAAAAATAGCTAGCTCCCTAAAGTTTTTAATTTTTAAAACCTTTTTTTTCATAACTACCTAGTACTTTTTTTTGATAGCATATGTGTAAACAATGACTCTTAATCTATCTGTAAAGTTTCAATTCATCCACCGATTGCAACAATGGCAGGTAAAAATAACTAGCTCCCTAAAGTTTTTAATTTTTAAACCTTTTTTTTCACAACTACCTAGTACTTTTTTTTGATAGCATATGTGTAAACAATGACTCTTAATCTATCTGTAAAGTTTCAGAGTATTCATCCGCCGATTGCAACAATGGCAGGTAAAAATAGCTAGCTCCCTAAAGTTTTTAATTTTTAAAACCTTTTTTTTCATAACTACCTAGTACTTTTTTTTGATAGCATATGTGTTAACAATGACACTTAATCAATCTGTAAAGTTTCAATTCATCCACCGATTGCAACAATGGCAGGTAAAAATAACTAGCTCCCTAAAGTTTTTAATTTTTAAACCTTTTTTTTCACAACTACCTAGTACTTTTTTTTGATAGCATATGTGTAAACAATGACTCTTAATCCATCTGTAAAGTTTCAGAGTATTCATCCGCCGATTGCAACAATGGCAGGTAAAAATAGCTAGCTCCCTAAAGTTTTTAATTTTTTAAACCTTTTTTTTCATAACTACCTAGTACTTTTTTTTGATAGCATATGTGTAAACAATGACTCTTAATCCATCTGTAAAGTTTCAGAGTATTCATCCACCGATTGCAACAATGGCAGGTAAAAATAGCTAGCTCCCTAAAGTTTTTAATTTTTTAAACCTTTTTTTTCACAACTACCTAGTACTTTTTTTTTGATAGCATATGTGTAAACAATGACATTTGATCCATCTGTAAAGTTTCAGAGTATTCATCCACCGATTGCATTAATGGCAGGTAAAAATAGCTACCTCCCTAAAGTTTTTAATTTTTTAAACCTTTTTTTTCACATCTACCTAGTACTTTTTTTTGATAGCATATGTTAAGACTATGACACTTAATCCATCTGTAAAGTTTCAGAGTATTCATCCGCCGATTGGAACAATGGCAGGTAAAAATAGCTAGCTTTCTGAAGTTTTTAATTTTTTTAACCCTTTTTTCATAACAAATAATCTTTATCTTGACATCTTATGTTGACTTTTAGCACACGGAACATATCTGTAATGTTTAAGAGTATTTATACACCGAATGCAGCAATGGCAGGTAAAAATCGCTGTGTCCCTTAATTTTTTTAAATTCTTGAACCCTTTTTTTCAACTAATGTTCACTTTTTTGATTGCCAGTAGGTATGTTGACTTTTGCGGGAAATGGCCCGTGGTCCGATCTACCTCTCCTCGGAGGGGTCCCTCTCATCCTTTTTTGAATTTCTTTTGTGTAAGTGCAATATTTAACATGTGAAGTACCCAAAAAAAGTGGCTGTGGCTCGACCTTTTCAGCCCGAATTTCGGCTATGTCATGGCCCATAAGACCTATGTTATTTTTCTTTTTTCGAGTCCGGTCGTTCACAAACGCTCCCGGCGATTGCGACCACCTCGTCAGCGACCGCACTATTATAAAAAGAGCGGTCGTCGATGATCGACGAACGATCCCGGCAACTGGATGGACCTTGCCAAAGCCCTCACTATTTTATAATTTAGACTTTCAAAGCGTGACCTTGACTTAACCGGTCGCAGTCGTCTTCCCGGCAATGCACCTTGACCTTGCCGTCATCGTCGTCGGCATCCCCTTCTTTCCATAAGCGCAATGCTTTTTGACTTTGAAATTATCGTAGCGCCACAAGCGCCCATGCTATTAATTCTTATAGCCGATTTTATGCCATCACTTTCCAGCTACTTCCATAGCCCGGGTGCGACTTAACAATCACTGCTGAGCTCAGACAATGTTAAAATTTCCAGCCATTTGATTGGCCCTAAAGCCACGTGGCACGCGGCACTATGGGCACCTATCATTCTGGCGCAAATGTTCGATTGCCGCATCACCTTAAATTGGTTTTTTGTCTAAAAAATGAGTCCCCTTCGCGAAGTTTTAAGTTCCATTCGCCACTTCACCAGGGAAATAGACGACTCTGGGGCCATTATAGCCAATCTTCGAACGCTCGAAGATGCTCACAAATTGCTGGCTGCATTTGGAAGAGCAACAAAAACAGAGTGGATTAATGACAAGAGTCGTCAAAAGGACCCAAAACGGTATGTACATAAGCTCTTGTCAACTAATCCTCGCCAATAGGAGCAATTAAATCAAGTTGGAAAATTTTTAATTCACAGATTTGTCATACACAAGCTGTGGACTTGCCACCACTCCGCAAGAAACAAAACTTCAACCTCCCTCCGCAGCACAGGTTGTCTGGCGACTATTGACATAATGATAAAAAATTACCAACTCCACTCGCCGCAGAGACCCACAGAGACCCATAGTGCTTTTGATTTGTGTTTCTAGCGTTTTATAGAATAGGATTGTTACGCTTCGCTCGCTTCGCTCGCTACGCTCATCAACAAAATAACATGTCACACCAATAGTGCTCCAAATGAAACCATTTCATGTTTAGGTAGAATTTGATCTTTCGGAATGTTTATCACAGAAGGCGGCTTTCGTCCAAAGGCTGACGGTATGCGTCATAGGTAAGGCTAGTCCCGAGTACTGCGTAATGAATGTGTTAGGGTAGTAAAGCCGCATATTTTTTCTCACGAAATTGAGACACATGAAACACGTCGAAGAATATGGTAAAGCAATAACAGTGGACAGCAAAGCAATATTATTATTCAGTCGAGCTGCTACTCTTGCGGTGGTTGCTTCGTGGTGTTTATGGTGCTATAATGTAGCTATTCAAAATATTCTACAATTAAGGTAAGGACATCATTTAACATTATTTAAATAGCCCCGTCAAATAAGTAATTACCTACTACCTATCTATTAAGAAAGTATAGGTAAATAGAAGGTCCCTCTATTTTGATTTCCAATTTAATCGGTTTATATGGCTGATCCTGGAAGGAAGAGTATAGCTGTTGAATAAGGTAAGAAACGACTAGCTCACGAATTAGCATCCTTATTAAAAATGAACGCTATATTTACGTATTTGAAGCGCTCCGATGATGAACAAACCCCTAGATTGATTGCTGTTAGCACAATAATTTACGTGGTTTGTAGGGTTTCACAGTTTTGCTGTGAATGGGTTAGATTTTAAGACTACTGTGAGTCACATTGCCTTGTAATCGGGGCTAAAAATGCCCAATTCATAGGTTCATGTGCCAAGACTGTGCAAATCTCGCTTATTCTCGTGTCTCATGGCAGTAGTTTTTTTTAGACATTACAATGCCGGCTGGACGAAAGCCTGCCGTTGATCCAGAACGGCTGGTCTATCCAACCCTGGGCTCAGCCCTGTCCTGCTAGGTATTTTGATCGTAAGCGTGGTATCAATTATTAGGGTTTGAATGGCGGTTCCGGAATAGCTCCACTGCCGTCACTGCTGTTTTATTTAGCGTTTTTTGACTAAACCGTAAGATATAACCTATTAGCTCTGCTTGCTCAATAAATGGTTAAAGAATTAACCGTCCGTAAAGTCATGTTTCAGCCAAAATTGAAAAAGAAACAAATCACAAATTGAAACGCTACAATTAAAAAAGAAACAACTCTGCGATTTTTCGAATATTGTGTGTTTCGTTTCGTGACAAAGATCAAGGCATTATAATCATTATATATAGGCATCATTAGGCATTATAGGCATAGGCGTGCACAGGGTCTGAAATTAGGTGGGGCCAACATGGTAACCTCGGGGGGGGGGGGGGGGGGGATTTTTTCCCCATATCGTTGGGGACGAAATTTTTATTTCGCGAAAGTGTTTAGCCAAACATCTGCGCGGAATCAGGGGCGTAGGAGTGGGGGGTCAGACATGCACAAAAGATTTTTGGAGTTTGGTGCGCAGCCCAGAAAAATTTTGGGTTCAAGCTTTTTATTGGAGCAAATTCTACGCGTTTGCGGTCAACTTGGGGCTTGAGAATGGGTTGATCAGAACTGCATATTTTATGATTGATTTATTCTTCATTTATTCTTCATTTTTCTACTAAATTTCTGTTTGACCCGGATTACTCGACTGACTCATTATTATCACGGTGCTGTTCAAAAACTAGGCCCGTCACTGCAAATGGCGTAGCTATAAATAAAGCCAACAATCCTGCAAAGATTTATTATCTTTGAAACTATCTTCATAATTTAGTAATTTTACCACCAAATTGACGACACCTTTTGCGCCGCAGGCGAAAATTTTACGGTTGGTAGGGTTTCTATGGCCAATATTTTGTCCGAATCCAGCAATTGCTGCATACTAGTTGACATGATAATAAAATTTGGGCCAAATCAACCATGGTTGAATAAAGTTGAGTAAAAACCCCATATTTTCGCCTCAAAGGTTAAAACACAACTAAAAAATATGAGCAGGCTGGAGAAAGGGTTTTATGTACTCTACCAGCAAAAGTTTAAGGAAACTGAGTTCTTGGGCTTGATATTTAGAGCCAAGTGTAGAACATTTGTGATTTTACTGCCTTTTGACTGAGCCTTAGATCCGCCCCTGCTTGCGAGCGAGCTAGCTAGTTAGACATCAGTTCACAATGGAATTTTTTTTAAATCGTGGATTCTTTAGGTGGGGCGAGTGCGTACGCTCGCCCCCCCCCCCCCCCCCCGGCCCCCCCCCCCTGCGCACGCCTATGATTATAGGTATTTTTCAAATTTTTGTGTCTTTATAACTGCCAAAGTTATTAACCAATATTTGCCAAAATTGGTACACGTGTTGGTCTTATAGATATATTTATCATTCCTGAAAATCCTAGATCGGTAAGACGTTCCGACTGGTTTTTATTCACATTTAAGTAGGTAGTGGTTTTGCTTAATTATTAGCGCCCTTTGGGCTTTGCCACGTTTACAAAAGCTTAAGAACCAAGTGATAACGCAACATGTAGGGGAAAACAAAGTAGTGTAGAAGCCAGCCACCAAAAATAAAATTTTAGCTAAACATTTTGCGGACAGTATGCACACTGGTATCAAAAGTTTCGTCTTGATCCCAGCAGTCTCCTCGAATGAGTGTGCAACGCGGCAGTTGCGACTGAAGCCCGTGGGTGGACGTCAAGGGTCATGAGGGAGTCATCCATTGCTAGGGCTATAGCTTCCAAACCAAAAATCGTAGAGCCAATTTTTTTTTTACAATGTCTTCGTCTAAATGTTAGCTTTCAGGCATTGTATATTGGTTGTCAACTTTTTTTGTTTCAATGGCCAAAATTTTGATTTTTCGTAAAAATGATAGTTTTTAAAAATGTTTATTTTCTTTCGTCTATCATTTACTCCGTTTTTGGCGGGTAAAACCGAAAAAAATATTCAATACTTAAAGACAATTTAGTTCTGAGCATATAGACGTTTTTACATTAGAAATCTGTTACGATTTACGCGATTCCCAGCCGATCGCAGCGTGCGAGGTGTAGTAAAAAACGCGCTTTCCCGCGCCTCTGGAGCATGCCATTCTGTGATGACGCGATCTACGTGCACTCCAGAATGGGCGAAATTTTCGTTGTTAATTTGAGAACAGAATGCACAGAGGTACCAAAAGTTTCGTCTTGGTGTCAGCTATCACCTCTTCATAGTGTGCAGCTTGATACTTACACCTGAGAAGCAGGAGTGTAGGTCGAAGGTCGTTTGAGCCGTGCTTTTTCTTGCACATAAATACCTACATTTTTGTTCACCTATCTTATTAGAAATGCATGGTTTCGCAAATTGTGGCCCTCTTGCTTGGCATTACGCTTGTCATTGATAACCACCTGATGGGATCGATATGATCATAAAATATTGTTTTTGCTGATTTTAGCTCTGCTAATTAACATTGATCACATTCTACTAGAATATAATTATGTGTAATGTACATGTGATTTGAGTGTTTCCAAACTCATTTTAGGTTGGAGGCTCTGCATTTACCAATACGGTTCTCCAAAAAATTGCCCTGCCAAAAGTAAGAGCAATTGCTGACGCATACGCTGCTAGCATATTTATTATATCTATAAGCAAATTGCGCGTGCTTTATATAATTAATGCAATTTCTAAAATGCAATGCATTCTATGAGTTGTATTTTATTCAGCGCAAATTACACAGGGCTAAAGTCATCGCTGCTGGACGATTGGTTAGTGAAAACACTCACAAATAAATGATCAGGGATTAGTAATCGAATGCACGAAGTATCTATTCTATACCTATACTTTTCCTGGTGAAATAGCACATTTCAATTGGAACGGAAGGTTCATTTTGCGGACGAAAGCTAATAACTGGCATGGGGCTACTTGGTTTCGACCGGGTTGGATGCAGGATGACGTGGAATGTATTTATCTTACAATGCTATATGGTAATCACCTTGTCTATGCTGAAGTCCAAGCGGAAAAGGAATATGGATTAGCAGGGTTTCCACTTTCCAGTGATTTCTGTAGGTACTTTTGCAAATTATTTCTGTTAAGCACATGGGTTCAGGGGAAACTACACTTAAACAATATAGGATACGATTGTAAACAGATATGCAGAAATCTCGAAAATTTAGGATACGGGACTTAAAGAATTTGTCACATCGTGCACGAAAATGATTAACCACAGACGGAGCCGTCTGTTTAACTATTCTTTATTTGTATGCACCATTTATGTAGTACCTTCTTGCACCCAAGTCTTGATTATTGCTCCCCACCCCTAGCTAGTTATAAGCCTATCATATTTAAAAAAATGAGACATGAGGGCAATTATTCTTTTCCATCTGCATAATAAAGCATGGATTGATAGATATGTAGTGTTTTACGACGCACTGTATTGACAACTGGCCCTGTGGAACTATTATAATTATTGTATTGACGGATGCAAAGGTGATAAGAATGATAACGAACCATGCCTAGCCTAGAAGGTAGGAGCGGAACCCGGCGCTGACACGTAGCCTACTCCTGTCGAAAGGCACCACGGGGACCACCGGCTTAACGTCCCTTCTGGAGGACGGTACAACTCAAAGACCATGATTCCGCCCCTTCTCCATGCTGTAGAGATTCATAAGCAAGGAGAGTGAAGCTTTTGAACACTTTAATCCCTCCTCTCCTCCAAACAGCGCTGGCCATGTAAGATGGTAATCCAACAAATACCTGACCCAGCGCAGTGTTGCTCAACTACGGTGATTTCAAAAACCAATTTTTCTAACACGCTAAACCGTTCGGTGCACCCGGTGCGGTGCTCATTAACAAATGCAAGCTATATGCAATCCCCCCGTGAAGGGATGTTTGAATTGCTCGGCGCGGTCATCCAACTTGGCTTGGCTCCTCCACCACTATACCCTGGGATAGAACCTTCATTGAACGGGCGAGGCAAATTCCATTATATATATATATATATATATATATATATATATATATATATATATATATATATATATATATATATATATATATATATATATATATATATATATATATATATATATATATATATTTTTTTTTTTTTCTTTCTAGATACAATGCCACGACCAACAACATTATCTGACGACTTGTTTTCCGTAATCGAAGATGCTTTAGTAACTCGACTCAAAGATTACCCGGAACTTCTAAAAAGTAAACTCAAGCGACTACCCACATCTAAAAATGGTTTACTAGCTCAAGTGAACAATGATATTTATGGGTTCAGCAACAGGGGTAAAATCCTCCAACTGGCCAGCTGGTTAAAGAACAGTACCAAAAATATAAAGACCAGATTGTTGCGCCGTTTAAACGAAGTCGCTTCCACGTCCACTCCAACAAGGCCCACAACAGGGTCCACTCCAACAAGGCCCACAACAGGGCCCTCTCCACCAAGGCCCAAGTCAACAGGGTCCTCTTCGACAAGGCCCAAGTCAACATGGTCATCTCCAGCAAGGCGCACGTCAACAGGGTCATCTCCAAGAAGGCCCACGTCAGCAGGGTCCTCTCCGACAAGGCTCAAGTCAGCAGGGTCCTCTCCGACAAGGCTCAAGTCAGCAGGGTCCTCTCCGACAAGGCTCAAGTCAGCAGGGTCCTCTCCGACAAGGCTCAAGTCAGCAGGGTCCTCTCCGACAAGGCTCAAGTCAGCAGGGTCCTCTCCGACAAGGCTCAAGTCAGCAGGGTCCTCTCCAAGAAGGTCCACGTCAGCAGGGTCCTCTCCAGCCAGAAAACCATATCAGATTCCATCGCCCGTAAAGAAAATACGAAGGAACCGGTTAAAGAACTTTGGCGACTGCAATATCAAAATTGCAACATTTGAATTTGACTACTCAGAGTGGTCAAGTTTTGTGGAGGAAGGGAAACTTGTTAAGGGTCGTTACCCTCAGGCGCTGTCGAAGAAATTTTAAAAGTGTGACGATCTTCACTGCGTTCTCCATGTCAAAAAATCTCGATATCCAGTCCGTTCATATTTTGCTGTCGTTTCTGCATACTGTGGCCACAAAAATTGTAGAAAATTTCGCATTAACGTCGCAAAACTACCAAAAACTGGTCAGCCGCTAAAAATGACAGCTTACACCAACTGCAGAAAAGTGTGTCACGAAGGTTACTTGACTAGAAACCTGAGTGGCAGTGACCGAATCGAGGCTAAAAACCAACTTGTAGCTTCGAAGCCATTTCATTACAAGACTGACATGCTGCTGACTGCGGATTTAGACATTCTTAAAGACGGCAATACGCAATGCATCAAATCTGACGACGTATACAGAACTGCTAGAAAGGAAAGCGTAAGCGAACACGACTTTGATACCAATGATATTATTGATTTGTTCAAAATGCAGGAATCATCTTTCAATCCGGAGACGTCAGAGTATGAATATATTCAGGAGGTGGGATCTCCTCTGCATGTCTACATCTACAGCAAAGAACAACTAGCAGTTCTGAAAACAAGTATGCACCAACAACAGCATGAAATTTTCTTCGATGCCACCGGAAAGGTAGTCCGCAAGATGCTTGTTAACAAGAGAGCTGTTTTTTACTACGCCGGCGTTATAGTCATCAACGGAAGAGTGTTCCCAATAATGGAAATGCTATCCTCTCAGCATGACGCTGTTAGTATTGGAAAGTTTCTACTAAGCTTCAGACATTATGCTGAAATCCATGGCTGCAAATGGCCTCTTTTTTCAAACATCACAACTGACTTCAGTTTTGCGATAATCAACGCCCTGTGCAGCGCTTGGAACGGCATGACGCTGGCCGGGTATTTGGATCTTTGCTTCGACTGGGCCACTAACAAATTGTCTGCTGATCAAGAATCACATATCACGCCCATTTATCTTTGCTGTGCGCACCTTATAAAAAATATGGCTGATGGTATAACAAAAATAACGGGCCCAAACAAAAATGCTAAGAGATTGGTTATCGAAGTTATGGTCGTTATGTTTACCATGACTAGCTTGGAGCACATTAGAAATGTATTCAAACAACTAGCAATCGTTTTATTTTCTCGGAAAGCAACGCTCCTCTTTGAAACCGCATTGTCATACATATCATCTGAAACCACCAAAACTACACCGCCCGAAGAGATTACTAATCAATCAGCCGGAATAAACGAAGAAAAACCAAATTTCGCGAAAACCCTGCGACAGAAAAGTCGTTTCTATCGGCTTTTCCGCGATGATGTCGAACTTGTCAAAGCTCTAGTCTCTGAAGCAGAAAAAAACGAACCAGAAAAGGAAGAAATCGAGGGTTTGTACTATCCTATGATTGTTGAAATGATAGTAAAACGCTGGATGACATTCTTGCCGTTGTTTACGGGAATTTTGCGACGAAAATCCAATATCAAAATTCGTAAGCATAGCAATGCTTACATTGAAAACCATTTTAATCTGGTTAAAAATATTTTCCCGGTTGACGCTGTTAATATGAAGCCCACGCGTGTGATAAGAAGAAACCGACGTCAAACCAAAGCCAGTCTAATAGAAATTGAGCATTCGCTGCCTAAGAAAAGGCTGGCTCGAGGAAGATGTAATCGGCTGGAGACCAGCAACAAAGACCTCAACGCCGATGATCCAAAAGTCCCATCTCCTCTTCCTGTGCAGAAGAGATCGCGTGAAGATTCTCCGGAAGATGTAATACACGCAAAAAAGAGATTGCGACTGGACACTGCAGAAATGGAGCCAGACGATCCCAAGCAGGAGGAAAGTTGGAACAAGAAAGCTAAAATGAAACTGGGATACTCTTCTGCCCATATGCTTCAACGCATCAACAAAATATTTGGGAAGAAGGCCCAGAGTTTCAGATCTGGTCTTATCTCAAAAAAAGAGAAAAAGACGCAGCAGCAACTGTTGATTGTAAACGATGTTTCTCCTGCCATTACGAAAGTACCTAATGTGCGAGGAGAGGACATCACAACTGATCAAGGTGATTACAATATTATGATTTTGTATTGCTTGTTTATGGCATCGATTAGGTAAAATAAAAAAATTCAATTTTCATGTTTCAATGGTAGGTAACGAATATCTAACTTGATTCCGTTCATAAACCGTAACATGAACAAACCGGTCGGGAAAACAAATCTGAAACTAGGTATTTCTACTATAACTAGGTATAATCTGTGGAATAACATTTAAGGTAATGAACTAATTAAAACACACTTTTCAGCTCAATTCAGCAAGAAAAAAAGATACGATATTGCAGAGCCGTTGGTGATTGAGCCCTCCGAACAGTTAGAAGGCAAGAAAATATATTATGTGTATCTTCAATAACGTAACTGAAATCGGAATTGAATCATTATATTAATATAGTGTGATTTTTCCATTGTTTTGTGGTATTTAACAACGCACTGTTTTGACAACTGGCACTGTGGCACTGGTCTAATGGCGTTGGTGTCTGCCCTATAGCCTAGAAGGGGGGGGGGGGGGGGAACCTGGCGTCGGCACGTAGTAATTACACGGTGCAACTCGAAAAACAGGATTCCTCCACTGATCCATGCTGTCGAGAGGTTGATGAGCAAGGAGAATGAAGATGTTGCACTAACTTCAAACCCTCCAACCTCTCTCCCGAAAAAAGCTGGCCATGGGTTGATGGACACCCATCTAATTCCTGACTTGGCGCAGTGTTGCTTAACTTTGGTGGTCTCAGAGAACCGTTCGGTACCACGTTTCTAATGTTTGTCGTCTGGTCATTTCAGACAACGATGACGTGATTCATGTGCCCGATGATATGGTATATGTGCTGGATGACGTGATTCCTGTGCCAGATGATGTGATTCCTGTGCCAGATGATGTGATTTCTGTGCCAGATGATGTGATTCCTGTGCCAGATGATGTGATTCCTGTGCCAGATGATGTGATTCCTGTGCCAGATGATGTGGTTCCTGTGCCAGATGATGTGATTCCTGTGCCAGATGATGTGATTCCTGTGCCAGATGACGTAGTCTCTGTGCCTGTGACACAGCAAAGAGATGAACGGTTAGTAAACAGTCAATTTTTCCAATTTGCGAGACCAGTGGAATTTATCCAAACATCATTGTTAATTAATCGATAAGATCAGAAAGGAATCTAAGAGGACTTTTCGATAGTATTCACAGCATGTTCAAAGGAATTGCATGTGCTTAAACATGGTGTTTCTTTTCGGCGTGGAAAGTATGTACTGTTTTATTGTAAAGATATAGTTTGATTATAACTAACTAATGTTCATTTCTTTTTTCAGATATCTATTCGACGTCGATATTTTTTTATTAAGATATATTCTCAAAAAAGTGTTTCACATTCTTCGGGAAATCCGAAACGGGTCAATGGCGTCACATCTCAAGCTGACGGTTGAAGTTGCATCCGATCCTCGAAATTCCCATCAGCAGCTTTATTTAATGTCAGGATATTCCAGACAGCAATATGAGTACATTCTGAACGAAGTCAGCGCCGAGTTCTGTGACATCGTAAATGATTCAGCTTTTAGCTGGAATCCTAGAGTACGTATTATCTCCTGATTTTATTGTATGTATACAGGTATTTAAAAATGTTTCAGTTTTAGTAAATCGCTCATACCAGCATGAGACCACAATCATGCACCACCTATGGACCTATTATACCATGACATGACCGTGAAACCTTTGTCAACTTAATAGTTAATAAACATATATTTTTCAAGTTATAACATTTGGGGGAAAATTATAAGCAATATAATCAAGGTATACGTATTTCAGACTCCGCCTGTTAATTTTATAATATTGTGCATCATTCTGTTCTCCAGATCAGAGAAGATTCCAATTTCCGCCACGTCTTACAGCATGAGGCTTTCCTGCGAATATATGCTTCATTGAAAGGAGTTGGATTAGACGAGGCAAATAACACTCTGCGCCTGTTACATGACAGTTACTCGGACATCGGTAATGTTTTGATGTATTTTCAAAATTTTACTTATTACCTACATAAGATGAAAAATTTCCTCATTTCGATTACGCACTATAATTGTGGGCATGGAATTGGCACTCTTTGTTTCCTAATATACACCAACCACCAACTATATTTAAAATGAATATCAGTATCTATATATCACAAATGATTTAAAAAAAATACATCTCCGTAAGTTTAATTTTATGTTAAAGTTGATTGAAAAATATAATATATTATAAGATAAATGATTATCCTTTAGAATCCTTTGTTTCGGAGCTGGGTTACAAACCCCGGAGTTTTTGGATAGCACAAGTTTCATACAATGCTTACTAACATTTTTGCTCTGATGTGAGATGTGTTCGATCCGGACCATGGGTGGTGTGAACCTTTCTTCAATAGGTACATGGAACCGAACACTAACTATACTCACATATCACACGTACATCAACTATACTCTACCTACAAACATAGGACATTTAAAAAGTACGGGAACTTATTTAAAACACAGTTACTTTCATTTTACAGGTCAATCCATGTTTGTGCCTCTGGAGAAAATAGAAAATACTGTTGATCCTCAGGTCCATGATTGGACGTTGCAGGAGCAGTATGACCCAAATGATGACTATTTATTTGTTACTGGCACAGGTAATAATTTTTTTTTTTGAAATTGCAAAGCTTTAATTTTGTCAATTAGTTTTCACGGGGAGCTCTTCGCCTTGATTTGGGAGACCCAGGTTTGACTCTGGTGACTTGTAGATTTCCGTAGTATTTTCAGGAAATGTAGTAGGTATTGGCATGTCTATAATAAATTATGGTGATGATACGCATGGGTAGTTTGGTCAGCTATAAATTAATTGTTAAAATCTGTGCTTATTTTTCTAGAATGGATAACCATTGTTCCTTTCGCGTGTCAATTTCGGAAAACCGATCCATATTTTAACATGTAGGTACCTAATGATTTCGCTTTTTCAGTTCTTAAGAAGCGATGTGATACGTCAAACGTGGAACTCACTGCGTCATCTCATGAATACAATGGTGAGAATGCCATTTAAAATTTTAATTACTCAATGTACATATTTGTGTTGCAAAAAAGTATAACTACAGCAGACAGCTCATTTGTTTCAAAAAGTGTATTATTGTAAAAATGTAAAATTGCAACGTAGGCTACATTGAAATATTGTTATATCTTTTTCCAGCATTCTCTAACTTTTCAGGGTCCCCGAATCATGTCAGCGAAGATGACGTGGATAAAGTATTCGGAGCAACGACCAGCAATGTGATTAGATTGCACTCTAGATCAATAGGTTAGTGTTTTGGATTGGCGTGGGAGCAAAATCTTCAATGAAATGTTTGTCAGAATATATGTTTTAATGGATCGTAGCGATTTTTTTCAAACATCTAGATTAGAATTTGATGATTTTGGTTTGTTCTTCTATATAATTATGATCCTAGTTGCTTTGATATATAGTATATATCTACCTACCTACCCCACAACCTCGAGGTAATACAAAATTATACTTCTTTGCAGGTCCAACAGCTGATATAAAAATTCTTCAAAATGGTCTTATCAACAATCCAAACCACTATCTGCAAGAAATCCAAGAGCTGCCGTTTTATTTGGTTGGGGCTTGGAAAGCGGATGTTAAGCTTTATGCCTCAGATTTCCAAACTCTAGCACCTGGGCAATGGTTGAGTGGGCCTGTAATTGATGCTTGTGTTGCCGCATTGCAAGCACAAACTAAAGATACGAGTAATATGTTAATATTTTCCACTTTTCACACGGTCATGATATTCACCAACGACCTGAAAAGAAATCAATCTTTCAGCCTTTTTCGGAAACGGCTGGATAAATATTCGAAATTTGTGATGCCATATCACGTCGGTGTGGGAGGTGGTCACTGGTGTTTGCTGGTAGCAGACACACAAACCAACACATTGGAAAATTACGACTCTGCGTCGATTCCAGGGCTGGAAGTCTCCGCGATACTCAAGTTCCAGATGTTTGTCAAGATGTACAATAATCAATCTGCCTACAAACTTGCCGACCACAGTCAATGGAAGATAAAGTCACCGCAATTTACACACCCTAAGCAGAGCGATGGTTATAATTGTGGGGTGTTTGTATTATATTATTTGGATTGTCTGATGAGACAAATTGAATGCTCACCCTCATTCGACCCAGATCAATATCGAATAGACTTAATTAGTATTCATCTACTGACTGCAACAATTCCTGTTAAAAAAAGCCAGCTCCTAGACATATTTTTATTTTCCCACCCTTTTATTTATCACTAGCAAAGACGCCTGTGCAAGCACATGCAACGCTCTAACATCCATTAAAAATTTTCGGTTAAATCTTTACATGTGATGTAAATGAAGATGTCAGTTTTGTATATTTTTTGCTTTATTTATCCGATGACTTGTGGACATAGGACCTGCATAGGACCCATTCAGATCAATTCAAGTTTCGTTCACCTTGCAGTGGCATAAAACCAAAACAAACGAGCATCACCTGTCTCCCTTGATGAAAAAATCATCAAATTTGACGTTAAATGAACGTAATTAAAAAGGTTTACGCAAAATATCTTCTATAACTTCAGAATGCATGCATGGAAAGACACTGAGACGCGGCGGGTCGGTAAAAAGTAATTAGGTATTGGATTGCTTAAAAATCGAGCTGGGTCATGGCCCAATTTTATCTCGCCGGCAAAGTCGCGAACTTTATTTTTAAAATTTATTCAATTATGCACTTTAAAATCACCGTAAGAATACTGTCTCGGGATGTAAACCCAAATGCTGTACCAATATTAACCATTCCCGCCCGATTTTAACCGACTTTGGCGATCTTTAACCGATTTGACGCGTGGCCTGCCGGTCGGCGTTACTAACACACATTTGCAGCGTTTTTTAGAATAAGATAGAATAAGATGAATGTACATTTTTCGGGTCATGTTGTCGACAAGTTTAGTATAAACTATAACGTGCATTTATATTGAGGTTAAGAGTAGGTATTCAACAACTGATTTTATGTAAATGGTAGCTTTAATATAGTAGTTTTCAATAAACAGTTTTTTTAAACATATATGTAGGTAGAAATGTACATTGTTTTGCAATCTTTTCCTCAAGGGACTTATAATGTTGAAAATTTAATTTCTTACGCTAATATGTACAGTATAATTGGTAGGACTTTTTTGGTAGGACTTGTTGTCACTTAAGTACAACCACAGATAGAGAGTGGTACAACTTTAATATTTTCTACTGAGGCTACAGATAGGTATGTACGTTAGGCACTTGGGAGATTAATTGTCCTAGTGCACATCCTTTTTTACACGGTGCACAAACGACATAAAAATGAACAGTACTGGAGCTCTTCAAATGATTTTTTTGTGTAATTAAGACAAGGAGTTAAGTGATACCACCGTTAACAATTATTGCATTGCACCCATTGTATGCATTTTGTTGATTTGTTGCCGCAATATAGGCAATAATTTATCATATTGCTGGAAGAAGACAATAGATAATACCTGCAACTATACAGGTATGTGCGGAATGCTAGATGTTATCATAATCAAATTATGCTACCAAAAAAACCGGACATAATTGTGTTGAAAAAAAAAGAGTTAAAAAATGAAAACGTCAGGAAGTTGGCTTTTTACCTGCCAATCCTGCCATTGTTGCAATCGGCGGATGAATACTCTGAAACTTTACAGATGGATTAAGTGTCATTGTCTTAACATATGCTATCAAAAAAAGTACTAGGTAGTTGTGAAAAAAAAGGGTTTAAAAATTAAAAACTTTAGGGAGCTAGCTATTTTTACCTGCCATTGTTGCAATCGGCGGATGAATACTCTGAAACTTTACAGATGGATTAAGTGTCATTGTCTTAACATATGCTATCAAAAAAAAGTACTAGGTAGTTGTGAAAAAAAAGGTTTTAAAAATTAAAAACATTAGGGAGCTAGCTATTTTTACCTGCCATTGTTGCAATCGGTGGATGAATACTCTGAAACTTTACAGATAGATTAAGAGTCATTGTTTACACATATGCTATCAAAAAAAAGTACTAGGTAGTTGTGAAATAAAGGGTTTAAAAATTAAAAACTTTAGGGAGCTAGCTATTTTTACCTGCCATTGTTGCAATCGGTGGATGAATACTCTGAAACTTTAATGATGGATTAAGTGTCATTGTCTTAACATATGCTATCAAAAAAAGTACTAGGTAGTTGTGAAAAAAAAGGGTTTAAAAATTAAAAACTTTAGGGAGCTAGCTATTTTTACCTGCCATTGTTGCAATCGGCGGATGAATTCTCTGAAACTTTACTGATGGATTAAGTGTCATTGTCTTAACATATGCTATCAAAAAAAAGTACTAGGTAGTTGTGAAAAAAAAGGTTTAAAAAATTAAAAACTTTAGGGAGCTAGCTATTTTTACCTGCCATTGTTGCAATCGATGGATGAATACTCTGAAACTTTACAGATAGATTAAGAGTCATTGTTTACACATATGCTATAAAAAAAAAGTACTAGGTAGTTATGAAAAAAAGGTTTTAAAAATTAAAAACTTTAGGGAGCTAGCTATTTTTACCTGCCATTGTTGCAATCGGCGGATGAATTCTCTGAAACTTTACAGATGGATTAAGTGTCATTGTCTTAACATATGCTATCAAAAAAAAGTACTAGGTAGTTGTGAAAAAAAAGGTTTAAAAAATTAAAAACTTTAGGGAGCTAGCTATTTTTACCTGCCATTGTTGCAATCGATGGATGAATACTCTGAAACTTTACAGATAGATTAAGAGTCATTGTTTACACATATGCTTTAAAAAAAAAGTACTAGGTAGTTATGAAAAAAAGGTTTTAAAAATTAAAAACTTTAGGGAGCTAGCTATTTTTACCTGCCATTGTTGCAATCGGCGGATGAATACTCTGAAACTTTTCAGATGGATTTAGTGTCATTGTCTTAACATATGCTATCAAAAAAAAGTACTAGGTAGTTATGAAAAAAGGGTTTTAAAAATTAAAAACTTTAGGGAGCTAGCTATTTTTACCTGCCATTGTTGCAATCGGCGGATGAATACTCTGAAACTTTTCAGATGGATTAAGTGTCATTGTCTTAACATATGCTATCAAAAAAAAGTACTAGGTAGTTGTGAAAAAAAAGGTTTAAAAAATTAAAAACTTTAGGGAGCTAGCTATTTTTACCTGCCATTGTTGCAATCGGTGGATGAATACTCTGAAACTTTACAGATAGATTAAGATTCATTGTTTACACATATGCTATCAAAAAAAAGTACTAGGTAGTTGTGAAAAAAAAGGTTTTAAAAATTAAAAACATTAGGGAGCTAGCTATTTTTACCTGCCATTGTTGCAATCGGTGGATGAATACTCTGAAACTTTACAGATAGATTAAGAGTCATTGTTTACACATATGCTATCAAAAAAAAGTACTAGGTAGTTGTGAAAAAAAAGGTTTTAAAAATTAAAAACATTAGGGAGCTAGCTATTTTTACCTGCCATTGTTGCAATCGGTGGAAGAATACTAACTTCACAGATACAATCTTTATGCTCACTGTCAACATACGCTGATAAAAAAGTTAGCATTTGTTTTGAAAAGAAGGTATTAAAAAATTAAAAACTTCAGCCAGCTTTAAATTGTTACTTTCTATTGCTGCAATAGATGTTTTATGCAATCGGCAATATATTACCACATATCCCACATATTCATTTTTTATAATAGCGTTCTGCAGTACAAGCTTCTATTCACAGAGACTGGTGTTTTTTTTTGATGTTGGTTACATTGCTGTTTGAGTGCCAGGGAGCTGGGAGTTAGAGAGCCAGTTTCACACCGGTCCTTCCTAGTCAGATAGAAGATGTGTTTTAATTGCCCAGCATTGACTGACATCTCATAATAAAGAACCTTTGTGTTCAAAATTGTACATAATATGTACCTACCTACCTACTAGAATCTAGGTACAGACACATGTAGATGATATCCATTTCTGTTGGTTCTGCCTTGTAGTCCTTCCACGTATAATGCCAATATTTATATGGCCGAGAGCACCACGTGCCACAAGAATGCCTTGAACAAAGCTACTTCTTACAATGCATTTGGTTTCGGTAGCGTAGGCCCAAGGCGAAGGCCACTCAACTAGTAAACAACAAACATTAATCTTGCCATCCGACGTATGAAATGTTATTTTCAAAATCGGCTAGATTACCTAACCAAATTACTGGAAATTTGTCTTCTGAGGCCAATGCCGTTATATTTGAAAAACACCGAGTACATTTCCAGCCAATATATGACTTTTCACTGGTATTAAAACGATTAAAATATAAATGTGTCGATTTCAATGTCAGTGTTCTTCTTTTTTTTTTATGAAAATATCTTTTGTGGTTTGAAAAATTCAACAAACTTGAGCCAGGGTTAGAAACTATTTAATTAAATACTTATTATTTGAGATTTTAACTATCGCAGCGCAACACAAATTAATTTATAATTCAAAATTCTAGTTTGAATTACGAGAAACGATGCCCTACTCGAGCGTTTATTTTAAGAACCGCGCTAACGGCGATCGTCATGACGAAAGTCAGAAACCAAACGCAATAGCGCATATCCCCATAGTGATAAATGCCTTTATCCCTGGGGGGAGCTGCGCTAAAAACGGGAGGAAATGGTTTATAAATGTTCAAAATATTGGTTTACATCCAGAGACGACATTCTTACAGCGACTTGAAAGTGTTTTTTAGGTGAAATATTGAAAAAACTGATTGAATTTGGCTGGCAAGATTGAATACCGTCTTGCAGCCCAGCTTGATTTTTTAATCGTCCAAATCTTCCCTTTTTACTGATCCGCTTCGACGGAGTGACTATTATTGCATGCATTATGAATTTATTGAAGAAATTTAGTCAAATCGCTCCTATTTGCAATCATATTATACGTGAACTTGAAAAGATTTGGCATTCAGAGTGACAGGAGCATTAGCTTTTGTTTGGTTTTTATGCCACTGCAAGGTGAACGAAATCCTGTTTTATTCTCTTGGGCAGTGAATTGGGGATATTCACACGTCATCGGGTATGGAAAGCAAAACTGTTAAAAAAAAATTCTAAAACAGACTAGAAACTTATTTTAATGATCTGAATTTGCATAAAATGCAAAAGTTGTCTAATGCGGACTAATTTGTATCGATTTTTTAGAGTTTGGCATCAAAATTGTCAAAATTACTATTTTTGTGTTTTGATTTATTGGTTTGTTGGTTTTGGTCCCCAAGTCCTAGGGCTTAGGGCCATATATGAACCATAAACTGGCTATCGGGTATGCCCGCAGGTCATAGGGTACACTAGCTTTAACCTATACAGCTAGAGACTGACGCTGCATGATCCTAAAGGAATTACCTCAAATCGCTTTTACAAGATTACTATGTGTGAAGAACACAAATTAATTAAATACCCCGTTTAAAAAAAAAATCCAAAAAAATACTGCGAGGCTTCAGCGCACATTTTCTGTTTGACGGCAAGCTCCATTAGTGACGTCAGCGGACGTAGAATCGCATTGTTGTAAAGAGCCATCGCAAATACGAGCGTTGTGTCAGGAAGGAGAGTGTGTTACAGAGCACGGCTCATTCGATGCCAAAACAAAAAACATTGATGTGCTAAACATTACAAGGCATAAACTGATTATGTACACGGCTTGTAAAGACACTAAGGCTAAAATGCACTGCCCCTCAAATAAAGTTTGGCGGCATTTGGCATATAAATCATTTATTTCCTGGGTAAATTCATGGACTGCTTTAGGCAAAAATATGCGTATTGTTGTTCCGTCCTGCGTCGTGAATGCAATTCGAAATACATTCCCAGAAGAGAGTGGAATTTACGTCGGGTTCAACGCTGCAGCCGGCGAGGAGCCAGAATATTTTTTATAGGAAAGCGCGAAAAAGAAGCATTTTGATAGTCACCACGTTAGTCGTGACACACGGAGATGTGAAATTTGAGTGATAGATTACCTTCGGGTTCGCTGCATTTGGTTTTCTTACACCTGCTCGAATCGGGAGTATCACGTTTGTTGTCCATATGTTGCCGTATGCCACACGTGGAACTCATGTCGTATGCTTGGGTGGTCTGTACGCATCAAAAGACCAACCCCTCTGTGTCTGTCAGTTATAAACAACTTTATCTCGATGACACTACTCTCCTTCAAGAGTGCAGCGCAAGCAGCCTTTTCCAAGTCTCCAGCTGTTTGTTTTCGTTGCATCACTTTGAAATCTATGATCCGATTCGGTCTTACATCCATTATAGAGTAAGTAACGAACTTTCCACAGTAGCCAGGAGAGTCATACTGACCGTCACCGGACAGCCAAATGTCCTCGCTTGTCGAACTCAAGTTATACAGTTCGATTTCACGCTGTGAAGACCATGTGTTGACAATAGCTGGTTTCACGTATGCTTGGACAAGCCTAAAATATGTGGATGACGACATAATATGCAGCTTTAGTGCCGAAGCAAAAGATTTAAATGCCGTAAAACTTAGTCCGCACGTGTACACAGCAGCGACAATGTTTAAAGCGCCTATCGCAGTGTTTCGGTCTTTCGATTGCGACAGCCAAGTGTAATTGTGTCCCTCGCAGCAAACTGTTTTCACTGTTAGCAGGGATCCTCGGCATGTTTTAATCACTTCGCTAACTGATCCTCCGCAAATGTGGCACATCGCAAACAGCAAAGACAGGCTTTTCCAAAACACGAGGAAAACATTGTGGTCAGTGTCACTTGTCTCACACGTCTCGTCGTCTGTCTCCGAAGTCTCAGAGTCACTATCATCGTCCTCCTCACTATTCAGTCTGAAAGATTCGTCCAAGTTCGGCGATTCACTATCACTCGAATCCGTGTCACTGGTACTCTTTTCTTTTTCGAAGCAAGATTTACGCAACGTCTCTTTGCCTAGTTCGCATTGCGTGCTTATTTCACGCGAAAATGGATCGCACTGTGCTTGGCTTGTCGCAGTTGCAGTGATGGACTTGGCTCGCGGTTTCGCGTGCGATTTGCTCGTTGACGGCTCGTTAAAATCCTCTGGGACATAATTCAACAACTCCTCTCTCTCCTTATTGATCAAAAACAGGGGTTTTGGACGTTTTGTCGGTGGAGGACCAATATTTGAGTGTGATGTATCAGTCATCAGCAACGACGGGACAGCCGTTTTCTTCAAAATAGGCATGGATTTTACTGCATCCCCCATCAATTGCAGGCGTAGTTTGTTGCGAATTTCAAAATCATCATCCAGAAAGTGTACGGAACAAACAGCCGAGTATTTGTTTGGAACAAAATCTTTCCGATTAATTTTATGCAGCCATTGCCGATATACTTGCGTAAATGTATTCTTGTCCGGAAATTTGTGGAAAGATATTGGGCCTCCCCTGTTGAAGCACTGATATACAACACACTGCTTCACCATTATTCTGCAGTCGGCTCGGCTCACTGATCAAATAGCATACGTAAGACAAAACGAACTAAATTGAAAGCCACGACAACATTCACACGTATGAGATGAAAATAATGCAGAGAAAAGCAAATCTGACTCGCAAGGAGGAATCGCGGCAGCGTACTGGCCTGGCTGGAAGCAGCCGCGTCAACTGGCAGCGAGCGTGCTGCCACTGCAGACAGAGTCTTATACCCGCTGACGTCACTAATGGAGCTTGCCGTCAAACAGAAAATGTGCGCTGAAGCCTCGCAGTATTTTTTTGTATTTTTTTTTTTAAACGGGGTATTTAATAAATTTGTGTTTTTCACACATAGTAATTTTTTAAAATGAATTGAGAGAAAAACTTTAAAGCATACATGAAATCATAGGTCACGTCACAAAACAATCAAACGTCTTTCAACCCCTTCTAGTATAGGCATTTTTTCGATCTCTTCACCTGGCTCGTGTGCACAGCCATTCTGTGAACTATGTGCAGCTGTTTTACCGACCAGTCAGCGGCATGGTAGGGGAAGCTCAGGTAGGGGAGGTCCACGATTTGGGCCGAGGAATATTGAGCCGCAGAATATGAACTGTGTATCTTTTGGGGAAAGGATGCGAAACTGAGCTGCACTATATTGAGCCGCACTTTATTTTGTTGGCAGTTAAGCCGCAGAATGTTGGGCCGCAGTATATCACCCTTGTAATTCGTTGATTTAATATCGTTAGCTAGGCTGCAGTTTGTTGCACCGCAGTATATTGAGCCGCACAATATGCTTGTGTGAATGTGGCTTTTTTTGGGCCGCAGAATATTGGGCCGCAGTTAAATAACGTTGAGCCGCACTTTATTGAGCCGCAGTTTATGGTGTCCTTATTAATCAATATCACCCCGATATTACGTAACTTGTTGACTTATAAAATGAGATTCAATCCTTTTTTTAAATTGCTCAATGAAACACCAGAAAAAATACATGCAATTTTCGGAACCTTGAGGGGCCTCCCGCAGTCAACTCTGAGCCCAGCGCGGTAGAATAGCTCGGGTTCCAAAAGCGCGCCGCCTAGCCGCCCTAGCCAGTCCAAAACTGCCAGGGATGACGCCCACAACGAGGGCGACAGATTCATCCCCTACCCCAAGCACAAATTCGATTCGACAACGACAATGCTCTAGGCTCGCATACTAATGAATGTTTTTATATAATAGATGATTTTTTATATAAGTAGACAACACACTGCAACGATGGTTTGCACTATAGTGTATGAGTCACATTTCTATTGTACTTTGTTTTAGTTTTAAAGGATTGACTGTCTTCATAATATGTACAATGTTCCTGCTGACAATAAACAAATTATTATTATTATTATTGTTGTCGTTGTTGTCGTTGTCGTTGTTGTCGTTGTTGTCGTTGTGGTCGTTGTCGTTGTGGTCGTCGTCGTCGTCGTCGTCGTCGTCGTCGTCGTCGTCGTCGTCGTCGTCGTCGTCGTCGTCGTCGTCGTCATCATTATTATCATTATTATTATTATGAAAGATTATTAATATTATATATATATATAATATATAAGATTATTAATATTATTATTATGCTCGAGGATTATTGGCTGAAATCTGGAGAGTAATCAACGAAGTGATCGGCAAAGTATCCTCGAGCACGCCCGATGAAGTGATTACAAAACACATGGCAAATATATATGACCCTGATACTATTGTTGATTATTTCGTGGATTCTTTTCATGATGAGGTACAGAATGTAAGCCATAACTGCTCGATAATAACTAGCCCGCAAGTGCCAATGTATGCAATGCAATCGATGATGCTGCGTAAAGCTACAGAAAGCTCTGTTAATGAGATAATTCTGCAATTAAATTCAAAAAAAGGACCTGGAATTGACGCAATTCGCGCTAAGGACGTTCAGCAGCTATCGAAAAATATTTGCCCTGTGCTAACAAAATTAATCAATTTAATAATAGAGACTGGAGTGATTCCCGACGCTTTGAAGCTGTCTGTAGTAAGACCTATTTATAAAGCAGGAGATCACAAAGAATTTAACAATTACAGGCCTATTGCGATCTTACCGGTAATCGAGAAAATCTTCGAGCGATTTATAGCTAATCAATTGACAAATTACTTAAATGAGTTCAATATTATTGACAAAAGACAATATGGCTTTCAAAAAAACAAGAGTACGGGCATGCTTCTTTCGGATTTTTCGGACAAGGTGTATGGAGCTCTAAATAAAAATTTGTACGCTGTCGTTATTTTTATAGATTTTTCGAAGGCATTCGACACCCTGTTGCACGATAGGCTACTCTCAGCTCTTGAAAACATTGGCATTCGTGGACCGGTGTTATCTCTATTTAAAAACTACTTGTGCAATAGATATATGACTGTAAAATACCTCAATAAGTTTAGTAAATTGAAGAAATACCAAACAGGTGTACCGCAGGGATCAATAATGGGTCCGATATTGTATTTAATATATGTAAACGAAATGCTTTCCAAAATTGTAAACAGTTATATATTTCTTTATGCTGATGACACCGCACTTCTCGCCATTCATAAAAATTTTGATGTGGCAAACGAAATGATACAAAATGACTTCAATAGTTTATTAAAATGGTCACATGACAAAAAAACCAAGGTAATTACAATTCAATCGCCTTTCAAGTTTCAAAAACGTATAGCCAATATAATTTTACATGACTTCGCTTGCCTCCATCTAAACTCCACTACCCGGCCTTCTGCTTCTTGTTATAAATGTAACTGCACCCTTAAATTAGAAAATACGATCTCTCATACCTATCTTGGACTCCAAATTGACAGTCAATTTAAATGGGACAAACATATAGACGGCCTGTGCGGTAAACTGCGTTCATCAGTGTATAGCATAAGTATTTTAAAAAACTATGTTAATTTCAGCACAATCAAAACCGTCTATTTTGCTCTCGTAGAATCGCACATCCGATACGGCCTGCTTTCTTGGGGCCGTACTTCTTCAACATATCTACAGCAATTAAACAAAATTTTAGAAAAATGTTTCAATTTAATAATACCAATGCAAAATGTAAAATCCTTGGAGAAGGAAGAAGTCTTGTTCTTTAATATACAACAACTACATTTTCTTTTATATCTTTTGGCAAATTATTTCAAAAATGACCACAAAATTCAAAACAGTGCAAAGCATTCAACTAGAAATTGCGATAGGTTAATAATGCCAACTGATATTGTGAATTCATATGGATATCAGCAAAGGAAATATTTGACACCTCATTATCTAAACAGTTTGCCACCTAGTTTAAAAAGTGTAACCTCATTCTGCACTTTAAAGACGGAACTTAAAAATTGGATTAAAAACAATACCCTAATAGAATAATATGGTTTGAATTGTGCGCTGAGAATCTCATTTCGTTTTATTTGCATTATTTGCATATTAGTATTATTACTAGTTTTGTTATATTATTGCTATTAACAAATAGATATTTGTAATTTTACATTGTAAATACATGATATTATATACATAATTATAATTATATGCTAAATTCTGCCTATTTGCTAAATTCTGCCAGACGCGTGTCCATAGACAATATGAAGAATTTATATTTTGTTTGTACGGGTGCCCTACGGACAAGCTCTCCGAGCTTTGTGGGGCGCCGCTTATGAATTGTATTTCAAAAAAAAAAATATATATATATATATTATTATTATTATTATTATTATTATTATTATTAATATTATAGCTAACATGCTCACGGAGAATGGGATGACGCCGTAGTGCCATGTCACCACCTCCTAGTAGTAGAGGTCACCAAATTTGCATTTTTACTTGGAGTAGTGGATGATTCAGTCGCCGTTGTCCCAGATCACCACCTTCTAATCTTAGAGGTTACCGATTTGCATTTTACTCAGGGTATGTATGACTCTGTCATTGTTGTCGTCGCCATCGTTCTAGGTGCACCTCCTTGTTGTGCACGACATCGTTTTGTAATTTTGCCTTTGACGTTGTCCATCGTGGTTTCATTTTCAACGCCTCCACTACACGGAACTAGCCATTGGTCAGTGTCAGGAAGGTGTCAGCTACACCTCCCAATATCTTCGGATTTTCGTGCATGCCATACTTTTTGTGGTACGACTTTGAGATTATGCCACCGTGTTTTTAGCTCCTGTGCAATTTGCATGCATCGTCAGCCGTGAACCTAACCTTGCGTATTGTGTTTCGACTGCCTGCTCACACGGTTCCAGCCGTGCAAATAGTGTTTCGGCGGTTTGTCCACACAAAACAGCCGTGTTAATTGTGTTTGAGCGGCCGTGCGAATTAGCCGTGCGAATAGCAACTTAGTAAATGTATACCCAAAGGTATACATTTATATACGAAATATACTTGATAGTTTATACGAATATTTGTAAACCCAATGTATATCCAGAGAAGCAGGAATGTTTGGAAGTGCGCCTGGCCAGCGATCTGGGGGCCCTGGGTGCGTAGGTACGTTATTTTCAAACCCAGTTCAGCTCAGCTAAGAATCGGGCTGCTTCTCCAAATCCATCGGTTTGAAATAGCCACAATATGTTTGAAATGCTTGCTTACAACATAGATTCACTAGGTAGGTACTAATAATTATCTCCAAATTCATTTTCAGGAACTCGAATAGGAACATGACGAAAGATTCTTCACCCTTTACATTTATTCTTCTCTTTAAATGACTATCATTTTAACTGTATTTATATTAATAATACCATCCTGACGATCCGTAACAGGATTCATGGCTTGTAAATGCTTTTTTATTGAAGCCAATAAAGGAGTTTCAATCGATCAATCAATCAATTTTATTAGTAGTACTCGCATCGAAAGTCCTCCCCGTCCTCTTTGCCTGCACCTGCAGCTACCAGCCACCTGTTGGCGTCCACACCAGGGGGCCAATTCACGAACAGGTTATAGCGAGAGCTAAGGGGGTATAGGAGGGTACAAGGTATAAGTGACAATTCACGAACGTCTGTACCTCTCTGTACCCAGAGCTAAAGTTATACCACCTCCGAGGCTGGTATAGGCGGGTACAAGTGAAGTTTATTGTCAGTGTCAGCCATTTTGGATTTGGTCAGATGTGACAGCTCGCTCGCTTTGTTTCGTGATTTGTTTGGTTTTTGTTGTTGTGTACCGTAAAATGGGGTGAATAGGAACGCGGGGTGAATAGGAACAAAAATATTCTCTCCTAGTTATTTTTTTCTCCCTAGCTCTCTTTACTAGGTACCCTAGTGCTTTTTTTTTTGGTTGGTAGCTAAGAGAATATAGCTACCAATGAAAAATTAAGGCGGGAACTCGAGGATCAGCTGACTTGTTGACAAGTTTTTGTTGCAAGGCGCAATATTCAGATCCTTGACAGGTCCGACCAAACTTTATATTTTCTTGCTATTTGGTGAGTAATATCAATATTTATTTGTGAATTATTCTATCAAATGAACGTTCTTATCGCTTAAAGTATTTTTATTTTGTATCTATCACAAAAACTGGGAGTTTTATTAATTATAAACTAACTCAATGTGTATTTCTAGGTTATTGGGGGTGAATAGGAATGCCCCGAATATACAAGCCAGACCCAAGAGGGAGACGGTACCAGCAAGTAAACGAAGAAGCCTTGGAACAAGCGCTGGATGCTGTTAAAGGTGGGATGAGCTTCCAGAAGGCAGCCACTAAATTTAAGGTCCCGAAGAGTGTGATATTTCGGCGTGCAAAGAGCGCCGCTGATAAGAGAAAGCCTATTCTGCGGCAAGGCGGTCAGACAGCATTGTCTGAGGCAGTCGAGAAAATTATCGTTGATCGACTCATCGTCTGTGCACAATGGGGGTACCCCATGGACACTTACGACTTGAGGCTGCTTGTCAAGTCGTATTTGGATCGACGAGGGCAGACGATCCGCTTCTTCAAGAATAATTTCCCGGGCTCCGAGTTCGCCAAATCATTTTTGCGCCGGCATTCTGGCCAGCTCTCTGAACGTATGTGCCAAAACATCAAACGATCTCGTGCAGGGATAACTCGCGATTCTGTCAATGCCTACTTTGATCAACTCGACATCTCCCTAAAGGATGTGCCCCCAGAAAATGTTGTCAATTATGACGAGACAAACCTTTCGGACGACCCCGGTAAGAGCCGTGTTATTTCAAAGCGAGGTACAAAATA
This sequence comes from Nemoura dubitans, assembly GCA_921293005.1. NCBI lineage: Eukaryota > Metazoa > Arthropoda > Insecta > Plecoptera > Nemouridae > Nemoura > Nemoura dubitans. The sequence goes on from OV121076.1 coordinate 26,719,027, forward strand.
TCCAGAACGCATTATGAACAGTAGCAAGTCGGCGACATCAATAATGTATTCTGCGGCGGCCGATGGTACAGTTCTTCCAACGTATGTAGTTTACAAGGCTCTCAATATATACACATCGTGGACTGTCGGAGGTCCCAAAGGAACCCGCTACAACCGGAGCAAGTCCGGCTGGTTCGATACTATTTGCTTTGAGAATTGGGTCGAAACAGTGGCCGTACCATACTTCAAACGTTTAACAGGGCGGAAGATTTTGCTTGGTGACAATTTGTCGAGCCATTTAACAGTGAATGCCATAGACATGTGCTCGAAAAACCACATCGAGTTTGTTTTCTTGATCCCCAACTCGACCCATCTGACTCAGCCGCTCGACGTGGCTTTCTTCCACCCTCTTAAGACGGAGTGGCGAAAGATTTTAGTAACATGGAAGAAAGGCCCAGGCAGGAAGGAGTCGTCCATTCCTAAATACATTTTTCCCTGTCTGTTAAAAAAGTTAACGATAGCAATAAAACCAAACGAAAAAAACAATGTTCGGGCAGGTTTTGAAAAGTGCGGAATTTTCCCTTTGGAGAGGACTAGGGTTCTTGATCAATTGCCGCCAGAAATCCTACAAATCGATGTCATCCCAGAGGGTGCAACTACTGCGGAAAACGTAGTCATCGAAATGAATGATTCATTGGTGAGCCTTCTCAAGGAGATGCGATACCCTCAGGAAGGAACAACAAGGAGGAAACCTCGAAAGAAGGTAACTGTACAGCCAGGTAGAAGCGTGGCTGGTGCCGACTTCGACCAGTCAGACTCGGATACAATGAACGAAAATGTTGAACCTCTAGACGATCCGGAGGAAAAGGAATCAGATCACTCAACGTCCGACAGTGACAGCGGTCCTGGATTCGACAATGAAAAACCATGTTTCAGTTCTACCCCAAACAAATGGGAAGGTGTTACACCTTTCCAGGAGAAGAAAGTTGTGGCAGGAGCCTGGCTTATAGTTGATTTTAGCGATGGAGACCAGCAGCGGAAGAACCATTTCTTCATCGGTCAAGTCGTTAAATGCGGCAAAACTAATTTAACGGGAAAATTTTTGATCTACGTGGAAACGAAAATCCACAACGGAGCCATTTTCCGATGGCCAGAAGTGGAGGATCTGTGCCAATTTTCGGAGGACCAGATAATTGGTTGTGTTGCTCCGCCTGTGGAACTTCGGAGAGGCCATTTACGCTTCATAGTTGACTCCAAGGAGTGGCCGAAGTAGCGTTCCGATTTAGTCACCGGACCTACAGACCTACTATTGAATGTTCCTATTATCAGTTGGTTACCTTTTTTGATTTGTTACCTATTATGATTAAACTTAGTAAGAAATTTTCATTGTTCTCTAGAGGCTGTGATTGTGCCACTATCATTATTACTACACAATTATTATGTTAAATTGTCCCAAAGAGGGGAAGTTAAAGCTTGCACATTCAGCAAGGAGTATTCTCAATTTACATTATCTAATGTTGCAACTGCCTTTTGGAGGCTAGATATTACCTATTTGTTCCTGATTGTAAGGTATAATTAATGTTATTTTGATTAAGGAGAAAAGTTAAAGACTTGTGTGGAAGTTGTGATAAATAGCATACGGGTACACGTTACTATTTTTGTATTATCCGGAAATAAATTTTCTTGACTGATACCAATGGTCCTAAATGATGGAGATGCTCCTAGAAACATAATCTGTGTTCCTTTTCACCTTTATTCCCACACAGATAAGAAATATCATGAATTTAAGTAGCACGTTCCTATTGACCCCAATGCCGGGATGAATAGGAACGCGCTCAAATAAAATAAAATAAAATATTAGATAACAATTTAAAAAATAGTAAATTAGAAAATCATTTAGAGTGCCTGATAAGCTATCTTTTAAAAAAAAATTTGGGGCTGGGACTCATCAGGTTAGAAAGTAGCATCAAAAAAAGTGTCAAAACCGTTCCTATTCACCCCGTTTTACGGTACTTGATTTTGAAGTGCGCATTTGTTTAGTGTAACTTGTAAGCAATAAAGGTCGTGTTCATTCACTTGCATCACTGTTTAGTTGCGGCCAAGTTATTGAAGCGCTTCTTTGGTAAGTAAAATTGTCAACCTAACCCAACCTATTGTAATATTGTTAATGCATTGTTATTTCCTACTAACAATTTTCAACATTGACAGAATTAACTTCTTTCCACAGATGGCGGAGGCGGCTTTGCAGCTGGAATTTTTTATGATGACCCTATGGTTTATCATCGAGTTAGGCTAGCTGACATGAGCGATCGCTACCTGCTCCAGACCACAAGGTTGAGCCGCAATTTGTTTCAAGAGTTGTTGGGGATGATCGGCCCACAACTAACAAGGCAAACAGTGCGATCAAATGCGTTGCCCGTGGACACGCAGCTAATCATTGCGCTGGGCTTCTACGCAAGTGGAGGGTTTCAGTGGCTTTCGGGTAAGACAGTTTGTTTGCGAATTTTATTCTAATTAGTCGAACAATTATTAATCTCTCTCTAACGGTTTTTGGTTGTCTGTTGAAACACACGTAATTAGGACCTTCATACATTCAGCTGTACTTAAATTTGACCCATATTTTTAGGAATGTGCGGGCAAGTCTCCCAGCCGACCTGCAGCCGTGTAGTCGAGGAGGTGACAGCCGCTTTGTGCCAGCTGGCGCCGACCGTCATTTGGTTTCCGATGACGGCGGTCGAGCAGGATGACACGAAGATCGGGTTCCACCGAATTGCCGGGTTTCCCAACGTTCTGGGCTGCATTGACGGGACGCACATCACTATTCGCCGTCCTCCCGTCGAGCACCCGGAACAATATGTCAACCGTCACCAGCGTTTCAGCATGAACGTCATGGCCGTCTGCGACGCTGGCATGCGACTCACCAACGTGTATGCGGACTATCCAGGGAGCAACGGTGGTGCGTACATCTTCGCCCAAAGCTCGCTAGCGCGGCTTTTCGAAAACGGTACCATCGTCGACGGCTGGCTCCTAGGTACGTAGTAGCTTACCAGGCTATATAAGGCACAGAAAACTAACAGCAGATGAAACTAGTAGTTAAATTTCATATCAATTTCACAGGTGACTCTGCATATGCCCTGCAAATGTGGATGATGACCCCGCTGAACCATCCTGTGACCAACGCAGAGATGCGGTACCAGGCCGCGCACACGAAGACGAGGTGTGCGATTGAGCGAGCGTTTGGCCTGCTTAAGTCCCGCTTTCGATGTCTCGACGACTCGGGGGGGATCTTAAGTTACATGCCTCAAAAGGTCTGCCGCATCACCGTCGCCTGTTGCGTGCTCCACAACCTATGCCTAAACGCGGGCATCGAGCACGAGATCGATCCGGACGTCGCACGACGTGTTGCCGAGATGGCGGCCAACCCCCAGGCTGTACTTCGGGCCGGAGCGGCAGCTGCCAGGCAGCGAAGGCTGATCGAGGAAACGGCTTGGCCAGCGTTACTCTAACAAGCAGGAATAACTGGTACGTTGACACATTTTCAAAATATTTATTATGATTGGGTATTATTAATATATTTGACACTTCACAAGTGATGGCAAATTCAGTCCCAACTTTGACATCATTACCTGTAGCGACCAGAAAATTACTTAGGATTTTACATGATTAGGATAATACGGTACAATTGAATGATTAATATCTAGCACTATAAGAAAACTACTTCATGTAGTCGTAAATGTGGTCCAGCGTGGCTGCAATCTGTCGCTGGATTGCCATCGCTTCAGAATGCTGACGTTCTTGAGCCAGCATCTTCTTTGTTTTGAGCTCGATAAGCTGGTTTTGTGTTCCTATGAGCTGCGCGATTTTTTTGTTCAGTTCCTCTTGGTTTAGAACAACATTGTTTTGCAGGTCTTCCTTCGGACGCCGGCTCGAGCGGACCCGCTTCTTGGGTGGCTCCCCCGACGACTTCCGCCTTTCAAGCTCTTCGTCAGTCAGGGGAGACTCAGAAGGTGGCAGGTGGCGGTTGTGGAACGTTACTGGCTTCGATGGCCCGGGCTGGGATAAGTCAGTTACATCTACTTCGTAAACCACTTCGAAATCTTCGTCTGATTCTTGAGTAAACATCCCTGAAAAGTGAAATTACATTATTTAGTTTAGTACAAGACAACTACTTGCACAAATAAAACTGTTAAAACCACTCTCTGTTCAAGTGGTATGTGATTTGTGAAGATGTTTTATACTAGTATGCAAATTGTCTATTGTTTTTGGATAGTTTGAAAAAAAGAAGTTAAGAGTAAGAGTAAATCAATAATATATAATTTAAAAATGGAAATATTAAGTATCATTGCAAATCATTAACAACTGTGTGACCTTACCCTGCAGAGTATCAACTCCCCCTACTCCTTCGAGAGAAGCTTTCCCAATTTGACTTTCCACGATCTTCTCGGTGTCCGTCAACACCTTTAGATCGGCAGACCCTCCTCCCGTTCTGCTCATCTCCCTTTTATTGTGGGCACATTTTCCTTTAGTTATTCGTTTCATGTGCTTCCATTTTATTTTTACCTGTAGTAAATGCAATACATAATTAAGTACGTTGAATGTTTTGAAGTTGACCGAGCAAGAATTGAATATGCAAGTATGGTTTCATGTGTCTTTCTCGGCTTGTCTTTGGAATTTCTCCATATAATTATGTTGGTGCAAGTAACAAGGCCTAGCAAAGAGGATGAATAGTCAGTACACACTACGCTTTCGAGCCCTTTGGGTTCTAAAGCGCAATGTGTATCGAGTATCGCTACTCCAAAGCATTAACGACCTCTACGAAAGATTCAATCCGAGGGCTCGAAAGCATACAAAGAGCGTCATGTGTACTGGTTAAGCTGCGTTTACAGTGATGCAAAGCGTCACTGTTGCTGACCGCGTCACTTGGCAACAAAAAAAAAAAAAAAAGCTTAGTGACAGTGTCGCTTCGCTCTGACCGACGTGAAATTTGTTTATCTTTTTGGTTGCGACGCGGTCAGCGACACTGTCGCTTCGCATCGCTGTAAACACAGCTTTATTAGTATGATCATTCAGATGTACTCATATTGCCCACTGTCCGTGGGGTTGGAGCCACCGCATTGACGCAGTCAGTGACCTGATTCCAGGCCAGAATCTTGTGACCGTTGGTCAATGTGGGCGAAAGCTCTCCGTTTATTATTGTACTTCTCTTAGCAACTTCAGCAGCCAGCACTCGTTGCTCCCCTTCGGTGAAATTGGGGCTGCGGTCCTTTTTTACGACAGTCTTCTTTCCTGACATTTTTATCGGTTTGATGCTCAAAAGTGCGCTCAAATTGTGCTGAACTCACAATTTGCAAATAGGCAGTTACCGGAATTTGAATCAAACCCGCCATATCTTTTGAACGGTGGATTCTGATTGGTTGGTTCAAGGTTGTGAGCTTGGTGGCGCTTAGTTCACACTTCCCAGCTGGTTATAACTTGTACCCGCGTTAGTTCTGCTACGTGAATTGTCCAGGGTATAAAGTTCTACCTAGAGCTAAGGCTGGACCAACTTAGCTCGGGTACAGGGAGGTATAGCGAAATGTACGTGAATTGTCCAGGGTATAAAGTTATACCTAGAGCTAAGGCTGGACCAACTTAGCTCGGGTACAGGGAGGTATAGCGAAATGTACGTGAATTGTCCAGGGTATAAAGTTATACCTAGAGCTAAGGCTGGACCAACTTAGCTCGGGTACAGGGAGGTATAGCGAAATGTACGTGAATTGTCCAGGGTATAAAGTTATACCTAGAGCTAAGGCTGGACTAACTTAGCTCGGGTACAGGGAGGTATAGCGAAATGTACGTGAATTGTCCAGGGTATAAAGTTATACCTAGAGCTAAGGCTGGACTAACTTAGCTCGGGTACAGGGAGGTATAGCGAAATGTACGTGAATTGTCCAGGGTATAAAGTTATACCTAGAGCTAAGGCTGGACTAACTTAGCTCGGGTACAGGGAGGTATAGCGAAATGTACGTGAATTGTCCAGGGTATAAAGTTATACCTAGAGCTAAGGCTGGACCAACTTAGCTCGGGTACAGGGAGGTATAGCGAAATGTACGTGAATTGTCCAGGGTATTAAGTTATACCTAGAGCTAAGGCTGGACTAACTTAGCTCGGGTACAGGGAGGTATAGCGAAATGTACGTGAATTGTCCAGGGTATAAAGTTATACCTAGAGCTAAGGCTGGACCAACTTAGCTCGGGTACAGGGAGGTATAGCGAAATGTATGTGAATTGTCCAGGGTATAAAGTTATACCTAGAGCTAAGGCTGGACCAACTTAGCTCGGGTACAGGGAGGTATAGCGAAATGTACGTGAATTGTCCAGGGTATAAAGTTATACCTAGAGCTAAGGCTGGACTAACTTAGCTCGGGTACAGGGAGGTATAGCGAAATGTACGTGAATTGTCCAGGGTATAAAGTTATACCTAGAGCTAAGGCTGGACTAACTTAGCTCGGGTACAGGGAGGTATAGCGAAATGTACGTGAATTGTCCAGGGTATAAAGTTATACCTAGAGCTAAGGCTGGACCAACTTAGCTCGGGTACAGGGAGGTATAGCGAAATGTACGTGAATTGTCCAGGGTATAAAGTTATACCTAGAGCTAAGGCTGGACCAACTTAGCTCGGGTACAGGGAGGTATAGCGAAATGTACGTGAATTGTCCAGGGTATAAAGTTATACCTAGAGCTAAGGCTGGACTAACTTAGCTCGGGTACAGGGAGGTATAGCGAAATGTACGTGAATTGTCCAGGGTATAAAGTTATACCTAGAGCTAAGGCTGGACCAACTTAGCTCGGGTACAGGGAGGTATAGCGAAATGTACGTGAATTGTCCAGGGTATAAAGTTATACCTAGAGCTAAGGCTGGACCAACTTAGCTCGGGTACAGGGAGGTATAGCGAAATGTACGTGAATTGGCCCCCAGGGGCAGGATTGCGCAGTTAAAGTACCTACGTACCTAGTAGTACCTGCACCAACATACCCTTGTAATGGATTTGAATCGCCATGCTCGCAGACCAGGCCCACACAATGCCCACCGCAAAGCATTCCTCATATAGGTAGAGTAGGTTGTTGTCGTAAGAAAATTGATTCACTCGCATGAAGAAAATTTGCATCGCAACACGATTGTCGGCTAGTACATTTTGAGTAGGGATGGGCAAAAAATATCGATATTTTGTGATATCGATATATCAATATATCGATATTATCATTTGATATCACACTTTCAATACTATGGATACCATATCGATATTTCTTTCCGATATCAACATAGAATACTAACGTAGAAAACTGAAATTTATAAGAATTCTACCATTTAAAAAAAAAGTCTGTTAAAATATCACCTTTTTCAAACATTTCTGTCAGGACTTCCTGGATTTTGATATAAATTTAAAGGTTATCATTATAATATTTGATGTTAGTAATTTCCAGGGATTGGAACCTTAACTTATTACGGTTCCGGTTCCGGTCCAACAAATTTGATCTCAAAGGGTTCGGGTTCCGGTTCCTGAGTCGTCTCGGTTCCTGCGGAACCGAAACTTCAAACGGTTCCAAAAGGTTCCAAACGGTTCCAAATTTGTATCACTCTAAAAAAAAAAAAAAAAAATCCCCTACATACTTTCTTTGGTTCAGAGAGTGCTTTTTTGACACTATTTTGTCACTTCAAGATCAATTTCACAGTGATTGGGATTTAAAAAAGTACAATGTAATATTGCTGTGTTCTTGACATGTTTGGTAGGTACATTCATCATTCATCATAATTACTATTTTCACAATATACATTGTTGGTCAAGCACAAAATACTGATCTATTATATTACTCTAGGACCAACCATTTTTAAAGCAATGACTCTCTTTGAACATGCTGTTTCGGCCGTGTGTTAGAGTGATCAGAGATATTGGTATGAGTAATTAACTAAAACAGATTTTGGGTAATTATTATTATCAAATATGTCGGGAGTCATGCAGCTTCACTATTTACACGAAATCCACATAGCTTTGCAAAATTATTTGTGGTGCGTCGCTTTGCTATACGTTTCTCACTCTCTCTCGCTAATGTTTTCGAATATTAAGTATTCGGAATATACTTTTTCACACGACATTGCATAGCAGCTAATCCCTTCTCCATATCTCTGAATTCAGATTGCCAGCAGACACAGAAAACCAGATACTTCTGGCTATCAAGAAATACCGTCTTATTCTAACTTCTAGATGAAAAGCAAATTATACGAACGTAAATACAAAATATATCGCTCAAGTGTGGTGCTGGTTTCAGCTAAAATCACGCGTTATATAAGCTTGGGAGAGACGAACAGCCGGCGACTCACTCAAAGCCTGAAGAACATTTGCAACTACTTTTTTGTTTCATATTATGAATCAACAGAAATTTTGAAGTTTTAAAATAGTTATCACATCAAATCTTCAAAGAATAAATTTAGTGTGGCATAAAATTGGAAAAGTCGGCCAAGTTTGGAACCGAAAAGAACCTTTAGGAACCGAAACAGAACCGTAACTATTTATTTCGATTCCGGTTCCGGTTTCGGTTCTTACTATTTTCTGTGTAAGGGTTCCGGTTCCGGTTAAGGTTCCAGATTTCAAACGGTTCCAAACGGTTCTGGGTTCCGGTTCCGGTTCCGGTTCCAATCCCTGGTAATTTCTTACGATATTTATATCGATATTTTATTTCGACATTATCGGAATACCTATCGATTATCGTTATCGATATCCCAGTTTGGACGCCCATCCCTAATTTTGAGTTTAAATTTGTTCAGGTTCAAATTAAACATAAAACACTCCAATAGAACAGAATGTTTTCAGCCGAAACTAGCGCGCACAGTGCGATGCAGTAGCTGACGACCGTTCACATTTCGAAGGAAAGTACGGTGTGCTTCCTCACTGAAACGGACGTCGATGAGTGCTTAGATCGAAACACGAGCGAGCATCACAGCAAGATACAGACATTGCACCAAATAAAGCAAACTAAGTTAGCAAGATGCGGATCCGGAGCCATACACGACGCGATTCGAAGCAACAAACTTATTGAACTCCTCAGCTCCAGGCTACGGAGGTATCTTTGCTACGGAGTACGGAACGGAACCCAAACCAGGGAGCCTATACCTCCATGCCCAAACGACTCGCAGACTGGCTGATCGCGCTCCCGTACAATAGCGCAGCAGCAATGTTGCATACAAAACCCCTATGCCAGGCATACTAAATTACTTTGCAATGAGGAAAATAAGGATGATTAACGAACCATAACATAGACTGGGCTCTGAGTAGTGTTAGACGATAGCTGTTAGCATACTGAACACAACGATGCTTTCAACCCCCCGTGCCCTGTCTTGGTTTTGGATTAAAATGCCACATTATATTAATTACTTAGCGCCGTCTCAGCTGGACCCGGCCAATTACCGCCGATAAAAGGCACGAAAGTGCACATTGTATCGATGTAGTATAGAGATCTCGAAATACCGCCGACAAAGTGCACGAATGTGCACATTGTATGGATGTAGTATAGAGATCTCGAAATAAATTTTTAAGGAAGGAGCTCTAATGTTTGCTGGGTTGAGAGAAGAAGACACATGCGTTTAAATTAACTGAGGATCGCTTGTCACCGCCGTCTGCAGTGAATTGTTCCAGAACCAGCAACCATCTTCCCGCGTATACTCATGGCAATATTAGCCTCTGCAAGACTATTCCCACCAAACACAGTGAAACTAGTCGGATCTCCTGAGAAAAAACCAGCGTAAGAATGATCTTGAAAGTGACCGAACGGCGAGACCGTAGTAAAATGAAACTACTCGAGACTAGTCAAAGTACCCTGGTCGTTGCTTGCAACTCGAACAATTATTCTAAAGTCGCATTTCTACGTACGTGTCAACTGCCTCTTAACGGCAGTTGCCAAACCAATCCTAAATGCTTAGTCATTACTCATTAACTGAAACAGTTCCCGTGTGCGTGTGCATAATCGTTTGAAGACAATCGAACAATTGGCAATTTATGAATTATTGGTCAGTTCAACTTCTAGGCCACATGTTTATTTTAAATTTTCGGTGAATATTTTAGATCAAATATGATGACGCTTGTATTTCCGTATATAGCGTAACTTAAATGTATTAAAGAAAAAGCCGCGTTATACAACCGACTCAAAATTTCTAGTAATTTTCTAACCTTGTTTCCATCTATTTTCCAGGCCCGATGCTTCCATGAGAAACACTTGCGCTGCTGCTACTTGCTGTAGTTACCTGCCTAGGCTTCTGCGGCAAAAGCGGCCGACATACATTGATTTGCCTTCATTCACCCGAGAGGGCAGTAAGAGGCAGTGCAACATTTCTCATGGGAGCATGCAATCCGGCCCCACAATAGGGTGAGAACCAATCCAGCCAACTGACATTAACTGGCAGATTGCAACTGACATCAACTGGCACCAACTGGCAGATAACCAACTGACATAAACTGCCACGAACTGGCAGATTGCCAACTGACATCAACTGGCAGATTGTCAACTGAGTTTGTTCCATTTCTCAACTGGCAGTCAGTTGGCATTTTGCCAACTGACGTCAGTTGATATTTTTACTAAGGAAAGGCGAAGTAAGGCAATGCCTGCCAGCGAAAGTTACTGATAGCTGACTTTTAGGGATGCGCATGATGATGAAAATAAGCTGACTTTTAGGGATGCGCATGATGATGAAAATAAGCTGACTTTTAGGGATGCGCATGATGATGAAAATAAGTTGCAGCGAACCCCGATAAAGAGAGGGCTGGCTGGCTTCTGAATTCGTGGCTTTGGTAAATGGATGGTTTCTTAGCGTAATTGAGGTATATTTTGCTGCTCTAATTTCTAGATGACTTACAATTCGATGCAGTATTCTTCCTGGAAGATAATATATTCTTAATCTCGTCGCATTGTTGTGTTGTAATTGGCGTAACTCGTAAATAGTAAATTGTGAAATGAACTCACAATGGGTTTGTTTGCCGATGACCACTGCTTCGATGTGGTTTTGATTAACTGTGAAGAGTTGTTGAAACTTTCTTAAATAGCACTAAAAAAAATAGTCGCATGCCATCGAAAACTATTTGCTTTGTTTGTGGATTACATTCAAAGTATTTTTGGAAGTCGCGTTTTGACCGAAAATCGGGAAAAGTTATAAGAACGTGTCAGAGAAAGCTAAAGATAGGCTAAAGATAGGAGGGCGTCCTATCGCGCCCTGTTGCACCTCGAGACCAGGCAAAATATCACTTTACGTCCGATGGAGGTATATTTTCTTATCAATCCTCCACGGAAAAGATCGGTTCAGAAATCTTTAAAAAAATAAATTTTTACGAAATTTTTCGTTTTTTTTCAAAATTTTGAATCTGTAAATGTCAAAGATCTTTACATACCTTCACAAAAACTTACAAACATATCGACCTTATACATATTTATTATGCCTGAAAATCTGAGGTCAATAAGACTTTCTGATTGGTTTTTATTAGCATTGTTTTAGTGATTTTTTATTGATTTGACGCCTGAACCCATTGACATCACGGAAGCTCCGCTTCCTTCGTCTTATGCTTCGCTTCGTCTTATTCTTCGCTTCAATTTCGTCTTATGTATTTACGTTATTAGTACTCAATGAGTTCATAGTCTGCATTTTTCGCTATCTGACAGCTCTGAGAGAAACAGCCCAAGGCATGGCTTGCCAAATGTTTCAAAGCTTACAGCCCATGGCTGTTGTCCAGCCCAAGCATCTTAAGCCGCGATAAACGGCCTCTTAAAATGAGGACTTCACAAGTAGGAAGTTAAAAAGAATATCAACTCCGAGATAAATGAAACAAAAGTGTTCGATGAATCGCAATGTCAGCATAAACACATGCAGTCAAATTGGAAAAACATCCTTTTGAAAGTTTTTGGTGTGATAATTTATACAACATAATTCGATATCGATAGCCGATTTTCAACGATGTTGAATCAAAGTTTTCGTGCACCAAATGGCCATTCTACAAGACTTTCTGACTTTCAAGAGTGGAGTCATACAAATTAATCCATGCTCCGAACTTCTTGCTCGGCTATAATCACCTACATTCGCCTCTCGACGCAATTCTAACAAAAAGCAACGAAATGATTCTTGTTGACAATTCCGTAGAGAGTGATCGTTAAAAATATTGGCGCAGACCCTTACGCGAAGAGAAAAATGAGGGTCTAAATGTGCTCCAAAATCGCTGGGGAAAAAATGTGCATAGGGAAAGAGTATAAGCGCTATCGTGGGTAACAAACAACCTTTCTCCGAAAAAGATCGCCTGGGTATCGGTTCTCAATCGATGCTTAGAGCTCATTTAGGCGATTTTTAAAAGTTTGCACTATGCACATTTTTAACTATCAAATTTTGGTGGTCTCTTACAAAAATTTACTATCGTATTATTATAGTAATTTAGGGTAAACTATAGTAAAATTACTACATTAAACTGCGGTAATTATTGCAGTATACCATAGTATAGTATGAAGTATTCAGTATACCATAGTATATTATGTAGTATACTACAGAATAAAACCGGAACAAGGAACAAGTATAGCAAGGTATACCATAGAATATGATGGTAAAGTATAGTATAAATACTGTGAAGTACGGTAGTATACAATAGTAATATTGTAAAATACTAGCAAATAATACTGTAGTATACCAGTTTATGCTACTGTATATCATGCTTTCTGTGTTTGATGTTCCAGTAGAATACTATGGTTTACTACAATACACTGCATTTAACTACTGCAGTTTCTTGTAGTAATTTTCCTACAGTTTACCCTAGTACCTACATATATCTAGTGAAATGATTTCATGTACTTAAACTGTAAAAAAAACATTTCACTGATAGACAGCGTTGTGCACTGCGTAAATATTGTAGTACACCACATAAAGGAATGTCAGGATATTTAGAGTGTTTGCAGGAAGATGTCTGAAGGTATTGTCCTTGTAATCAAAAGACATGAACTAAAGATTGATTTGTATGTTTAGTACTAGGTAGCTTTTATGGTTAGAAAATTATTGACAAGTAATCGAGACATGTATACAAGATTATTATGATCGGTACTTAAATATCGTCAAGCTGAGACTGGGGCCGAGCTAGCTAAGACCACCGCTAAGCGAATCCAAACTGCTGCAGCTTCGGTGTTGTACGGTGCATGACTTGGGTGTAGGTTAATCGCAGTCGCTCCAGACCAACTGTAGGCACAAAGTATTTATCTTTTTAATGCGGAAAATATCCATAGTACGCTCTACCTTATCTGTCTCGAGTTGAAAATTAAATATAGGCGGCAACGTAGGTACGTTTAGTTCAGCAAACTTAAACTAATTTTGATGCCCACTTTTTCAACAAAAGAAAATCTACAGTTTTGACTGGTAAAATTTGACTGGTAAATGGTGCACAACTCGCCACCCAATGGACACTTGGAAGCCCCTCGACTGAATGTTGGTAAAGGTTTGTATTTTCGCTTACCTTATATATTGGGGCGGTCACGGAAGCAATCGTTCGATTTGCGCTGCAAAATCGTGGGATTGACACAGGATGACGATCCCGGCAAGTCGATATCATCAACCAGACGACAAGGTTGCGTGTGTTCGCGATGTTAAATGAGTGAATCCCAGCAGCGTTCGGCAGAGTTCGGAGTCATGGCAGCGAAGTCCAGCACTGCGGTAAATCCAAACGGTTGCAGCTTCGACGTTGAATTTTTTGTGACACGGGCGTAGGAAGATGAAGCAATCTTTTTAGACAAGCTGAAATCACAAAGCAATTCTAATGTTAATGTGTGGCAATCGTTCTCAGAACACGGATAAACTTATACCTGGTATATGATGGTATAAGTTAACCTTCTTTGCAAAAAAAAGTTGGGTTATGGGGAACTGAACTTTGAAGTGACATGCTTTCTTGTTTAAAAACCCTTAATTCAGGGTTATAAATAAGTGCACATGCTATTATATATTGTAATTAAAGCAGACTTGCCACAAATCCACTGTGACGCTGAATTTTTATCGACGCCAAGATTAAAGTTGTCACTGCTCCATCATCAACTCGTTTTGATAGTTTGCTGTTCGTTAATACACTTTCACAAACACTCAAGATCAACTCACACCTTTTCGCAAACGTTTTCAATATTTGTTTAACGTTGAATTAACTTTACAAATTAATAAAAGAATATAAAAGGCAGGAGCGACCACCGACTGACTCCGCGACCGCAACTGACAAAATCAACTAGGAGTGTTTGAATTTTGAATGTCAGTTCGTACTGCGTTGGCCAGCAGAGGACCCCTGTACAACAACCGGTGTGAAACGGGCTCTCTAGCACCCGGCTCCCTAGCTCTCTAGAAGCAATGTCACCAACACCAAAAAAAACAAAAACCCTAGTCTCTATGAATTGCTGATTTCAACATGTAATAAAAATATAAAATACGATTAAGTTTTTTTAATATGTTGAATATGTGGAAATATATTGCCGATTGCATAATACACCGATTGCAGCAAAAGCAATAGCTAACAAAAGCTGGCTGAAGTTTTTAAATTTTTTTCAACCTTATTTTCAAAACAAAAGAAAACTTTTTAAAAATCGTATGTTGCAGTAAGCATAGAGATTGTATCTGTAAAGTTTCAAGGTATTCATCCGCCGATTGCAACAATGGCAGGTAAAAATAGCTAGCTCCCTAAAGTTTTAAATTTTTAAAACCCCTTTTTTCAAAACTATAGTTATTTTTTTTGATAGTTTATATTGACAACTAGCACACGGAAAATATCTGTCAAGTTTCAGAGTATTCATCCACCGATTGCAACAATGGCAGGTAAAAATAGCTAGCTCCCTAAAGTTTTTAATTTTTAAAACCCTTTTTTCACAACTACCAAGTACTTTTTTTGATAGCATATGTGTTAACAATGACACTTAATCAATCTGTAAAGTTTCAGAGTATTCATCCACCGATTACAACAATGGCAGGTAAAAATAGCTAGCTCCCTAAAGTTTTTAATTTTTAAACCCTTTTTTTTTCACAACTACCTAGTACTTTTTTTGATAGCATATGTGTAAACAATGACTCTTAATCTATCTGTAAACATTCAGAGTATTCATCCACCGATTGCAACAATGGCAGGTAAAAATAGCTAGCTCCCTAAAGTTTTTAATTTTTAAAACCCTTTTTTTCACAACTACCTAGTACTTTTTTTTGATAGCATATGTGTAAACAATGACACTTAATCCATCTGTAAAGTTTCAGAGTATTCATCCGCCGATTGCAACAATGGCAGGTAAAAATAGCTAGCTCCCTAAAGTTTTTAATTTTTAAAACCTTTTTTTTCATAACTACCTAGTACTTTTTTTTGATAGCATATGTGTAAACAATGACTCTTAATCCATCTGTAAAGTTTCAGAGTATTCATCCACCGATTGCAACAATGGCAGGTAAAAATAGCTAGCTCCCTAAAGTTTTTAATTTTTTAAACCTTTTTTTTCACAACTACCTAGTACTTTTTTTTGATAGCATATGTGTAAACAATGACATTTGATCCATCTGTAAAGTTTCAGACTGTGTGCTTTAGTTGTGTGCTAGGTAGTTATGAAAAAAAAGGTTTTAAAAATTAAAAACTTTAGGGAGCTAGCTATTTTTACCTGCCATTGTTGCAATCGGCGGATGAATACTCTGAAACTTTACAGATGGATTAAGTGTCATTGTCTTAACATATGCTATCAAAAAAAAGTACTAGGTAGTTGTGAAAAAAAAGGTTTAAAAAATTAAAAACTTAAGGGAGCTAGCTATTTTTACCTGCCATTGTTGCAATCGGCTGATTAATACTCTAAAACTTTACAGATGGATTAAGTGTCATTGTCTTAACATATGCTATCAAAAAAAAGTACTAGGTAGTTGTGAAAAAAAAGGTTTAAAAAATTAAAAACTTTAGGGAGCTAGCTATTTTTACCTGCCATTGTTGCAATCGGTGGATGAATACTCTGAAACTTTACAGATAGATTAAAATTCATTGTTTACACATATGCTATCAAAAAAAAGTACTAGGTAGTTGTGAAAATAAAGGTTTTAAAAATTAAAAACTTTAGGGAGCTAGCTATTTTTACCTGCCATTGTTGCAATCGGCGGATGAATACTCTGAAACTTTACAGATGGATTAAGTGTCATTGTCTTAACATATGCTATCAAAAAAAAGTACTAGGTAGTTGTGAAAAAAAAGGTTTAAAAAATTAAAAACTTTAGGGAGCTACCTATTTTTACCTGCCATTGTTGCAATCGGTGGATGAATACTCTGAAACTTTACAGATAGATTAAGATTCATTGTTTACACATATGCTATCAAAAAAAAGTACTAGGTAGTTGTGAAAAAAAAAGGTTTTAAAAATTAAAAACATTAGGGAGCTAGCTATTTTTACCTGCCATTGTTGCAATCGGTGGATGAATACTCTGAAACTTTACAGATTGATTAAGTGTCATTGTTAACACATATGCTATCAAAAAAAAGTACTAGGTAGTTGTGAAAAAAAGGGTTTTAAAAATTAAAAACTTTAGGGAGCTAGCTATTTTTACCTGCCATTGTTGCAATCGGTGGATGAATACTCTGAAACTTTACAGATAGATTAAGAGTCATTGTTTACACATATGCTATCAAAAAAAAGTACTAGGTAGTTGTGAAAAAAAGGGTTTAAAAATTAAAAACTTTAGGGAGCTAGCTATTTTTACCTGCCATTGTTGCAATCGGTGGATGAATACTCTGAAACTTTACAGATAGATTAAGATTCATTGTTTACACATATGCTATCAAAAAAAAGTACTAGGTAGTTGTGAAAAAAAAGGTTTTAAAAATTAAAAACATTAGGGAGCTAGCTATTTTTACCTGCCATTGTTGCAATCGGTGGATGAATACTCTGAAACTTTACAGATAGATTAAGAGTCATTGTTTACACATATGCTATCAAAAAAAAGTACTAGGTAGTTGTGAAAAAAAAGGTTTTAAAAATTAAAAACATTAGGGAGCAAGCTATTTTTACCTGCCATTGTTGCAATCGGTGGATGAATACTAACTTCACAGATACAATCTTTATGCTCACTGTCAACATACGCTGATAAAAAAGTTAGCATTTGTTTTGAAAAGAAGGTTTAAAAAAATTAAAAACTTCAGCCAGCTTTAAATTGTTACTTTCTATTGCTGCAATAGATGTTTTATGCAATCGGCAATATATTACCACATATCCCACATATTCATTTTTTATAATAGCGTTCTGCAGTACAAGCTTCTATTCACAGAGACTGGTGTTTTTTTTTTATGTTGGTTACATTGCTGTTTGAGTGCCAGGGAGCTGGGAGTTAGAGAGCCAGTTTCACACCGGTTGTACAACACACATAATACAACTTGCATGCCTATTGCTACCGAGACACATACTTTTAAAGTCAAATTGCCTAGTTTTCGCTCGCTTTACAAGTTCATTATGAGCGTAGTGAGCGAAGCGAGCGAAACGAAATCTTCAATTTCACAAGACCAAAAATTGTCACAATAATATTTTTTTTTTGTTAATTTGTGTGCCTGTTCGCGGTCTATTGGCCAAACGGCTGATACGATTTTGATCAAATTTGCAGAGGTCTTTCCCTGGGTTCTGAATTAGACCCTGTGCTCTTTTCAGTAAAATCGACCTGATCGTTTTTAAACTATTCAAAATTAGTATTTTTTTTAATCCGGAAATTTGTTCCAAGTTTTATTACAGCCCAAAATTCATAATATGGTTTCGCGAAACTTCACACAGTTATAAAGCGTGATTATAAACAAAGCTTTTCTAAAATTTTCATGCCTTCACGACTTTCCGTCCTCTCTTTATTAAAATCTTTCAACATTTCTTAAAGTCAATAACTTTGCTCTTTTGAAGCAAAATTCTGCGAAAATAGTTTTCAAATTAGATTTCCGTAGCCCTCTTTAACGAAATAGTGATTTAATTCACACGTAACCTTATTTTTCCGAAAGGATTTTTTAAAGAAAAAAACATATTATGGTGATATCAGAAACGACCAGCAGCAAATAGACTGTAGGCCGTATAAAAATACTACAGTTTTTATGATGCAGCTGTAATACTAGGTAATACTCTGATTTACCGCAGAGCTAATACTGCGGTATACTATGGATAAAAAAAATACTTTGGCAATACTACACACGATGCTTGTATTATTGTGGTATACTACCCTTTACCGTAGTTTAACGTAACTTTACTACACCGGTATACCGTAGTTTTTCACAAATACCTTCATTTACAATGGTATACTTTCATAATAATAGAGTTTACTGTAGAAAACCGGATGTATACTACGGTAAATTTTTGTAAGGAATTGTCCATGACTAGATTTACTCCTCCTTCATCTACTAGTATATTCAAATTAAAGATTGGAATACATATAGGGGTTCATTTCTCTATTTGCTTGGACCTCTGAATTCAACGTTTAAATTGGGGTGGGGGTTAAAGGATTAGCCGTGAGGAGGCCTCTTAACTTTTCGATGGAACACATTTCATGTTTGTGTGTACCTAACATACCAAACCATGTCAATAACATCATTAATATCAAAATATTCGTAGAACTTCCTGTGTACGGGGTATGATAGAACACGGCAACATATTCTAATGAATTGAAATGGAAATCTGAGTGATACCAGTTGTTGGCTGTGACTGATAATAACAAAGTCGCATAAAATAATTTCATACATTGGGCCAGATACCATGGGCAGATACTCTATCAAGTGGAGAATGAAATACTGGAATTTCTGTGGACATTAGAATGTCAGACGCATTATCGTTATCACCGCGAGGTGCGCCGAAGCCCCCGAAGAGGCGGACGGGCCTGGGCCGGCTTGGGC
This sequence comes from Nemoura dubitans, assembly GCA_921293005.1. NCBI lineage: Eukaryota > Metazoa > Arthropoda > Insecta > Plecoptera > Nemouridae > Nemoura > Nemoura dubitans. The sequence continues at coordinate 26,737,898 of OV121076.1, forward strand.
GAAGGGTAAGCGTCTTGAATAGAATCTGATCAGTGATAACCGCGATGCCCAAACGAGCTGTTATAGCGGTAAGTTGTAAGTGGTGCAGACCGATTAGGTAGTCTTCTCTGTTCGAGCAACTTGTTTTCAAGTCGACCAGTAGGCCGAGTCACGGAATGCATCTAGCCATTCTATGATCTAGCCATGCCTATAACGTGCATCTCCTATCTATACGCTTGAATGAATATAGGTAATTGAGATTAAAAACTCCATTTCAAGTTAAGAAGGGGAGTGGATTTGCATCTTCCTCGAGGACCCACTGTTGCCAGCTCGTGTCTAGCAGCAGAGGCCTCGAGGAAGATGCACATCCACTCTCCTTCATAACGTGAAATGGAGTATAGATTCGCGTCAGCCTGTACGTTCGTTTGCGTCAGAAAAACTAATTTGAGAAACGTAAAGGATAACCTACTTCAAGTGAGACTCAAAGTAGGTATCATTAGCTCAAAATACAACAATACAAAATTCTACAAGACATTATTATACACGGTGATATTAAATCTATATAATTATTGCAGTTTTTCGTTACTTTTGGTGAATATCATATTAACATCCAATCGACTCTCTTCTCTTCGAGAGACAAATTGGAGGCATTGAAGTTAGCATTATAGTTTTGTTAACAGCTTCACCCACCAATTGTTTCAACCATTCAACTTCATGGACTAGTGGAGCAATCCTGAAGTTCGAGTTGTACCGATCGTATCTAGGAAGGGACCCTTGGTGCTTTTCTGCTGGAGTTCTTTGTGGCACAGTGCTTATTTTCCCTCCACCCTTAGGTCGTCACCCTTCAATTCGCCGAATTTAGTGTCACAGGAAAACTATTTTTTTGATTATGGATGGGGAGGTGACCGATTGTGTGTCTCCAAATACGTGGACAATCCAGAGGCCTCTTGCCGGAGCGCTCATCACCACTAAGAAGAGGAACATCACAAAACCTTGGATCGGATTCAAGATTTTGTCGACGTAATCCAAGACGACGCTGTGCGAAACGATGTCGTTGGACATCTCGAACACGGTGGGGATGCCGAAGAGGAAGAACATCATGGCACATTGCTTGAGCTGCCGCTTGAACACGTCCTTACTCGATCCCCCGTGTTTCACGAGTTCCGCGTCGTCCCAGCGGCCGCAACCGTTGGTAATGTTGTAGATGGTGGCAAATGGTGGCAAAGAGCACACCGAGATTCAGGAAGTTGAAGATGACGACGGGCACCAAATAAAACGTGTAATGTGTGAGTTTGTTCGGGCTGGAGAAGTGAGCCCTCACGTCCCACGAGAGGAAAGCGACCAGCGGAACCAGCGGGACTCCCCAGGCCAGAAGACTGACCTTCAGTAATAGATGCGATGTTGCCGACGCGCCAGCCAAGGTCGAGAACTTCCTGTACTGCAGTACGGACATGACCAGACCCCAGCAGTGGTGGACCAGTCGTGTGTAATGGACACACGCCGTCAGCGCCACTAGACCCAAGTCCAGACGCTTCATGTCGGCGAATATGAGATGAGTTTCACGGAACATAGTCATGCAGAGGTACAGGAACGAAGATGATGCGAGGTGCATCAGCACCTTGTTGCTGAGTTGTACCGATCGTATCTAGGAAGGGACCCTTGGTGCTTTTCTGCTGGAGTTCTTTGTGGCACAGTGCTTATTTTCCCTCCACCCTTAGGTCGTCACCCTTCAATTCGCCGAATTCAGTGTCACAGGAGTCAGGACCAGTTGTCAAAACTGCGCGTCGTTAAACACCACAATTCAATTAAAACCATTAAATTGATTGAACATAAAACGAGCAAAAACCTCAAACTTCAACACAAAATGTAGACAAATGGCATCTGATAGACCGTGGTCGCCGACGAAGAATCTCAGCATCTCAAGGTCGGCGCAGAGCCTTCTGACCCTCGCTATCGCTGCCCCCTGACCTGAGACTGCAGACAGCGTGCTTGACGATAGCACGGGAAAAGAGACAAGTTATCAACAACTACTTGCGCTAACAATACGGAAAAGCTGGGCAAATATTATACTGTATTTAGCAGCACGTTCAGTTCAAAGAAGACTTGCAATTCGCTTGGAGTTTGCTTTTACCAGCATCGACATGTCGAAACATTTTACTCTGTGCTTCATTTTGGCGGTGTGTGTCGCATCTTTCAACGTGAGTATCTTTTGGGAAAGTTCGTTTCTGAATGCGATTTGTTACATTCTTGTCATATCGAGAATTTAATTAAGGCTAAATCTAATTTCTTGGTGGTGCAAAAAGCTTCATAATATTATTATGCAGCGGTTTAAAACCGACGTTCCGTGACTCCCGTCACACCTCGCGCATTCCTTGTCTCTGCAGGCCCAGAGCGCGAGGGAGTTGTGTGAAAATGGAAGGGGGAAGTTTGACGCCATTGTCTACAACACGGATGACAATCACGTGTACATTATCAAAGGTATGCATCATTACGTATTGTAATTTGTGACTTACAGTCACCATTCGATTGGATTATAAGGCACAGGCGCATAGCAGGGGTCCAAGCCGCCCCACGTAAGGCAGATTGGGACCCCCTACCCCCCCCCCCTCCCCAAGGGTCAAGGGGCCCAACAGTTCAATTGGCCCCTTGGCACTTCAAAACTAGCCGTTGGCAAAACCTAGTAAGATATAAAATTTTCTAGAACAAAACTCAAACTGCAGGGTGTTATACTGGGGAGGATGTAGGGAAGGATTAACATGTACATGGCAAATTGACGTTTTTTAGAAACACATATCTTAAAAACTAGAAGAGCTATCTTGTTGAAACTTTGTCACACCATAGCTAGCAGTATAATAAACAAAATAGACCTTGATCAAAACTTTTACTCAAAGAGCTTATTTTATAAAATTTAAAATGTTGGTCATTGATGCACATCAAATTTTGCTATATTTTTATGTATGAAACAATTAATTGTGGCCTAAATAATTTGTTAATGAAGACGATCAAAGTCTATCTTTTACAAAACACAATGGATAGCAATGTCAAAAAAATTAAGTCTCCAGCTCAGTTATCTTCGGAAATAATTGTTCCTAAAGAAAAAAAAAGGCGAGCTGAGATAAAAGCTGTTGAAAGTAGGGGTACCTTTTAATGATGTTTCTGAGCTAAATTGAGCGAATTAATGGGTTCCAGCACCATAGCTTGGGTCATCTACTTCTAGCTCGTCATCAGCATCTTCCTTTCTTTTTTTCTGCGTCCGTCTGCTCTGTCTTGAGTTTTTCGTAGCCGCTAACGCCGCCATATCAGCACAGTCGATTCGCTTCTCGTCGATGTCAAGCAGTCCTCGAACGGTGTTGCGGCCTGCCTGCATTCCCATGAGTTGAAGAACTTCCAGTTTTCCAACGTTTCCTTTGTTGAAGCATAATGCCGCATCATACGCTCCAAACTTCAGCGTATCCATGCCGACGAAGACGGTCTTCGGCAGTCTGGTCCAGATGACGTTATTGAAGGATTCGTTGCAGTTTTGAGTTTTTCCATGAAGGCATTTCTTGAGCAACTCTTCATTTGCAAGATCTTTGAACGTGTTTTTGATGGCAAACATCACAGGTTCTGTTAGCGAATGTTGATGTGTGTACTTCTCTTTCGTTACCAAAGACCTATTGTACGGGCACCAAGATAGTTCACCCGCTGGGCACAATGCGTGTTGCGGTTTATCGTCGGAAGACAGCTTGTGAAAATATATCGCCCAGACATCTCTCTTCATACCTGCCAGGTCATTTGAATTTCGGCGAATTGCATTGCCGTAGTATCTCTGCAGCTTCTCGATTTCTTCTTTGCTAAGCTGACCCTTGCCTCCGATTCGCTTGCCGTCTGATAGCTTTTTGCCTTTGTGTTCCGCTACAACCTTCATCAGACGTGCGCCCATACGCTTTTGCACATGGCCTACGCACTCTAACTTTTCTATGCTGACACCGTCACCATATGGCTTACTTTCGACCACCTTTTTAAAACCCTTAGAGTCACCGTCGCCAAGATAATCAACGTACCGCACTCGTCGTGTCGCTTCGGAACGGTTGAACATGCGCACGGCACCTTCCACTTCCATGCCACCACTAGTGCCAAGGTAGTTGGATGCACAGTTTTCATGTACATTTTGGCCTATCTTGTTCTTTCTGCAGGAACAAAATTTTGTCATGCACTCAAGGTCTATCACCTTTCCTCCGTCAACCGATGTGGCCGTCACTACACCGTTCAGTGACGTATGCCCACGTTTGTGCCACGATCCGTCCAACGCGACTGGAATGTCCGTTTTCAATCGTCCTGGCATCTCCACAACAGGGTTTTCTTCAACTGCCTCCAGCACAGCAGCTCGCATTGACGCTTCACTAGCTTCTTTCACGAATCCCCCAATAATCTTGTTGTAGTGAATTTGACGTGTTGATGGCTTCGGTAAGTTCATTACTGCAGCCAACATTTGAGCACCTTTCTGGCCTTTTCCAATTGACCTCATTCCATACGTGTAACGCACATTCACTTCGTACAGCCTCTTCCTTGTCATTTTGGAACTCATGGATGAGTTTGTATAGCCACATTTTTCACAAGTGATAACTATCTTCGATGCCATGCCGTTGCGGTGAGACACATCTTCTGTCACTTTCAATGAACCAGTGCTGTCACACACCTTGCACCTGGATGCGTTTTTAATAAACACAGAGAGCAATTCTAGATATAAAATAACATTTGACGAAGTCTCAGTTTCAAACTGTCTTCATAAATTCTGTCAAAACTTAGATTCCTTCTCGAAGCGCTGACAGGAAGGCTAGGTTCGATCGGCGCACTGAGGTTATGTGACCCAGGAGTTGGATTGTCAACATCCTAATCGATGTTACCAGCGATTTCCGTCGTACTCGTATCACAAAACTGATTTCCATAATACTTGCACTTCTTACTTGTAGTTCGCGGCATTATAAAAGATCTTAGACTCGAAATTAACTGTAGAAAAAGAAATGTTTGCTATGGCAGCTAGAATTCGATGAAAACAGTGTCACTTTGACAACAACTTGCAGCGCCACATGGTGCATTAAATGAAAGCGCACGAAAATGCTACCAACGCTCAAACAAGATATTCCCCTATATTTAAAAAAAATCACGAAAATATCTTCAAGGGGAAAAAAGTTATTATAAAAGGAAATTTAATGGATTATAAGTATAAAAACAGCCACAAATATGCAAAACATCGACGACAGGTGCATGCAAATATATATATATTTTTTTGCTATTACTTAAGGACTATCGATACAGGGTTATATTACTGGAGAAGTAAATACTACAAACAAAAATAAAAAAGCGATATCAAAAAATCGAAAAAAATCACTTGCTTCCCTACATCCTCCCCTTATTACTTTTAGTACCTACAGCATTTATACGTTACGTACTATACTATTTTTCATGTGTAGAATTAGAGCGGTGTTTCACTCTAAAATTGCTAGGCTCCCCTGCTTTTAGCAGAGCCAAAGGTGTCAATATTCGCAAGCCGTCTCATTGTTCCGCTAAAGGGTTGAATGGTCTGCGCATCGAAAGATTGACAGCGCAGTCTCTGGAGTTAAAAAATATATTTTCCTTCTTGACGTGAAAACTACAATTCTACAGTTACTTCCTCAAGGTGGTGGCTCGACTGACGTTGACAGACGACTGACGTTGACAGGCGACTGACGTTGACAGACGACTGACGTTGACAGACGACTGACGTTGACAGACGAATGACGTTGACAGACGACTGACGTTGACAGGCGACTGACGCTGATATGCGCTTGACGTTGTTTGACGACTGACGTGACGGACTTGGCGACTCTCATATCCAATTTCAATATTTATGGAGTGGACCTTACTGTGGCTCGCAGAGCTCCTTGGGTAGCTGAAACAGAGTGCTGTGGCCCCCTGCCCCCCTGCGATTGACCCTCCCCCCCTGTACCAGGCGACAGGGTGTGGCGACTGATCGGCGACAAGGACCGTGGGTTCAGCCTCGACAAGAGCGGCTACCCCAAGCCCGTGGGCGACGTCTGGCCTCGCTTGCCCGGGGGAGTAGACACTGCCTTCACGGACTACGCAAAGGGGCGCACCTTCTTCTTCAAGGTGAGACGAGTGAACCCATGATCAAGTTATCAGGGTGTCCATCTCCTATCAGTATCACGCAAACAAAGAGAGGGGTGGTCCACTCTCAACGAGGCCCCCTGCTGTCAGGTTTAGAAGGAGACCGGTGCTTCACTCTCAAAGAGGCTCCCCTGCTGTAAGGTTTAGAAGGAGAGTGGTGTTTCACTCTCAACGAGGCTCCCCTGCTGTAAGGTTTAGAAGGAGACCGGTGCTTCACTCTCAAATAGGCTCCCCTGCTGTAAGGTTTAGAAGGAGAGTGGTGTTTCACTCTCAAAGAGGCTCTCCTGCTGTTACGTTTAGAAGGAGAGGGGTGTTTCACCAGGGGCGTAGGAAGGGGGGGGGGGGAGGAGATGGGGTGTCAAATACCCCCCCACACATTGGCCTGACCCCCCCCCCCCCCCCCCCCCCCCACTGGGGGGTTTAGGCCAGTTTACTCCCGCCGGGGTTACGTCACTGGATCGTGCCCGTGATGGAAGTTTTTACGAAACTTTCTATTAAATGATAGGAAATTTGAAACTATAGGATCCCCTATTCTGATAACCATGGTTGATTTGGCCCAAATTTACATTAGCATGTCTTAGCATGCAGCAATACACCTATTCCAACCGAGCTTGCCGTGACGTCACGGTGGCCCCGTGTGGCGCATATTCAGTGGATGTTCGGGATACATCAATGGCCGTCCTGCAGTGATACAGTGGAAAGTTTGTTTTAACATTTTTTATCTTGAAATCTCTGCAATGGTCAACAACTGTTGTGTTCCCAAATGCTCTAAAACCGCGACTCCGTCTTCTGGGCTATCTTTTCATTCATTTCCAAAGGATATCCAGCTTCGAAAAAGTTGGATACATAGTGTGAAAAGAGACACGAGGAAGTCAGCTACAAATCCAAAACCTTTTGTAATCGGCAAACATACAAAGGTGAGTAAGATGCTTTTAATGATTTTAATACCAATTAAACACAGATTTTCTCTTTCTGATCTTAGTTACAATGAGCTATAATACTATGTTCTGTATTTTAGGCTGTATGGTGTGAAGATAGCTATATAATCTAGGTTAGGTTTCATGTCCATCTTTCAATAGGTAGGTACCTATTGATTTGAAACATTCATGACAATGCTTGTTTTTTTTAAGGTTTGCTCACTTCACTTTAAGAAAGAAGATTTCCTGTTTGGCACATTAAAAGCCAAGCTGGTTCCAAATGCCGTGCCATCTGCATTTCCGTGGGTGCAGACAGCAGCTCGTCGAGCCTCCAAAGCCCGCACTGTTGCTTCAACTTCAACGGAGATTCCAGAAAGTGGAGGTGAAGAAGAAGATCGTTCTCTGACTGGTGTTGGGGAAGAAGAACTTGAAAATTGCGAAGTGGAATTTGAACGAGGGGCAAGTGCGCTGGGAACCGGTATCGTGTGTGCAGATGAAGCGGAGGATGTGGCTCCTTCTTGTCAAGGTGGCTGCAAAATTAATACGGATTTAATAATTGAAAACCATGAACTGAAAGAGGAGATACGTGTGTTGAATGAAAAGCTGCAAGCAAAGACTGCGGAGGGGGGTGGTGGAGCGAGCAATATATTTGACATAAATAAATTCAAGCAAGACGACTCAAAAATTGCGTATTACACTGGCTTTCCTAGCTACGTTATATTCACGATAGTGTTCCAATTTTTACTTCCACTCAGAAGTAGTAGTGGAGTTGTTCAAAAAAACTCAAATAAGAACAACCAGAGCAGGAGAAAGTTGTCAGCAGAAGATGAATTTTTTTTGTTTTTGGTAAAACTGCGTCAATCATTTGGCTATCAGCATTTAGCATATTTATTTGGAGTGTCATCAAGTTCTGTTTGCAGAAAAGTAACAAGCTGGCTGAGTTTTTCCTACTTAAGACTCGGATCTTTGAGTATTTGGCCTCACAGAGATGTAATTATAAAAAATTCGCTTCCACTTTTCAAAGAAAAGTACCCGAACACTTTGGGTTCAATAGACTGTACAGAGATTTTCATTAACACACCTTCGTCATTAGTTCGGCAATCGCAATGTTACTCGACTTACAAAAGCAACACAACTTTGAAAGGATTAGTCGCTGTAGATCCAAATGGCGGTGTAATTTTTGTTTCACAGCTTTGGACGGGTAGCATCTCCGACAGGAAAATTATTGTGGAGAGTGGGTTTGCCAGTGAAGTGAAACGTTTAGTTGAAATTGGGCATATAAACCCTGGGGATATCATTTTAGCTGACAAGGGCTTCAAAGTAGCAGATTTGCTGGAACCTTTACAGTTGAACCTTCCAGCTTTCCGTGTGGCAAATCAGCAATTCAGCCCTGCAGACGTTAACGAGTGCCGAAGGATTGCAGCGGAGAGGATCCATGTGGAGCGGGCAATAAGCCGTATAAAAAGTTTCAAGATTTTGTCCGGTGATATTCCAGTGGCTCTACTCGGAAGTGTAAATCAAATTTGGACTGTATGCTGCATTCTCAGTAATTTTCGCAACCCTCTGATCAATGATGACGGTGAAGTCAACGAAGAGAATGTTTCCGATTAGTTTTTGAGCCCGAGGATGTTTTTGTAATCTGCATTAAAGGAAGACAGTAGCAAGTAGTTTCAAGTAGTTTCTTTTATTAGGTTTTCTTCAACTGCATGGCATTACCTACATTGGTCATGGAGCATTTTTGTCACTTAGATAAATAAAATATATTTTAATTTTGTCAAATTCATTTCAGATCAAATGCATTCATTTACAATCCCATGCTGATTTAAATCCTATCCAACAAATACTTAACATAAAAATCAGACAGATCTTTGTACATTTTTGTACAAAACAATTCATCGATTGCAACTCTCTGCACAAACAGCTCATCAGAGCATTTCAAAAAACACACAAAATCACACCACTGGGCACCACACAGCAACATTTGCCCTTGTATCTGGTGGTAATAAAATGTTTTTTTTTTCCAGTTGAATTTTGTCATTTATCTTTTCTAAACAGAATGTGTTGCAACTGAGTGCCTCCTCTAAATTACTGTACTTTTTGCTACTTGGGCACTTTATCTCCAGAACCCCGTTGCTCTGATCGGGGGAGCAGCTTGCATCGACGACGTGCCCGTCAGGCGATGCTCCCAGGTGAGGTGCTAGGGGATTGACGACTAGGCCTGACCGGTATACTGTAACTGGTGAACCTTGACTCTGCTTCCATTCAATGTACCTCTGCCGCGCAGGCCCTTCGTTGATCACCCCATGCTTGACCTGGGGTATGTTTCGCAGGTCCTGGCCAACCAAAAGCCTCTTCACGAAAGCTTCTGTCGGTAATTTTTTCCTGCTGACCGTTTCTCCAAAGTTTGATGACGTAAGCCGGCACCCCCGGGCATCCTTCCACGTGGCGCTCCCTGCCTGCTGTCTTGTTTCCTTCTCTAGAGTGATTGCTGCGGCCTGCTTTATTTCAATTTTTTTAAAGTTTGGATGGTGATTGGGTATTTGGACGGTGCTGAAGATTGGGACCCTGGAAGAAAGCTCAGTGGGGAAGGATATGTAGTCATGTGGATCTGGAATGGGAAAGAGAGGAGTTTGTGGAGCGGAGTAGTTTTCTAGTTGATAACTGATTATTGAGCCAACGGGGCGACGGAAAGTGGGTTGGTCATGAGGAGGAAGAAGGACAAGCAGGAGGACAAGAGGTAAGAGGCAGCAATTCGTGGATTTATCTGGCTTAGGGAATTGGTTAGGAGGTTAATTTCTGGGAGGCTGTTGTCCTGGAGATCTTTTGGCCTCGCTTCATATAGCGAGCATTTCACGGGATCCTTCTTCTTTACTGCCTCGGATGGAGCCGTGAAGCAAACCTTAAGAATACAGCGGTTAGTATACACAATTATCTCAAACCATGTTCACATTTGATTACTGTGACCGCAGGTGAAAACTATATTTATTATTCAATGCTACAGAAGCATCGATAACAGTTTTGAACGAATAAAAAAAAAACTGAAAAGTAGGTACCAAACTTAGGCTAATGCCTGAACTGTTTGTAGTCAAGTTTTATAGAGAATGTGGTTGAAATAAAATAATTGAAAGGGATCAGTCAAAATCAAAGAGTAAACATGGTTTGAATGTAACGCAAAATATTTTCTTTTCATACTCCCTTTTAAAGGTGCATTGATCGCCAAGAAGCAGCTGCAGATTGAGATTCATTTTGCCCGCCGGATGAATGATTCGAGAAGGTAGAAGTAGAAAGATTGTTTGTGAGAAAATGTACTGTAGATGGATTGAGAATTTATAGAGTACTTTTTGTTCTCCATCCATCTTCAGTGCATTTTTTATCAATTTTAGATACAATTTTAACTTTATACACAATAAATTGGCATAAAATAAAATTGTAATGGAAGGCACAAACAATAATATGTCCACCTATAAACATAAGTGTTAACTAATTATCAACCAGAATCATTAGCTATAAATATCAATATCATAAGACGGTTTGGATTTAATCCACACTAAAAAAGTGAGTAAAATCTTACCCCCATCACTGGCTCAGGCACAATCTCTGGTCCCCTGGGCCTGTTCCATTGCTGGGCAACACTGGTGCATGAAACGTCCTCGGGGATGTGGGCATGTCCCAAATTTATTATGTGTTGCAACAAATACGCAAGAGCAACAAGATGGTTGCAGGACTGGGATGCACTGCAAAAGGAAAAGTAAAAACATGAACACAACAAAAATGTTGAATCACGGGGTAACCGAGAATGTGGGTATTTTAGGTTAAGGTGTTTGCCTTTCGTTTAAAGCTTTCTTACCCGGCTTCACACGAACAATGGGCTTCGTCCATCTTCAATCCTTTTTCTTCCGAAGTGGTTATTTTAATCCACAAAATGTGGGGCCGCTCATTTTTCTTCTGGCTTCGGAAGCATTTTGAACGTACTTCCTTAGCAAACAGGGTAGCACTTCTCACCCACACATCGTGGACGTATCCTTCCGTAAAAAATTTGTATCCACGTTTTATATTCCTGTCCTTTCGTCCTTTGCTTTCAAAAAATACATCAGCGTGGTGAAAACTGAACCCCTCAAGCCCTTCCAAACTTTTCGTTAACATCTTTGGTTTAGGTCTACACAGAAGTCAAGTCGGTATCGCTCATGGGTCTCGCACGATGTATCCCGAACCATGCACGTGAAGACGAGTGCGCATCCTATGCTCGTTACGGGGCCACTTGGTTGGAATAGGTGTATTGCTGGATTCGGACAAAATATTGGGCTATAGAAACTCTAGAAACCGTAAAGATGTCGCCTGCGGCGCAAAATATGTCGTCAATTGGTGGTAAAATTATTGAATTACTTCTTTATTCATAGGTATTAAAACTTAAAAGCCTTTGCTGAACTGCTGGCTCTATTTAAAGCAACGCCTTTTTGCAATGGCGGGCCTGGTTTTTGAACAGCACCGCGATAAATGTGTCAGTGAACTAACGAGTCAAACAGAAATTTAGTACAGGAACCTTCTTCAAGAATAAATCAATCATAAAATATGCAGTTCTGACCAACCCATTCTCAAGCCCCTAATTGACCGCAAACGCGTAGATTTTCTCCAATGAAAACCTTGAACCCAACCATTTTTTCGGGCTGCGCCCCCCCCCCCCCCCCCCCCACGAAAAAAATAGTTCCTACGCCCCTGTGTTTCGCTCTCAAAGAGGCTCCCCTGCTGTCACGATTAGAATGAGAGAGGTGTTTCACTCTCAAAGAGGCTCCCCTGCTGTTAAAGGAGCCAAGGTGTCAAGAGTCGCAGGCCGTCTCATTGTTCCGCTAAATGGGTTCAATGGTCTGAGCATCGAATGATTGACATCGAAATGTCAGATTCTACAGAAAAATACTCAAATACTCAAAAGCTGTTGAAGCCTTGCGAAAGCCATCACGTCTTACGGGGTGCCTCTAGTGATTTGATTTAGGGGACGTGCTCAGCCTAATGTACATGGGATTGTTGCTCTCCAAACCTCACTATAAAAAATATGTGCATTCTCTGCGCAAAGTATCGTCATTTTGAATATTGACAGTATTCGGGTGCTTAGCTGATGATTGGGGTATCCCCCCCCCCCCCCCCCCAATAAAAACAGACAACCCCCTTTGGTAGGCTCCGCCGGGCTCACCCAATTCGTGGGACTTTGCGAACTATAGTCCGCATGGATAGTTCATAGTTCCACCATGGAATTGTTCTAAAAGCCTGAGTTGTGATCCTGAGCGTTATAGCTGTGAGCTTAAGCCTGAGCCATGATCCTGAGCGTTATATCTGTTAGCCTAAGCCTGAGCTGTGATCCTGGGCATTATAGCTGTGAGCCTCTGCCTGAGCGAGCCTGAGGCGGAGGTCTCCACACACCCATTAACGCAATGTCGACGTCCCACTGGTGCAAACAGTTTGGAAGCTGCAGGTATTTTCTAAGCAAAGGCACTAGTCCAGTATTTATTGGAGGAACTAACATTCCATAAAGCAATTAGTTACCATGGTAACTGCACGAAAGCTGCAGCCATCGTCTTCTGCGTGTCGCCCGGCGCCCGCCGAGTGCCATGGGTGTACAGCGTCTGCTTCCAAATAGGGGCGACTCTGTGAAGCTCTGTCGTCGTTTTTCCAGGGCTGCCAGGTCTAATGTGGGCCGTGATATCATGACTCCAGGGCAGCCATATCTAAAGTGGGCCGTGTGATTCCAGGGCAGCCAGATCTATAAAGTGAGCCGTGACATCATGATTCCAGGGTAGCCAGATCTAAAGTGGGCCGTGTGATTCCAGGGCGGCCAGATCAAAAGTGGGCCGTGAAATAATGATTCCTGGGCAGCCAGATCTAAAGTGGGCCGTGACATCATGATTCCAGGGCACCCAGGTCTAAAGTGTGTCATGCCATCATGATTCCAGGGCAGCCAGATCTTAAGTGGGCCACGTGACTTCATGATTCCAGGGTAGCTAGGTCTAAAGCTGTCCGTGACATCATGATTCCAGGGTAGCCAGGTCTAGAGTGTGTCATGACTTCATGATTCCAGGGCGGCCAGGTCTAACGTGGGACGTGTGATTCCAGGGGAGCCTGGTGTGGGTGTACAGGGGCCAGGTCCTCCAGCCAGGCTACCCAAAGCCAGCGACATCTGAGTTTGGCCAACTGCCGAACGACATTGACGGCGCGTTCATGTGCACAGGAGTCAACTACTTCTTCAAGGGTACATGACACAGTCTATATACTGGCAATAGACCTTGCATGCAAAATAATTCTCGGTTTGCAGTTCAAACGTTCAATACAATCGATTAACCGCAGCACGACAGTTGGATTCCACGACAGAAGGTGGTCTAAGTCCAAAGTTTGGGACTACAGAAGCAGTCAGATAGAATTTTTGTGGAAATTTGGGAAAAAACATATTTTTTTTTGCTGAATTTCCATGTTTTTCTATTGCTGATAATATTGGGCTTTTATAATATTATGTATGATTTTAAGGATAGAACGTTAAAGGAGGATTTTGGGTTTCATTTGAAAAAATAGATACCTACCTAGATACCCTAAACATTGCTGAACACACACAGGTAACATTTGAGGCTTTTGCCACTTTGCACGCTAAGCTCATCAGCAAGTTGCTGGTGTTTCATTGTCTTGTCCCCGATGGCAGGTGGTCAGGTCTTCGCAGGTCGCAGCGGCGGCCTTCAGGCCACCATCGGCAACAAGTGGCGCGGTTTGCCGGACAACATGCACGCTGCCATCCAGTTCCCTTCGCGCGGACACACGTTTTTCTTCAAGGACTACCAGTTCTACAAGTACCGAGTGTGGAACGGTCCCGTGAGTACATACGCCCACCCTGCATACTTGACATACCTAGACAGTCCTTCGAGATTGGTGTGGCTACTGGCTATATGTTTGTCTTAACTATGCTGGATCTTACGTCGAGTTACTTTTTCTTAGGCACCTACCGCATTGAAGAAATGGAAGAGGTATAAACTCCAAAAAACTACCAACATTTATATATTTGTTTCCAAGAAACAACATAATATTGTGACAAAATAAATATGTACCAAATAACATATTTTAGAGTACCTAGGTATACCATCAAGTGGCATTATAAAGATAAGAGATATACAAACACTGATATTATATATTATTATAATATTTTATCTAAATGTACTTTTCTTCATAACTGAAAGTGACGACTAATATGCTCTACTCTACGGAAGAGCTTGTCCTTCGCTTTCCATATGTCCCTACGTTTGCGGCTTGTCACAGGTCGAGGCAGGCTACCCGAAGGACGTGGTGCCGTTCTGGTTCCAATGCGAGGCGGACGAGCCCGAGCAGGAGCCCGAGGATGAAGAGATTCCCGACGGAGAGACCGAGACAGACATCCCTTGAACAGTCGGAGACAACCAGCTGGCACTGCGCTCTGAACAGAGAGTACCTATCTGTGGTGATCAGGCTTGGGCGGAAGAGTTGGTATTTTTTAATCATAATTGCAGAAATGATCCCTTCAATAGCTTCAAGAAATTATGAACATTTGAAAATAAAGAACTGTTCAACTTAGTGGGGGCATATTTACGCAAATGATCAGTGAGCAACCCTTTTTCGATCAAGGCATCTGTAGAAATTGTGCAGGGGTACTGCCTTGTATCCGTGTGTATACGCTTCTTAATTGTGCCTTAACAGCGCTTGGTTGCTGTTTAATTCTTATTGCAAACATCGCAAATGTGGGCCACCTCGTGGATCCTGCGTGTGATTGCATGACGTGACTTTTTGTCATAATGGCCGGTCTTTGGAAAAACGTTGCACGTGAGAGTGGTCGCTCACCGGCGTGTTTGCGCATGTGATGCTTCTTTGTCTGCTTGCGTTTTGTCTCCACCTTGCAAATATCACAAACAAAAGTCGGCACAGCTTCAGTGCATATATTATGTTCGTGAGCATGATTATCTGGGCGTCCTTTGAGGTGGGAAAGGTTTGGGCACAAGGATAACAAGCCGAGAGATCAGCGAAGGAGGTATGCATTTATCGTAAACTGCCCGTAAACGGAGCTCCTCGACGGGTTCAAGGTCAGTGTGCAGACTTGAAGACGCCTCTGCTTTCGCCGGATGCGCCAGAGGGGGGAGCAGGGGAGGGGGGGTCAAGACCGCCATGTCTGGATCGCCAGCATCATCTGCTGTCAGAAAACAATCATTTTTACATCTGAACTGCACAGAAATATTACCTTCTCTGCATGAAATCAACAGTACAACTTCCGGAATTCTGAAGCTGAACCCTTGAGTTTTGAGTAACCTACTTGACTTTACGGAAACTGTTGAAAAACAAACTAAACGTTTGTGTGTCCTAAGGTTCAGAGCCACGGTTAGATGGTTGTGAAGTGTGCGGTTTTGCTCTGATGAGGTCGGTGCTGGCGCTGACGATACGTCGACCCAGGTTCTTTTTAGGACGGCAAGTCACTCGCATCAAAGCCAAACAGCACACTTCACAACCAAACTAAACGTTCCTGGCACGCGGGAAAAACAAATTTTTGACGTGGTACCCTGCAACGTACCAGTTTTAGGCGTTTCTTCCTGGGCAGGGTCACACGGCTCAATCTTTGGCTCAAGTTTGATCAGCGTCCCAACCTCTTTACGCTGTCAATCACAAATAATAGCCGCAATGAGACAATTGCTCTTCTTGTTTGTAACATCAAAAGGTTAATTGTTTAAAAAATCCACGGTATTAATGTAGCTACTACCCAATCGTTTTTGAGGATATAGTGGAGAAAGATTTTACCTACTTTTTACCTGGTACACTATATAAAATGCTCATCCAAATTTCGAGAAGTCCTTTACTTTCTATAGGTATAACTACCTACTTAGTTAGGGATTTTGGATTAGGTATTACAATAGATTAGAATGACATACACTGCAGTTAGAAATATATTTACCTCAAAGAGAACGTACCTACTTCAGCAAGAAGTCGTTGGCAACAGATTTCGAGATGAAGTACTGCGCTTCGTTGCGCTTGTCGACACAAGCGTTGCAAATCAAATCCGGGAGGCCATTTCCTCCATGCGGCTGGGACAGAACAGCGCCACAGTGGCAATGCCCTTCAGTTGTGGCCTTAGTGCGATTGCTCCTGCCAGTATAGCTGTCAATCAAAATTAGATTTTAAATTTTACCGGCAACTGAGACCGGCAACGAGCTCTGGTGGATGAAGTTTGAAGCACCACTTTGTTTTGAAATACCTTGGCGACAATATCGTCGCGAATGCACCGTGCGCGACGCCTGTGGAATTTTTGCGGTAAGTCTGATTTGATGTTTTTAATACTAGTTTAATTGTATATATTAGTTTTTTAACTAATTTATCAGCTTCTTGCTACTTATTTGAAATAACAATTCCGTAAAACTCATATATTCGTGATATGGGTCGTACATAACCTAAAACGTGTTCATTATCTAATACGCCTTTATAAGCCATGTATACCCAGGCAACACAGTGGATCTTTTTCAGAATAGATTCGACTCTTTTAAAAACCACCGAGAATCTGATTGGAGTGTGTTTCTGCGATCTGATTCACATCCGAATTTGAAACAAGCCTCACAACCTTTTCGTATGCAATAAATCGCATCCGAATCAGATGTGTCGTTCCCGACTTAAATAAAAGAAGCACCATCACGCTCACGTTCCTTGTTCGGCATGCGATTCAGATGCAATTCAGACGTTTAAATTCAAAGATGCCTCACTTTTTGCAGACTTGTTTCGGACGTAATCCGGATGCACTTCCTTTGCGAGAAGGACTCAAATCCAGGTTTAAAATGACGCTTGTCTAATAAGAAACTGTATGCTAATGCAGGCATTCACAACCAATGATCAATGCGATACTGACAGAAGCTAGCGGCAAAATGTGCCAGATACAAACCAATTCCCGCGCTGTTATAAAACAGGAAAAGGTTGGAAAAAGAATACAAAGTTTGCATATTATGGTTGAAAAACTTATGTTTTATTAATGAGATTAAAATATGTGAGACCAATTACCGGGCAATTTCGGTGCCTGTACAAATTGGGACAATTAGTGAACAGTTTTTAACAGGACAGTTCCACATTACAAGCAACAGTATGATTTAATGGTACATGAATATGAAGTTGCATACCAAATGGTCAGAGGGTGATATATTATCCCAAAAATATTGATTATCAGTTTTAAGTGAAATTCTCTCAACATACAAACTACAAATCCACTTTCCAATCAAATACGGCAGTCATCATCGGCAGTCTCTTGATGACAGTGTATCACAAAATTCCAATTGACAAGCAAGAGTTCAGCTATGTAGGAATGCACCCTTTACAGGCATTTGCTAGCTCCTACTGGCCCCAAATTAAAGCATGAAACTTGAAATCGGCTCTCATTGCAATTAACAAGATTCTATAAAATACCTAACTCAAAAGAATAAGTTTTCACATATGTGACCGTCAAATCATACTCAATCCCCAGGATTTGGCAAAAACAGAATATTTTTAACTAGTGATAAAATGGTAACTACATACTTTGGTAGCTTACCTATACCATTGCAACAATCATGTTGCATAAGGCACGCTGGTATCTAAATGCTTTGGTACCTAGCTTATCAAAGAACAATTAAGAAGATAACTAGTACTGAGATCATCATATTGGTAGCAATATGTTTTAACAATCATGTTGAGAGGATATTGTTACTGGTTTATGCAGATACCAGTATGCAATGGATGGAAGGATGGCAAAGCTGGAAAAATGCCGACCCGAACCAGGATACGAATCCCGGACCTCCTGCTTGCCGGGCAGGTGCTCTACCAACTGAGCTTTTCGGTCACACTTTCTCCCTGAATCGCTGGGTGGGACAAGGGGTATCTCCGTCTCCGTCCTCTCATCTCCCCGCAACCGGCAAGCAGGAGGTCCCGGGTTCGTATCCCAGTTCGGGTGCACATTTTTTCAGCTTTGCCATCCTTCCAACAATCATGTTGTATCAGACGCACTGGTAACTACAAGCTTCGGTAGCTTATCAAAGACAAATTAAGTATGTAACTATTAATGAGATCATCACATTGATAACAATATATATATATACATGACAACAATCATGTTGCATCAGGCACGCGATCTCGAACACAATTTTAGAACCATTTGAAAATAGCTTGTTGATTATCGCAATTATTCTCAATATTATTATCGCAGACTAAGACCACTCTCTCCCAGAGGATAAACAAAAGATATAGTTTAAATGGCAACTACAGACTTTGGCAGACTGTACACAATAAAAACCCGTAATACTGATCCACATGAGAAAAGAGGTATGCATACCAAAAATTGTTCAACGAGTCCTAGATCGACAGCCTATTTTGGACATTGAATCCAATATATGGGCAAAATAAACATATAAAATATAAAAAATGAATAAGCATCACCGACTGAGGACGGTATGGACTGAGGACAGTCACTGCTGCGTTTTTGGTAACCGGGCAGCAGAACCTTGGAGCCATTTTATGAGCTTCTTGTCGATTTCACCTTGCGTAGCATCCTTGTGCTGCGCGTTGCTCCGAATGGCACCTGGAAATCGACCGGCCACATAAGTGAATGCAGGCATCCTAAATTCACACGACAGCAGCAAAATCACCAAAAAGTTAATTTTTTTGTAAAGAATTAGGTATCGGGAAACTGGCCGAAAATCAACTGGCCGAAAACCTAACTGGCCAAAAAAAACTGGCCGAATAAAAACTAGCCGAAAAAAACTGGCCGACAAACCAACTGGCCGAATTTTATATTTTGCGCTGTGACTGTACTGAGCCGGTGGTAGGGGAAAACTATTACCACATTCGAAAACATTGTCTCTGAAATAACTTGGAGACCATTGGTCTTATGGGAAATCGAGTCGTGGTCGGGTCCCTCAGGTGGTTGGCGGGCTGCGAAGCCGTCGCGGCCGGGAGAGTCGTCGGCGTTGGGTGAACTTCAGATCACCGACGTCGCAGAACGGCGACTTTTATTTGTAGGGGCGTTTGACGACGTTGGCGGACGGGCAGCGGTGCTCGACCGGTAAGTGCGTCGTCGCTGGGACTTGTGCAAAGTGAGGCGTTTGTTGGTGTTGGCGGGCAGCGACGGCTGCCTGACCGGGAAGGTGTTGAGTGTGTTGAGGTGTTGTGATTGAAGACTGGCAATCAGGAAATAGTGAGGCGCTGGACGTTGCAAGCGGGCGGGCAACGATGCCCGCCCGTCAAGTGCGTCGTCGCTGGGACTTGTGCAAAGTGAGGCGACTGACGGCGTTGGCGGGCAGGGAAGGCTGCCCTGCCGCGAAGGCGTTGCGACCGGTGAAGTCAAGGTCAAGACTAAGATTAATAATAGTGAGGGCGTTGACGAGATCAGTGCAATTGCCGGGACCACTTGTCGACGACCGGACTTTGAGAAACAGTGCGGGCGCTGATGGGTGAGTGCAATTGCCGGGACCGGTTTTCTACGACCGGACTCGAAAAACGACAAAGTCATTTAACATGGCTCTTATGAGCCAGGACAGCCGAAATTCGGGTCGAAAAGGTCGCGCCGCTGCCGCGGAACTAGCATCGTATTCAGAGCGTTTAAAAAATTCGCCCGGTTTGTTTATCGCCCAGTTAATAACTCGCCAAGTTTTTTAGTCTCCAAGTTATTTCAGAGAAAATGTTTTCGAAAGGGGTAATAGTTTTCCCCTACCACCGGCTCAGTACAGTCACAGCACAAAATATAAAATTCGGCAAGTTGTTTTTTCGGCCAGTTGGTTTGTCGGCCATTTTTTTTTCGGCCAGTTAGGTTTTCGGCCAGTTAGGTTTTCGGCCAGTTGATTTTCGGCCAGTTGACACCTTCCCTTATGTATCTACAACTTTTATCATGAACCAGCCTTTAAACGCTCTACTCACACCAAGCACCATAAGTTGGGAATAGTTAGGCCTAACATTATCAAAAAATAATATCTGGACCTCACTTGTGTTCCAATCCTAAGAGCAATTCCAACCTGGATTCCCCTTAAAGGATTTCTCACGTCACATGGTCACGGGTTGACGGTTCGGCAGTGGTTAGAGGACTTCAAGCAACATTTATTCTGAATCCTCAACCAAGACTGTGTGGTGGGAGAAAGCAGAGGAGAAGCCCTGGTATACATTCATTCTATAAGGCTGGGACCTACTTGAAGAAGGTTACATGCTTTCATACAGAAAATCTCAAAGATCTTTACCTTTACAAAAACATAACAGTTTTAGAAAAAATATAATTTCTTATTTTTATTTTATAATCTTTTGATAAACAAACACCAAGTAGGATTTCTTAGAAACACAGATAAAAATAGGCAAACTTACCATAAATCAGCGATCTCACTAAAGGAAGTTTACGGAGGGAAGTATGTCCTTTCTTTATCCAAAAGATTCTGTCGGCCAACTTCTTCCCGATCAGTTGCTGCATGACACGCGACACACACTCTCGTAAGTCGTCACCTCCAACTAGACCCACAGCACGAACCTAAGGAAGAATTTAATATTTAGATAATCAGATTTTTTTAAATCGGTTCATACACATGGCTAGCGACAAAGCAGCACACCTACCATTGCTGGGAAATCTTTATTGGCTAGTATTTGCTCCTCGAGATCGAAGAGCGCCCTTTCGGACTCCAAAGGGAGTCTATCATGGAAGACTGCAAGGCTCGCTGGGCCATTCGGTGTTGCAGCATTGGTTAGAGCAACCACCTGGCGCCGAAGATTCTCGAGGAGTTCCAGCACCCTTCGTTGATACGCTGAAACAAAATACCATTCGGTTTTGAGGGGTATTGTAATATCTTCACATCATGATATTTGAGCAAGTGGCACAGAAAATTCATCTAGGTACACCTAATTGTTTGTAAGCATAGCATTTTGATCAAATCAACATCAGATCAATTTTGTTCAAAACAGGTCATTGAAATGAAAAATATAATTCATAATGTTGGATTTTATATTGAATAGGTACTAAAATTAAAATCAATATAAAAAAATAACATTAAATACTAAAACGGGTATATTTCTAACCTTGATTGCAGGAGCATTGCGTAGGAATTGTTGCCACAGTGTCAGGTGGAGGTGTGCAGTACTGTGTTGGAAACTGGTTTTCCATGTTTAGAGAGCGCTTTGCAGCGGGCGGTTGGCGAGTGTCGGCCAACTGAGCATCGGAACTTGGCCATTGTGGCGGCTGCAGCTCCAGGTAGGACGAAGTAATCGTTGAGTTGGCTGAGCGCTTTGCAGCGGGCGGTTGGCGAGTGTCGGCCAACTGAGCATCGGAACTCGGCCATTGTGGCGGCTGCAGCTCCAGGTAGGACGAAGTAATCATTGAGTAGGCTGAGAGCTTTGCTGGGGCATAACCAGGCGGGTGGTTTTTTGTACGGATCCTTTCAGGTGCTTCATCAGTGGCTGTGCCAGAATCGTTAATGGCCAATTCGAGCATTTGGTCCGCATCATGGTGAGACACTAAAAGCAAAAATAATAACTTCAAGTAGGTACCTAAATAAAACAGAGTAAGGTGGATGTCAATTGAATGTATAGTAGATTCACCAAATTAGAAACAGATAATAAAAACTAGTGATCATATGACAAAATGTGAGAATTTGCTTTCTTAAAAAATTAACATTAGTCAAACCCAGGAAATGAAACATTTTGGATACCTACAGGCATCATAAAAAGGACCTCAATCCTGTTTTAACTTATACATCAGGAGTAATGAGTAGCAAAGTTCATGGCAATATCAGAAATTAAGAAAGTCTGTTTAAAATCCTTATTTCACAACAGATATGATTTTACCTGCCATTTGGCATTCTCAATATAAACATTTCAGAGGGAACATATCAGACTTACAGTTGGACGACTTAATGGTGGCCTTGTATGTGTGCCACTTAGTTGATGGAGCAGCTAACTCCACCACCATCTGGTCGCAACGCACCTGCGTTACATTCCGTGGCAACCGGCATTTAGTCTGGCCGTCTTCCTCGTACAGCCATGAATTGGGCGTGACAGAAAACTCAATCGGACTGCCCTTCTTTTTTGCAAATGCAACCACCGAAAAGCTTAAACAAAGTATAAAGACCAAAGTGTAGCATGTGATGTGAAGGTGAGGTGGTGGTGGTTGTGATGAAGTGATGCTTTAGATTAGGAGATCGGAACTGGGTTGTGGAGCAATGGGAAAACAACAAACCCATTCTTGTATGGGAGGGCAACTGCCTTGGTTTTCACTGAAGAAATGTGTTCCATGGTTAGTATATTAGCAAGATTTTCAGCAAAGTATACTGAAAGTACAGAAGAAGGAATGGGAGTTGTGTAAAAATCAGAGTATCTCTTGAAAACTTTACCAATTAAAAAAATCCCATCTGAACCACTGGAAATAAAATTTTGAATAACCATGACTCTTCGATCTTGTAAGATTACTGTCCCATCTTTGAGGTCGGTGGCCAAATGAAAATGTGGACCTATTAACAATTTTTTAAATTGAACCCCGTGGCAACCAGCTGTGGGGCCAGAGTCATGGACATTGAGCAAACTCAATTGGGAAGCGTACGCTACATTCTTGTTCTCGGCGGGGCAACCATCCTTTTCTGCAATGCGCTTGCACAGTTGCTGCAAAGGTTTGTTCTTCGAGCGAATCTGACGCTTCAGAATGCCCAACTGGTTTTCAAAGCGAAACGCATCAAACGTTCCAAGTGGCCCCAGACGAAGGGAATCGCTACTCAAATGAATTAGGGCATGGACATTGTATACGATAAACTCACCTCCTTAGAACTTTGCAGCGTTTGAAACAAACGCTGTCAAAAGTTTGTGGGCAAGGGTGTTTAACTCTGTATGTAAATCGCCAGCTAAAATAGTGATACCACAATGCAAGAGAAGAAAATGCTCGTAAACTTCCTTATGAACAAACCCTTTCAATGCCGTGACGCTAATGTACAAGAGAAATTGCCTTAACTCAGTAGCTTTCCATCTGTCGACGTCAGAAAGGCCTCTGGGATAACGACAGAAATCCGAGGGCCACATTTCTCTAGTTCGTAAGAGATAATCGCTCATGCCATTCCTAAATGCGACGCTCATACGTGCAATTTTTAAATGCACCCCTTTAATCCCTTTCACCCAGAATACAAGAAGACGCTTTGTAACCCCCAGGTACACGAGGTGCATGGCATCCAAAGGAAATGTTGACACAAGCCCTGTGTCAATCAAATCTGCCAAAGGAGTTGCAGGGAGTGGGTGATGAAACTGTTCATCGGTGCGTGCCGCAAACGATGCGTCAGTCCGAAGAGGAGCGTCAACTTCTGGGAAGGTCACACGACCGACATAAGTACCCTTCGTGGTACAGCGGTCACAACCATAATAACCGCTATAAAGTTTAACACATCGCATGTAGGCCTTAGCTGGTGCATCGCAAATGAAAGCTCTCACGTGCACATTGTAGCGTGTTCCCTCAAAGTTCAGGCCATTTGCTATCAGATTATTTAAATCTAACACAAAATCTTTGAAAAATAAATCTATTGGAGGCTTGCCAACACCACAGAAAACAGCTACTGGAAAAGGAGAAACATTATCTAGCCCTTGAATACTGCACAATATGGGCCAAAATTATATTTGGGAATTGTCGAACAACGGTATGCCATCAACGTTGAAATTAAGAGCTAAACTAGGCTTGACACGATCAAATTCATGTTTTGCATGTTTTAAAATCATGTCCGTTAACCCCAAAAATACGTATTCTCCGCTTGCCATTTCAGTGACACCCACTTTTCGAGGTGTGTTGAGTAATGTGCGGGCATCTTTCGGAAGCTCTTTATGAACATTTCGAAGGCCTTTCAAAAGTTGCGACGTAGCTGATAGGGTGATATTGTTTCTCAGAGACCAGTCTTTTAGGAAGTCTGCAATGTCAAAACTTGGGCAATTTTCAGCTGGCTTGCTTGCAGCGGCAACTGCATCTAGGTCTACTTCATCATACAGTTCTACTCCATCCGTTAGTAGTTCTACTTCATCCGTTAGCAGTTCTACTTCATCCGTTAGCTCATACGAATGTTCAAATATTTTATTGGAGGCCAATGAATTCTCTCGATACTCATCATATTGCGGGACTGTGTGAGTAATAGTTGAAGGGGTTGCGGTTGTTGTTAATGTTGTACTTTGTATTAAATCAACAGCTTTTTTAATTTTCCTATAAATAGTTGTTCTAGATTTTCCTTTAATTATTTGAGCCATGATTGGGGACTAAAATTGAATGAGTGGAAATTGGCATCGGGATTTTATTTAGCTGCTATTGGGACAATGGAAGATATTGGAGGACGCGGATAATGCTCACTTTAGTCCTGATTTTTTCAGTGCATGTTGATCGGTTGTTGCTCGAATGTCCATGATGATGTCCTATAAGAAAAAGTTTACAAAATTAGATTCGCATATCATTCAGCCATGGCTGGCCATGGCAATGGCGGCATCTTCCAGCTAGTCCACGAGGCACAAGATAGGCGCTTCAATACAAACCCCTGCTCAAACTGTTTAGCACATCAGATGTGTTATCATTCAAACGGGATTTTAAGATAGTAAATACCTATATAAAAAGTATGTAGGTAATATACTCGAGACATAAACTTTCAATAAGTAATTGAATCAGACTTACCGAGCAACCACACGATTCACGAAATGCTGCCGCTAGTACAAGTCTTGCCAGCTCCACTTGTTAGTTGATAGCGCGACGAGTGTTGTGTATAGTCAAATCACTGTTTAATTGCACTTCAAAATTTTAATTGAGTAATTAGATAAAAAATTTGTAGTACATAAAAGAGACATAGTAAATTACGAATCAATTTATACAAAATGATTAATGTACTATTGTACATCTTTTAAGTGTAAAACAGCATTGGGTTTGCTATGACGTCACGGCCTCAAATTCAAATTTATTTCTTAAATCGCATTTTCATCTTTAGTGACAGAACGACAAGTTGAAGTTAATTTTGGAAAACAACTTCGTTTCCAGCGTACATTTTCCAATATGGCAAAGTATTGTAACCCCACTGAAGAATTATGCATCCTATACTAATCTGACAAAATTAACCCACTGACACCTAGTCAGGCAACGCCCACTTTTTACAAATCAAAACCAACATCTGTACTTATCTTTAAAGAAATATGAACCGAGCTGTCAAACCGATGTATAAACTAATTTATGGATACAGACCAGTCTAGTACTTTACTTGGCATTTTTCAACCATTGCAAGAGTTATTTAGTCCAAAATAGAATGCACACTGGCACCTTCCCTACAATGGACGAGACTACAGGTCCCAGACTGAATCACTTATGTGGGCAAATAAACACAATACTTTTCTTACGGCAATTATTTTCTCAAATCAGTGATTGACTCTGAAACTGTAGACGTATATTGCAACGTATATTTCAAACGCTGTCTCGAAAAACAAAAGGCGTCAGTGCGATTGATGCTCGCTTTGCCGTAGGTATGTTCCCAAAACAACATTGGCAAAATTACCTACATTGCTCGATCTGAGCTCTCGCTTATGTCACACTATATATATTGCGACCGCACACTCATGCCATGGAACATCGATTTTTTAAATTCTCAACTAACTTAGGTTGTAGTCATTTTTGAGGTCTGTAATACATGTTAAGGAATCAATTTTTAACGCTGGTTGATAATATATAAACAGTTTTGATGTACGTTTTGATATGACAGAGTAATTAACCATAGAAAGAATTATAACACTCAAACAAACCGCTCGATTTCCAGATATTCTGGGAGTGCCTTTGTAAACCACGATGCGATTCAGTGCTAAATCTGATTGTTTTATCGGGTTCTTTTTTCCGTGTAGCTTGTTGGATTTGATTTACATTCGAAATTTCGGCGGAAATCGGACTTGGGCGACGTGGTTGTAGCACCATTCAAATCGGGCCCGAATCGAATGGCATTATCTGCCTCTGTATTGCGTATTCCTGGTTGCATCTGAATCTCATTCGAAATTCAGACCGAAATCGGACTCGGACATAAGTGGTTGTAGCACGAGGCAAATCGGGCCCGGATCGGATGGCGTTATCTGCCTACGTTTTGCATTCGAAAGGGCAAATCCAAAACACACTCTATGGCATGTACTTTTTTCAAGGCATGGTAGTCACATTGTGAAACGCATCCAATTCACAGTTTATCAATCAATGCCGTTTCCTCCATATGAAAAAACAAATATGTTTCATATCCGAAACACACTCACGAAACCAACGTTAGAAAACTTTAGGACATCCAGGTATGATTCAGGTGCAAAGTTTTTTGTGTGCTGCCTGGGTAAGCAGTATGTACTAATCGCAATTCTCTATTTCAGGTATCTGGTTGATGTTCAACGTCTTCATCTTAATCTTGACCTCAATTGACGGCTCAATCCAGGAAAACTTGTACCGGCTGGTCTGGCAGATGAAATGCTCGACGGCCACCATGGGCTTCTTCCCCTTGAAGTTGATCTCGTTGCTGGTCTGGTCAACAAATTGGTACTCATCAATGTTCATGGATCCAGGAAGACTTGTGCCGGCTGGTCTGGCAGGTAGTGGTTTTTCGCAGTTGCCGCATGGCACCTCGTAAACGCAGTGCTGTTTCAGGTCGATCGTGTTCTTGCTGCTGCGAAGTCCTGGAATTTGCGGGCGGCTGTGTAGATGGTTCTGTTGGCGGCTTTAGGCGATGGTGCTCGGTTTCTCTTGGGTGGTGTCCTCGTCTGATTCGGTGGCTTCCTTCAACAATCAACTAGCTAGAATTTTCATCAGGGTATGGAAGTCCTGGTTGGTTTGGTTGTTCTGCAGCATCACGTGTTTCAACGTATAAACTTCGAGCTGGAGGTGCTTGGTGTCCGTGACTGCATTCGATTGGTGAACCAGAGAGTTGGCTACTGATCGGAGTTAAGCCAAATGAAAGTGAGAGGCTTTGTTTTAGGCATATGTGTGTGTTGACTTCTTGTTCTCGGCTTCTCTCGCTTCTGTGGGCGAGTTCACTGCACTGACGATGGGAAGAACACTGACAGATGGCCAAGAAAGTCTAAGGCTGCATACGTGGAGTATGGAACCTGGAAATCACCTTCATCGGCTCTCTTTGCACCTCCACCACTCGACCGGCCACCCACCCACAAATTCATATGAACCGGCCTGCTGACACGAATTCGGCCAGCTTGATTCTGCAGTCCGGCCGGGGTAATTTTCAGTAATGATGGCCATGGCTTCAACGACGGGTTTGGTGACGATTCACATCACATCGAAGCTCACGAGAATATCTTCTGCCCCGACAAGATGTGCGGAGTTTTTGACGTAACATTCTACGTTGATTGCCAGACGCTGCAGTACCTAGGTAGCTTCTGTGGGCAGGTTCACTGCACTGACGATGGGAAGTAGGGTGTAGTCTGCATTGTGTATTTTCAGAAGGTCTTAAATATACTTGGGGATCTCGACGAATGGTCTTATCTGTAGATGGAGGAGCGTACTTCGGAATGAGCTATTATTGGAGGGAATAATAGCAATTATCTACCATGCAAAACCACGATAAGAGTGCACATTTATCACGGCCATTGTATTGTTCTTTATTAGTCTTTAGGTGTGTAAATAATATATTATAATGTTACAATTGAATAAATGTTCAGTTTGTGTAGGTACCTACCAGAAGCCTCCTAGAGTATGTGTATTTTGCTGTCTCCCTGTCATTTCACAATCCCCTACCTTGCAAATTCAGCTATGTGTTCATCAATTACTTACGATTCTAATCAAGCAATTTTGTTAAAAATTTTGTTAAAAACTAGTAGGAGTGCCTCAGAAATCAGTAGATGGCTTCAATATTGGGAAGAAATGCCTTTCAGGTGAATCTTCCATCGTTAACAACCCATTAACT
The DNA here is from genome assembly GCA_921293005.1 of Nemoura dubitans. NCBI lineage: Eukaryota > Metazoa > Arthropoda > Insecta > Plecoptera > Nemouridae > Nemoura > Nemoura dubitans. The sequence goes on from OV121076.1 coordinate 26,765,838, forward strand.
AAGTATTTGACGTTGATCCAAGATCATAAAGCAATGAAAAAAACTATTTCAAACTGGGATTTGAATGCCAAATCAAAAGTCTCACTGGTTTCCCGACGTTTCGTAACATATAGGTACTAGTTACTTTATCAAGGGTGAAAGCTTGACTGACGTTAAAACATGAACAAAAGAACCAACAATTATTGTTTTTAAACTAAGCTTCCTAAATTTTAATTATCTTGTCAAAATCGGAATGAAATCGGAATGAAAAACGTCGGGAAACCAGAGAGACTTTTGATTTAGCATTCAAATCTCAGTTTGAAATAGTTTTTTTCAAAACATAGTGCTTAGGATATAATAATAATAATAGTTTTTTATTCCAGGATTGGTTGACATACAACATTGGAAGGTCAGTAGGTACATGTACTAACATGTTTGTTGATAAAATTCATTTAAAGAATAAAAACAGTGATACAATAAAAACTGTTTAAGCATTTTGCTTAAAATTTCCTCATTTGTATTACATTTAATAATATAAGGCAGGTGATTAAAAATTATTACACCGTTTGTTATAGGTCCTTTTGAGTGGTATTTAGCTGACAGGTCGTAGGATTTAGTTTGACATCTTAAATTATGGCCGTGTTGTTTCTCACTGTGAGTTTCCGTCAGCTGTTTGTTATTAAATACATACATTATTATGCTATATATGTACATACAGGGTAGTGGTAAGATTTCATACTTTTTAAAAAGTGGTTTCGTCGAGTCCTTAAAGTACACGCCTGGGCACGTGGCATCGTAACTGGCGTTTGCTAGGTATTTCACTGATCTCTTCTGGAGAACAAGTAATTTATTAGTTAGTGGTGAATGCCCCCATAGAATGATCGCGTACAGAAGATTTGCATGCACATAGGAATAATATACTAATTTTGCCGTGTTAAAATTACAGATTCTTAGTATTCGTTTGATTAAGTAGCATCCCGATGCTACTTTAAGTGCGACATTATTAATGTGTGTCGCCCATTTTAAACGATGGTCTATTGTCAATCCTAAAAATTTGGTTTCTTCCATTACCTCTATGCTTTTCCCATTTAGAGACTAGTAGAGTCGGGTCAATGTTTGGTAGATCAGGATTATGTGTAGGGCTAAAGTTTATAATCACAGTTTTTTTGGCATTTAGCATAAGGTCATTACGTGTGCTCCAGTCTTCCATTTGATTGATCGCTAACATTGTGGTTCCCTCAATTTCACTGTTGTGCTCCGTTACAAGTTGAGTTGTATCGTCAGCGAATGTGGTCAAACAGCCAGTTGTGACCGTAGTAACAAGATCATTGGTGTACATGATAAACAAAATCGGAGAAAGTGATGCTCCTTGAGGTACACCTATGTTGGTAATGCATTCCTGAGAGTATGTAACTCCTTTGGTATGGGTAATTTTTACCATTTGTTTTCTATTTTTTAGGAATGATTCTACCCACTTGTTGGCTATTCCACGAATACCAAAAGATTTTAATTTTTCCAATAAGATGTTATGGTTGACCATGTCAAAGGCTCTGGTAAAATCGTAGAAAATTCCAAGGGAAGTAGAAGTTTTTTGCCTAGACGACATGAGTTGATTTACAAAGTTTGAGATAGCATTACTTGTTGAGCGTTTCTTTCTGAACCCATGTTGGCATTCACTGAGAAGTAGATTTTTCTCTAAAAATGACACTAACCGCAGATAATATGCATTTTCAATTAACTTTGAGAATAATGATTGCAGTGCCAGAGGCCTGCAATATAGTAGACATGAGACAGAGGCCTGCTCATAGTAGACATGAGTCTAAGAAAATTGATCATAAAGCAATATTTCTAAAATTGTGTGTCGCGACTGGCAGGAGCGACTCGGTATTGGGACCTTGCTCCTGACAGAACGACTTTTTGGAGAAATGGGTGACCAAACGGCGCCTGGCAGCTAGTCCGGCGTGACAAATTGCTCTCAACAGGGCGTTAACTAATGAAATCAAGTCAAAAGTTCATTAGTTGTAGTGAAAGAAGAAATTAAGAGTATTATTTAACAATATAGAACGCCAGTTTTATAGGCTAAATACACAATAATCTAATATTTGATGGGCAATTTGCTCGTGAACTATTTGTGTGGCAGCAAGAGAAGCCGGTAAAAAGAGGGAAAATAGTAACTTAAACACAGTAAAATGCAATTAACTGTGAGCAAATGGTTTTAATACGCCTTTAGGCCGAATATTCATCATTCATAATATATGCGATATCACTATACCTAACTATTTTGCTGAAATGTTAATAAATATGCGGCGCTGCGTCGGGTCGATATTACCTATAGGGCTATCTGTGGAAGCTTAAAAATAGAACATTTTTTATATTATCGCCATAATAAATTAATTTAATCCATAATTTGGTAGAATAGGCTTTGGTCTATACCTTTACAACAGTATGATTCCAAAACGAAAGCAATCTGCCACACATTGATTAAAAATCAATGTGTGGCAGCAGCACTCTGGCAACGAGATCCTGCCAGTCGTTCTGGTAGAAGCATTTTTTTGCTCCTGCCAGTCGCTCTGGTAGAAGCATTTTTTTGCTCCTGCCAGTCGCTCTGGTAGAAGCATTTTTTGCTCCTGCCAGTCGTTGTCTTCTACCAGAACGACTGGCAGGAGAATCGGCCATACATATAAATACAGTCGCAAATTATCCATACAAATTGTATTTTTTATTTTTGTTAATAGAGCAAAGCAAAGCACTACCATCTCGTCGCATATCACAAAGTATAGATACCAACGTCTTAGGTAATCCCACACTAAATAATCGATGTACGTACCACTACCGACAACAAAATAAAATAAATATTTACCCAAACGATCTGGAGGTGGTGGTTTTAAACTAACTGGTTTTTTACTTGTAACAAACACGTTTGAACCACTCAAAGCAGATAATGATTGCGACCCCGGCTTGACATGCGGTCATGTCCTTACTCGTTGGAAGAAAGTCCAGCACTGAGGAAGTTTCAATTTTCATTTCATGCTGTTCATTATTTTCTCACAAAATATATTTGCTTGCGAGAGTAGAGTTCATTATTTTAGCAGAAACATGTGACGAATACCATGTATAGCTATCGGGCATTGTGCAGTCCACATCAAAAATGTACAAGAGGCATATTATCTCAATTTCTAAAAACCCGAGCAATATTATTGTTTATACATCCGGGACTCGCCACTGCCACTCGAGGCAGAGCGTATTGACACTTGCTTATACGGATCAGTAGTACGTACTCGCGAGTGGAAACAAAATTCCACCTAAATATCGCCCTTCCATAAGGCTGTCAAAAAAACGGGAATGAGTTCAAAAACTGAATTTTTAACAAGATACCGAAAGGAAGAGTAATATTCTGACTTTGAACACCAACTCTCCTACCAATTCATTCAATCCCTTTTGTAAGTTGTAACCCAAACAACACAAAAACATCGTAATCACATCCATATGTGCTCCTGCGACTGCCTATTGCCTTAAAAGATCACATCCCCACGATGCGGAATCGGTCACGAAAATCGGAGACTATCTGCGTTAAAAATGCGTGATATCCTTAGAGCTCCTGCCTTATGGAGGAAGAATGGAGAAAAAATGTATGTGCTATGGAGGCAGAGTAGTATGTGAGGTACTATAGCGCACTTTCAAGGTCATAGAAAGTAGGTCAGCTGTCAATCAAAATCTAAAAATATCCGAAAAACGTAAGTAGGTAATAGAAAAAGCATGTAAGCTGTCAATCAAAATCTAAAAATAGCCGAAAAACGTAAGTAAGGTAATTGAAAAATCATGTAAGCTGTCAATCAAAAATGTAAAGCGAGATAGCTCAAGTTAGGTAATTGAAAAAGCATGTAAATCACGTGTGAATGAAAATCTAAAAATATTTCGTAAGTTAGGTACTCTGTGTGAACAAGTAAGGACTTGTATTTGTCTGTTAGGGTTGTGCAGGCAGTAATATAGCGAATAAATTAGATTGGATAAATAAAAAAGGACATAGCCTGAGGGCCCCCGTGCTCCCAAGGGGTGGTGGGTGGGAGGGCTCCCGGGGCGGCTCCCGGGGTAGGGGGCTCCCGGGGTGGAGGGGCTCCCGGGGAGGGGAGGGTGGGCTACCGGGGCGGGGTGGGAGGGCTCCCGGGGCTGGGGGTGCCAGCCTCATGGCCAACAGGACTCGTGCTATTTTACGCTACGAGTTCTATGATGTGAGAATGGGAGTTTATGTGAGCCTTGGGCCATTTCTATAAAATTATGAGTTTATAAAGTTAATAACAAGGAGAGTATTCACGTATATATTATGTTTTAATTGATTCAATCAAATTTGGAAAAACAAAAATGTATGCGCGAAGGTGGGATCGAACACCGAACCACCGGCACCGAACCTCAGCGCTCTATCGATTTGGCAAAGAGCGCTTATAGAGTCGCTTGCTAATTACGCTACCTATCTTTAGGCTGGTTTGAGCCCAGGGTTGGTAGGGAAGTAATTTTATTGGACCTTGTGTATTAATTCTTAAACTTGAGAAGCTTGATAAAAGAGTATCGAAAATATATCTGTACTTGTTGGAGCCGGTATCCTCTCGATCATGATTCAACTTGCGGGGGTTTATTTGCGAGATCATCCTAATTTAGCCCAGCTAACGGTGTTGCATCCGCATTATTTTGGTCAAGTTTGCTTGCATGGTTTCCATACATTATAAGTGTTTTTAACCCAAAATAAAATTGTAGCCTCATGTAGAAAGCGCCACATCTAGCTGTATATAGAAAGTTATACAGGAAACATGCTAAAATGGGAGCCTCTCTTCAACGGTTTTTGTGCAGTCAAGCGTTTGAAATTTGCACTCCAACCCCTTTGCCGTCGAAAAAAGAACTGAGGCTCACTCTAGCGGCGTTTCCAAGACTTATTTTTGAAGCAATTTCGGACTAAAGTGGCCATCTACTTGCAAATCTTGCAACGAAAACCATGGTAAAGTTTAATTATCAATCATTATTAAATCAAATTTTATAATGTATCTGTTTGTAAAAACTGACTTGTTATAGTTAATTTAATACTACCTTCTTTTATTCATAAGTCGAAAAGATGTAACATTCATTTTAAAAGAAAAACGCGATGACCCTTTTTTGAATATACAATTAGCGGCTTCTTTGAATAAATTACCATATTTAATAAGCTTCCAGAGACTAATATGAAAAGTTTCTATTAATTAAATATAGTTTTAATATATTTTAAGATACTATGTTAAAAGTTATAAGGCAAAATTGAAAATAAAAGTACTTGTATTAACAGGTTTTGAACAGGTTTGAACAGGATTGAACAGTTTATATTTTTATGGTTCTATTTCACCCCACCGCGTGTTGCATCCGCATTATTTTGGTCAAGATTGCTTGTATGGTTTCCATACATTATAAGTGTTTTTAATCCAAAATAAAATCGAAAATATATCTGTACTTGTTGGAGCCTGTATCCTCTCGATCATGATTCAACTTCCGGGGGTTTATTTGCGAGATCATCCTAATTTAGCCCAGCTAACGGTGTTGCATCCGCATTATTTTGGTCAAGTTTGCTTGTATGGTTTCCATACATTAAAAGTGTTTTAGCCCTAAAATAAAATCTTAGCGGCATATAGAAATCTGTTTTTATTGATAAATGCAAGTTAGCACTTGTCGTGAGATGAATTTGTCTCGTATGTAATGTAATTAATAGACGTAACGGGGCTCCCTTCATGTACAGGATCGATGGGTGATTAAGAATTTGCAGCTGGTCATCACCGCTGGTCGTACATGTTGGTAGATCTGTAGCCTCCGGTCCGGTGGTTTTGGGTTCGGTCCTCCGCCGGTCCACAAATTTTTGTTTCCTCCAAAAATTGTTTGAACTACATACAATATTTAATTTATATAATATTTTCCTTGGGATTAATTTTATCAACGCCAATTAAGGGTGAATTGATTATTTTGGAATGAATATGTATATTACACTGACTCACAACTCCCAGCACACGACTCGCTGTGTTAATTCACCAATGGCCGCATCGTCACTTGCTAACTGTGACGGTAAGGCGCTCACTTGCGACGCAGACGATACAGCGTTCCAATCCCATCGATGCATTTTTTTAATTTTAATTTTTTTTAATTTTTTTTCTAAAGTTGCTTGATCAGTTGATCAAAAACATCTTATTTACGCTGTCTTTTCCTTGGAATTAATTTTATCAACTCTAATCACGGGGGAATTATTGATAAAAAATTAAAAAAATAATAAACTGAAACATATCTGTGCTCCTTCTGACGAACATGACTGTGCTTGCGTTACGTATATGAGCGACTTGTTAGTAAAATGAAGTCGAATTTAGAGCGCCTAACGGGGATCGTAAAGAACTTTAGGGTGACTAACGGTGGTTGTCTTATCAAAGTGGTCAAGATTGTCTGTACCGTGAGCGTATTGACAATCCCTCATTTTTCTTGCCGTGTTTTCTATGCTACCATCAACTTGGGTCTGGGGTGTTTGCCCGACTTGTTAGTAGGTTTTGAAAATATGTGATGACTCCAAATCACGGGGGTATTATTGAATTAAATAGCAATTGAAACATATTTGCAGTGCTTGTTGATTCTTCTCTCTAGCACGTCTGTACCTGCGTAGCCTATGAGTGATATTTGCAGTATATTGAAAGCAATTTTATAGTGCCTAGCGGTGATCGCAAGTGTCTTTGCTTGCTTTACATAACTGTCTTATTAAAATGGTCAAGCCTGTTAGTGAGATGTTTTCTATTAGATAAAGATGGTTATAACACTCCGTTAAATCTAATGGTTTCATAAATAACTATGAAAATTCAGACATGAATATTTTTTATTGAAAATACCCTGGAGATCGCCTGTCAAGAAGGGGAAATTCTTTTCTATTTAAGGAAACACTCTTATACCTATAACAAGTACATAAACGGTAATCGTAAAAGATTTAAAGAGATTTTGATAAGTCATTAGTGAAAGTAACGAAAAGTGTAGCTTATAATATAAATTAACGAATAAAAGAAGGTTGAATTAAATTAAATGTAATTCAATACTGGTTGTTATTGAAAAAGCAAAGTAGTCACACATATGACCACGTTTTATGCATAAAATCAAAGAATTTCAAAAGTAGTTGTAGATATTTACAAATCTAATCTCTTGTAAAATTTACTCATGTCCATAACTAGGCATTTCGAACTTGTTCTCGCCATTGAAAATTTGTCATACGAGGAACGCCTTCTTTCGCATAGATTACCATATTTTAAAAAAGCTTCCAAAGACTAATATAAAATAGATATAACTGTCTGTACTTTAAGATACTATGTTAAAAAAGTTGAGGTTAAATATATTTTCGTAAAATTACTTGTATTAACAGGTTTTGAACAAGTTTGAACAGAATTGAACAGTTTATATTTTTATGGTTCTATTTCACCCCACCGCTCAGTACCTTACAAGTATCCTTACTGAGCAGTTCACTGTGGACAAGACAACACAAGATGAAGAACCTATGGACGAAACCTCTTCTGAAGAAGATGTTGGTGATAGCGATAACACATAAGACGAAGATGAACGGGATGAATTTGACTATAATTCCGAAGACGAGAAAAAACGTGGTGTTGAACTGTTCGACCTAGATGATGAGTTACAAGTAACTCACGTGTTAAATGCTCATAGTGAAGGTTTGTTAACTAAGGCTGCATCGAAAACTTTACAAAAAGCGCTTAAAGTTATTATAGAGCAGTCGCGTGCCCGCGTAAGTGTAAGAGCTTTTTTTGAAAGAGCATCAGAAGCTGTAGATAAATACTGTGAAGAAAATGATTATCATCCCACGTACTGTGGTCGTCAAAAATGACTCTCTTACTTTAAAAGAGAATAACATAAGAGCTTCGTATTTCTGGTTAGAGGCACCACAAAAAATACAGCCATGGACAGTGCGACACCTACACTTGAACACAGTGCTATGGACACAATCACGAAAAAAATGTCCGAGTTATATATTTCAAAAGTTCAAGAAACAGCTTCCAGCACCGAATCTTCAGGACCGGAAGAGTTAGGAACTGTGGAGGAAGAGGTCGAATCGGATATAATCGAAGAATCGGAATCAGCACTGGACGAAATGTCAACACAGGCACCCGGAGAATCGGAAGTATCGGAAACAACACTGGAAGAAATGCCGACACACGAAGAAACATAATATAGTAAATGCAATTAATTGTTCTAATTGGCATTGCGCATTTAAATAAATATATATTTTTTAACCACCACAGATTCTTTCTTTCTTCGGCACTCGTCGGATTTCCTAGGCAATCCGCGGGAGGATATGGAAGCGTATAGAGGGGGTGGTCAAATCGGTACTCAGCTGCACCCTCACGTCTTGGCCCCCGATCGGTGGTTTAACGTAAAAAATCCCCACCCTTACTGAGAACGTGTCGAAACATGTCGAAAAACACTACAGTGTAGATTATTTTATTTGTAAATATAGTATTAAAATGTTTTTTTTTCAGACATAGAAATATGAAAAGTACGATTAATATTATACTAGACAGGTACTACGCATCGATTTCTAAGCATCTCTAACGGTATTTTCCACCAGACTAAGGGTAGGTAAGAGTGGGGGTGTCAACATACCTATAAAAGGATAACACGGGAGTTGACATAAACTTCAGACGTTCTCAAGAACTCGCTGCTACATTAACATTGATCCGGCAAGCTTCAGAATCTTGGTGAGTGTAAAAAATTTGTGTTATTATTTTTTTCCTCCAGAAATTTTGCTGGAAACTTATTTTTTTCTCACTTACTTCTAGTAGATGTATATATGGAGATAAATAGCTTTTTTTATTTTATTAAATCGTCAGTCATGAATCCATTATTAGTTCTATGGTGAGATATTTCAATTTGCTACATGTGGCAGTCATCGATTACATGTTCATAGTAATACGTTATGACTCATTTGTTTCTAAACTACGTATATGCGGTACATTTTAAAAAACAAATAATAAAACTGTAAACTTGAGAGATCAGTGGAAGCAAATGTTTTGCTTAAAAATTGAACTGAATACATCACGATCATAGATATCAAGTTCAATCCATGTGCTTAGTGAAAAATAAAAGTAGGAGAAATAAGGAATGAGTATGCGGAAATTATAAAAAAGGACTTAAATAACAATTGTCAGTAACACAGAGGTATGGGTAAGTAACTTTTTTTTTTATTATTATTTAAATTCCTCACAATCCAACTCGATAGTACAAAATAACTCCGACGACGCAGGATACTCCCCCGAGACTGGACGACCATGGCAGCATCACCTGTAGACACAGACACACTTTTAGTATATTGACATCATATAAACACATACAGACATTATTTGTTCTTCTCTGCATATTATTTTATTAGACATTGATTGAACTACTTGAAACCAAGCAATTATTTGATATTTTGCTTGGGATTCATTTTATTGGCCACTGCAAGACAAATTTAAGTAAACACCACCATTTAATAAATGACTGACTGACAATAACAATTTCTTTCTAGGTGGGCAATTGATTATGGTTTAAGGATTTTTTAACTAATCGAGTTTTAGCATGGGCCCTCTATTGTTAGTTTTTATCAGTATTAATTTTAAATATTGTATGTGAGAGTGGCTTTGAACGTTGAACGTTGAAAGACTCACCCTAAATAAAAGCGGCCTTTGTTCACGCCCCTGTTGTGCCTCAAAAACCGCCGCGGTGAGATGCAGCGGCTATGACGCAGTAGACGCCGTATATTGAGGCACCGCAACAGGGGCCTAAAGGGTAGCTTTTCGGTGGATGCCGAGTGTAGAGTAGGGGGCCTCTGGGTGGGTGGTGTTACCATCACCCAGAGCGATGTCCCTACACCCGACGTAATGCCGCCACCTAGTCGTCCAGTCTCGGCTTCCTCGCGGTTGTGAGCTCGAGCGTGCGATGAGCGTTTGGGTGTGTTTTCCATATTTCTGTTGAAAAGTAAAAAAATGCCAATAATGTTATATTGTTGTAAAAGAAGTAAAGTTTTAAGATACTTTTTTTCTGTTTTACGTCTAGCAAACAAGCAATTAATACTGATTTTTATTTGAAATGTAAAAATTTTAAACACTCACGATTAGAAACAAATTGAGAAAAATAAAAAATTGATTTTTTTAAATGACAATAGTATCATAATGTTGTTGTAAAGAATTAGAGTTTCAGAGACATTCTACATCTAGCAAACAAGCAATTAAATGTACTGATTTTTCTCACTTACTTCTAGTCGTGAGTTTCTTAAAATTTTAACATTTGAAATTTTTATTTCAACTTGAGCTATCTCGCTTTACATTTTTGATTGACAGCTTACATGATTTTTCAATTATCTTACTTACGTTTTTCGGCTATTTTTAGATTTTGATTGACAGCTTACATGCTTTTTCTATTACCTACTTACGTTTTTCGGATATTTTTAGTTTTTGATTGACAGCTGACCTACTTTCTATGACCTTGAAAGTGCGCTATAGTACCTCGCATACTACTAGGCAGTCTAGAGGTGTTAGATATCGTCTGGAGGCAAATAAATACCTAGTATTTGACACGGGTATACAAAATATAATTGATTTGAGTTAATATAAAATTCAAATTGTTTATTTAGAAACACATTAACCTGATATAAAAGCTCTAATTTGGCGATGTTCAACTTTTTAGTCTGTGCTGGCTGGCTGGGATGTATGTAACATCGAGCTTCATTCTTGATAGAAATCGCGAAAATCGGCTGAAAACGGGTGGAAATGGTTTATAAATGTTCAAAATCTTGGTTTACATCCAGAGACGACATTTTTACAGCGATTTAAAAGTGTTTTTAAGGTGAAATATTGATAAAACTGATTGCAATTGGCTGGCAAGATTAAGTAGCATCTTGCAGCCCAGCTCGATTTTTAAATCGTTCAAATCTTACCTTTTTACTGATCCGCTTCGTCTAGGTGACTATTATCGCATGCATTATGAAGTTATTGAAGAAATTTAGTCAAAACGCTCCTATTTGCAATCAAATTATACGTGAACTTGAAAATATTTGGTATTCAGAGTGACAGGAGCGTTAGCCTTTGTTTGGTTTTCATGCCACTGCAATGTGAACGAAATCCTGTTATATTCTCTTGGGCAGTGAATTGGGGATATTCACACGTCATCGGGTACGGGAAGCAAAACTGTTTTGAAAAAATTCTAAAACAGACTAGAAACACGTATAAAAGATTTTGATTTGCATAAAATGTAAGGAAATGATTGCGGACAAATTTCAGGCGGAATATATACCGTTTAGCTGCTTAATACACAATTTTTGTGTTGTCAGCAAGAAAAGTTTTGCGCTGTCTTGCCAGATATAGGTAATTGATGCTATCAATTACATTTTTAACAAACCAAAATGTACGTATATTTATATTCATTTATGCATTATAATACTTTTTGATAGTATATCCAAAAAAAATTCATTGATTAATGTAATTTGTGTCGAAATTTGAGTTTTGACATTTAGTACACCTATTGGTGTGAGACATTTTCAAATGCAACTTTGCAAATGACACTTAAAGTTTTACTTCCGGCAAGCTGGATTGAGATAATGACATTCTGATTTACGAGCAACAAAATGTCGTTCCGTTATGGTCCCAGGACCTAGGACCTAGGTTATGGCCTAGGATCATATTTTGGTTATAACCTGGCTATCGGGGCATAGGGTACTAGCGTCGAAGAAAAGGGCTTCATCCTATAGCTGGAGCTTAACGCTGAATGATCTTAACATTTTCTTCATGTTCTTGGTGATTGTGAGTTTGTTCCGGTAATTTCATCGGGTTCTTTCAGTAAAAAAGTTTTCACTTTGCGGACGGGTGGCGATTCTGCTCTTCACCCCTTATATGAGCAAATAATTTTTATAAAAATCAATTTAAATGAATAATAAATATTTAAAGCCATGAACTGGAAAGTACTAGCATGCCCTCACTTGCAGTGCACTATACGTGCGTAGCACGGGCCCATACTGCTAGTTAACCTTATATAAAAGCTCTAATTTGGCGACAACTTTTTAGTCTGTGCTGTCTGGCTGGCTGGCTGGTCTGGCTGGCTGGGATGTATGTAACATCGAGCGAAACTCTTATTAGAAATCGCGAAAATTGGTTAAAAACGGGTGGAAATGGATTATAAATGTTCAAAATATAGGTTTACATCCAGAGACGACATTCTTACAGCGATTTGAAAGTGTTTTTTAGGTGAAATATTGAAAAAACAGATTGCATTTGGCTGACAAGATTGAAGAACGCCTTGCAGCCCAGCTTGATTTTTTAATCGTTCAAATCTTACCTTAAACTGATCCGCTGCGTCTAGGAGACTATTCGCGCATGCATTATGAAGTCATTGAAGAAATTTAGTCAAAACGCTTCTATTTGCTATCATATTACGTGGAATTGAAATGATTTGGCATTCAGAGTGACAGATGAATTCTTTTGTTTTGTTTTCATACCACAGCAAGGTGAATGAATCCATGAATTTATCTTTTACGCAGTGAATATAGCTATGTACACGTCATCAGGTACAGAAAGCAAAACTCCTTAGAAAAACATCCAAAACCGACTAGAAACACATATAAAAAATTTTGATTTGCATTAAATGTAAGGAATTGATTGCGGACAAATTTCAGGCGGAGTTATATACCGTGTAGCTTTTAAAATGTTCAATACACTATTTTTGTGTAGTCAGCAAGAAAAGTTTTGCGCAGTCTTGCCAGATCTAGGTTATTGAAGCTGTCAATAACGTTTCCATCATACGAAAATTGACGTATATTTATATTTATTTGTGCATCATAATACTTTTTGATAGTATATCAAAAGAAATTTAATTGAATCATGTAATTTGTGTTGAAATATGAGTTTTGACATTTGCTACATCTTTTGGCGTAGGACATTTTCAAATGCAACTATGCAAATTAAACTTAAATTTTTCTTCCGGCAAGCTGGATTGAAATAATGACATTATGATTTACGAGCAACAAAATGTTGTTACGTTTTGGTTCCAAGTCCTAGGACCTACGTTATGGCCTAGGGCCATATTGAAGTTATAACCTGGCTACCGGGTATGCCCGCAGACCATAGGGTACCAGCATGTCGAAGGAAAGGGCTTTATCCTACAGCTGGCGCTTAACACTGAATGACCTTAATATTTTCTTCATATTCTTGGTGATTGTGAGTGTGTTCCGGTAATTTCATCGGGTTCTTTCAGTGAAAAACATTTTAATTTGTGGACGGGTGGCGATTTTTATCTCCACCACTGATATGGGCAACGAATTATAATAAATATGAAATTTAATAAATAATAAATATTTAAAGCCATGAACTGGAAAGTAGTACTAACATGCCCTCACCCGCAGAGCACTATATACGTGCGTAGCACGGGCCCATACTGCTAGTTCATCTTATATAAGCTCTAATTTGGCGATGTTCAGCTTTTTAGTTTGTGCTGGCTGGCTGGCTGGCTGGCTGGGATGTATGTAACATCGAGCTTCATTCTTGATAGAAATCGCGAAAATCGGCTGAAAACGGGTGGAAATGGTTTATATATGTGCAAAATATTGGTTTACATCCAGAGACGACACTTTTACAGCGATTTGAAAATTTTTTTAGATGAAATATTGAAAAAAACTGATTGCATTTGGCTGGCAAGATTCAGTATCACCTTGCAGCCCAGCTCGATTTTTAAATCGTTCAAATCTTACCTTTATACTGATCCGCTTCGTCTAGGTGACTATTTTCGCATGCATTATGAAGTTATTGTAGAAATTTAGTCAAAACGCTCATATTTGCAATCATATTATACGTGAACTTGAAAAGATTTGGCATTCAGAGTGACAGGAGCATTAGCTTTTGTTTGGTTTTAATGCCACTGCAAGGTGAACGAAATACTGTTATATTCTCTTGGACAGTGAATTGGGGATCTTCACACGTCATCGGGTACGGGAAGCAAAACTGTTTTGAAAAAATTATAAAACAGACTAGAAACTTATTTTAATGATCTTAATTTGCATAAAATGTAAATAATTGAATAATGCGGACAAATTTTTATCGATTTTTTAGCGTTTGGTATCAAAATTGTCAAAATTACAATTTTTGTGTTTTGGTTTGTTGATTTGTTGGTTTTGGTCCCCAAGTCCTGGGGCTTAGGTTATGGCCTAGGGCCATGTATGAACCATAATCCGGCAATCGGGTATGCCCGCAGGGCATAGGGTACTAGCTTTATAACCTATTCAGCCAGAAACCGACACTGCATGATCATAACAATTTTTTCGTGTTCTGGGTAATGTGAGTTTTTTCCGGGTTGTATTAGAGGGCATTGGGCAGGAAAAAGTTCTTGGATTCTTAAAAAAAAATATTTTTTAGTCTTCAATGGAACAGGTAGATATGAGGGGGTGCGACCCATTCTCACTACAACTCTTGCCTTCACCCGCAGAACATTATACGTGCGTAGCACGGGCCCATACTGCTAGTCAGTACATATAATCCCAAACACAATCATAATTTACAAATTACATCAACAGTCGACACATCGCGTCCCATGATTCCGTGCGGCGCCGGCGTGTGAGCGCGGTCAAATGAGCAACTATCTTATATTGTTCAGTCTGCAATCTGTTGCCTCGATAATGACGCGTTTCCACAGCTTTACCGCGATCTCGAAAACACCTCCATACTGCGTCACTTTCGCTGTCTAACCGATTTGAAACTGCTCGATCGTTGAGGTTATGGATACCGCCGAAAAAGGCACGAAAGTGCACATTGTATGGATGTAGTATAGAGATCTCGAAATAAATTTTTAAGGAAGGAGCTCTAATGTTTGCTGGGAAATTGGCCGGGTCCAATTTATTTACTATTACTATAATGTCCTACCTACAACATCCCAGCATATATGGAAATTAAATTGTGTACTTTACGTCAATTTCGATTAGAGAAATGTAGTACACATTCTTATTACAAAATACATTGCATCATACTCATACAAGAGTAAATACCTACATTTCCGATCCAATATTCCAAACCTTTCGAAAAAATATAGTGATTTTTTCACATGCTGAAAAATAGAGATGTGATGAACGATTACTTTTTTAAGTATGTTGTGGTTACACAGGCGTGTAATGAACAAGTCTTGGGTATTATATATTAAGAGGGAAGAGCCTAAAAGTCGTCAAATAACAAAGTTTGTTACCTCGGCGGTGTATCAAGCTGAAAATCGGACCACTTGTTCAGAACACCTTGGAGGCCCTCTGAGTGAAATACCACCGAAAAGTACCCCCCAGAACATCCCTTCACACCCCTGTGAAGTAAAAAATTGAGAAAATTATGTCAAAAACATTTTGTGTCAAAACAGACCTATAACATGAATGTAAAAATACGAAATAATTCTCAGGCACGTGTTTGCCAATGGTTTATCATTATCTGTAGAGAAATGTCATACTTTTAAACTTTGATAGTCACAACGTGCAAAAAATAGACCAAAAATCACTCTTAAAATATTACACGGCGTAAAGTTTTCTGAGTGAGCGTAATTTCAGTGTCCGCACACTAAAATTAGTACCATTCGTTAGCTGCATTCATTAGCTAACAATAAAAAATTTAAATCACTCAAAACGTTAACTTCATAGCAGAGTTTTTGGAAAAGAAGCGTCGCGCGACGAGCGATTAACGCTTCCCGTCAAAACTTGAGACTGGTTCAATCATCACTTAAAAGTGCTTTTATTGCATTTTCAGCTCCATTTATGTTCACAAATGTTTTTTATATACATTTTGTGTTAGAAATAATTTCAATTACACCTATTTAAACTACCCCTATTGTTGGCTTAAAAAATCAATACGTAGAAAATTTAAAATCAATGGTACATTCAAACGGGGGAGCTGAATAACACCATCTGGAATAAGACCATATCGGCCATTTTCTGTCCCACCGGAATAAAGCCATCTGATTGATGGTCTTGTTCCAGTGGAACAAGACCATAAAAAATATGGTCTTGTTCCAGTTTTGATTCACTGTCCCAACACCATCAGTCTGATGGTCTTGTTCCACCGGAATAAGACCACACAAATTATGGTCTTGTTCCAGTCAAGATTGACTGTCCCAACACCATATTTCTGATGGTCTTGTTCCAGTGGAACAAGACCATAAAAAATATGGCTTTAATCCGGTCGATTAAGGCAGTGGCGTGCGAATCAGAACGGAAAAAAGCCATCTCGTGTATGGTGTTAGTCCACTGGAATAATACCATAAGAAATATGGCTCTGGTCCAGTAACGAGTCAACCCTCGTTGCAGAGGAGTGAAGAGAGATGCCTAGCTTGCAGGCGTCGGGGTATAAACTTAGGAACAACATTGTGGACTGTTTTGATGTGCTTTTATACGAGGTATTGTTATAAGAAAAAAATTGACCCTTCAAAAAATAATATTCTTTCTTTGGTATTTCGGATACACACACACACATACACACACATTGCGATTTTTAAGGGTCCACAGTGATATAAAATATTCGCTTTACTGCTCGCTACGCGACGCGTGTTCTTATTTTTAATTTATGAGCGACAGACATGTTGATATTATGCTACTAGGTGTACATTTTAGCAGCATTAACTTAAAAATCTTAAATCAGCTCATCGGGGAAGGCGAAAGGTATACATGAGTCGAGGCTAAAACACATGAAGTGATTAGGTCCCACCTATGTGGCGACAAATTAAACTAATTCATCTTGATTCTGATGTTCTCTTTCGATTCCTAATCCAAGTCTTGTTTTCACCACAAACAATACTTTTGTAGCATTGTCCCCGGTACCCCTGTCTATCTGCAGATTGAAAAAAGTTGGTTTTCTTGTTGTGCATGATTAAATTTAAAATTCTCTTGACTTTGAAGATGCCAGTTGCACAACTTCGTATGATTTTGGGTTTCTCAAAAGTATTTTTTGGGATTCGGCATAAAGCATAATAATATTTGAAAAGTTGTGCAGTTGCCTACTAACTATATCGGCTTTCAAAAATGATTTCCTTTCTGTGTAATGTTGAAAGCAATCTCATGTTTAGGCTAGAGCCAGCTACCAAAAATGAAATTCCCGATAAACATTTCGCGGACAGTTTGGATACTGGTATCAAAAATTTTGTCTTGGTGCCAGCTATCACCTCCAAAGTGTGTGCAACGCGGCAGGTGCGACCATGGAACCCGTGGGTGGACGTTAAAGGTCACACGGGAGACATCCATTGAAAGGCGAATATCTTCCATACCATATGTCATGCTCAATAAATGGCTCATAGCTAAGTTTTGAAACTCTCGGCTGGTGTCCAGCAGCAGTGGGTCCTCTTGAAAGTTGCAAATCCACTCTCCTTCCGAACGTGAAATGGAGTTTAGGTTAAAAAACAATAAGTTATGTTCTTCACGCTGCCATTGTCAGTCGAGGAAGTAACTAGAAAATATAAGTGAGACTTCATTGAGCATTGAAACCCCAGTTTGAAATATTTTCTTTCAAAGTTTGTGTTATATATAGGAAAAGCAGACGTGAATCTTCGAAATTTAATAAAAATGCTTCCCTTTTGGTCCTGTATATGGTCCTGTATATGACAGTATGTCAAATTAGGGTGTGTCATTACCAGTTTAATATACTAGTGTATTACAATAAACTCTGTATGAGAGAGAGTGCATGCTGAATGAAACTTGCGTTTGCGTTGACGACGTTTTGATTGACTAGCTGATCTTGTGTCGTTTCAACACTTCGAGTGTACCTGGCTCTTGATAAGACTGTACATATTTTTCTTCCGTATTGTTTAATTTCCTGTGCCTGGCTATAAATAAGCTAACCCAACAAAAGGGTAGCTACCTGACCACTCCCTGCGTCGCCGGCGAGCAGGCAGTTGTCTCCGAGAACTGGCCTCCCGAGTTCGGCAGTATAACATTAAGTTATTCACATGCATCATATTATCAATGTTGTTTGTGTTAATTTGGTCAGCTTCCACACTTACAGATAATAATAGGATAGGAACCTGACAATCTCCAAGTCAAGTTCAGAAGGAATAAGCATCTCATTACAGGGCCCACCCTTTCCTAAAAAACGTTAGAGAATCGCTAGATCATTACAGATCGAGCATTGGAGATTGCATGCTAGGTTCAAATTGACTACGCGAAATCTGATAGATATGGAGCCTCGCAATTGAATTCCTGCTCCCTCGCCAACAAGTGTAATAGATAAAAAAATTAGTTTAGGGTGCCGGGAACTTCAATTATAACATTGTTTTACACTTTCGCCCATGACCATAGGTAAAGTTTAGGTACTGTGCTCTCGCTTGTGACTTAGGTTTAGTCTTTCTTATGCAAATAAAGTAAAACATGATTCCCCATAAAAGGTATATGTTCAAACTATACAGCCATGTGTGGTTGTCTCTACGATATGGTTCATATTATCACACTAATAATATTATATTTTTTCATCAACCGCTTACACCCCTTTGCATCATTTATCCCCGGACCAGCGGGAACAATTGTTTACAATATTGGGTGAAAGTGATTTAAAATAGTTCACATACCAATACCCAACGCAAACATACATACAATGGTTCAAAAATGTTTACGTAGTGCTTACGTTATACGTAGTGGCTACGTTTCACATTATTTGCATAGGACACAACTTTTTAAAATTCAAGTGCTGGATGCTAGGCATCTCGCTTTACTCCTCTGCAACGAGGGTTGACTCGTTACTGGACCAAAGCCATATTTCTTATGGTATTATTCCAGTGGACTAACACCATACACGAGATGGCTTTTTTCCGTTCTGATTCGCACGCCACTGCCTTAACCGAATGGATTAAAGCCATATTTTTATGGTCTTGTTCCACTGGAACAAGACCATCAGAAATATGGTGTTGGGACAGTCAATCTTGACTGTCTTATTCCGGTGGAACAAGACCATCAGACTGATGGTGTTGGGACAGTGAATCAAAACTGGAACAAGACCATATTTTTTATGGTCTTGTTCCACTGGAACAAGACCATCAGTCAGATGGCTTTATTCCGGTGGGACAGAAAATGGCCGATATGGTCTTATTCCAGATGGTGTTATTCAGTCGTCTCCATAAATCTTACTGCATTCTATTAAGTCTAAGTTTAAAATCTTTGATACTCAAGAGGGGATTGCACACAACTGTTGGTGGAAGGTTGTTCCACTCAGCTGTCCCTCTTCCAAGTGTTGATTGGCTGCCTTGTTTGGTTTTGTAGCCTTTCCTATATAGTTTCCAGTGGCGGACTTTTCGTCCTGTCCGCTCGTCCTTTCTAGTTCCTTCTGCTATTTCCTGCCAGGGCTTGCATCCAAGTATCGCCTTATACATTTTAATTAGTCTTATGATTTTCCTTCTGTCTTTTAGCGATTTCCATTCCAGTTTCTGGACCATGTCAGTTACAATCTTAAACTCATACTCAGTTGTAATTAGATCTGTTCCCTGCTCTCGAAGCAGTTTTTCTAGCCGAGTCTTCAGTTCTGCTTTGTTTCCGGTTTCTTTCCCCTTTCGCTTCCTCAGTTCGGCTTTTAACTCCCCTATCTTAAGGTCTCCTATCTGTATGGTTTTTATCGTCTTTTTTCTTAATTTGCCCCCCATTACGTATCGAGCTGCTCTTCTCTGTACTTTTTCCACCTTTTGGGTGTCTCCGTCATTGGATGGGTCCCAAATATCTCCCTCATACTCGAGCAGTGGTCTCACGAGAGTAGTATATGCCTTTGCCTTGGCTCTTTGGCTGCTATTTTTTAATATTCGCATGACGAAGTGCAGTCTTTTAAATGCTTTGCTCACGGCTTGCGTTCTCTGCTCTACCCATGATAGTTTT
This sequence comes from Nemoura dubitans, assembly GCA_921293005.1. Classification (NCBI taxonomy): domain Eukaryota; kingdom Metazoa; phylum Arthropoda; class Insecta; order Plecoptera; family Nemouridae; genus Nemoura; species Nemoura dubitans. Next base: position 26,785,696 of record OV121076.1, read on the forward strand.
GAATCTATTATCAATCCCAGATATTTTACGCTGGACTCCCTCTTTAATACTACTTCTCCTATCGTATAACTATAATCAATTTAATTTTTTGTACTATTAGCAACAGTAAGTAATTGGCATTTTTTTTTGTTAACTTTAAATCCAAGTCAAGAGAGCTCCATTATTGCCTTGTCTGCATCTAGTTGAAGCTCTTGGCAGCACAATTCACTGGTAATGTCTTTGTAGATAGCACAGTCATCTGCAAAGAGTCTTACTTTACTAGTAAGTATGTTATCTGCTATTCCATTTATGTATATTATGAACAGCAGGGGTCCCAGGACACTCCCCTGGGGTACCCCTGACGTTATAATTATTTCCTCGGAGATAGCCTCATCCACTTTAACCTTCTGAGTTCTTCCTATCAAGAACTCCTGGATCCACTTCAATACTTTTTTATCTTGTGGAAGATCGTACATTTTTTTAATAATTTTTCTATGGGCTATTGAATCGAATGCCTTGCTTAGGTCTATGAATATTGCATCTGTTTGTGTTCCTTTTTCTAGATTATCTGAGAGTTCCTGTATTAACGCTGTAAGCTGGGAACCGCAAGAGTAACCGGTTCGAAATCCGTGTTGGTTTTCTCTAAATACACCGACCTCCTCACAATATTTCCGGATGTACTTGTCTAACAGTTTTTCAAAAATTTTACAAACTACAGATGTGAGGCTTACTGGTCTGTAATTATTTACTTCACACTTGCGCCCAGATTTATGTATAGGTATAACTAATGCTTTCTTCCAGTCCGACGGCAATTTTGTCCATTGTTTATCGACACATTAAACATGGTTCTAAGATATGGCACTACATTTCTAGGCACTGGGTTATGACTAATATATGGCCCTAGGCCATAACCTAGGTCCTAGGACTTGGGACCAAAACGTTAAGTCATTTGTCGTTATTTCAATCCAGCTTGCCGGAAGAAAACTTAAAGTTTAATTTGCAAAGTTGCATTTGAAAATGTCCCACGCCAACAGGTGTAGCAAATATCAAAACTCGTATTTCAAAACAAATTACGTTCATCAATTAAATTTCTTTTGATATACTATCAAAAAGTATTATGATGCACAAATAAATATAAATATACGTCAATTTTCGTATGATGGAAACGTTATTGACAGCTTCAATAACCTAGATCTGGCAAGACTGCGCAAAACTTTTCTTGCTGACTACACAAAAATAGTGTATTGAACATTTTAGAATCAACTCGGTATATAACTCCGCCTGAAATTTGTCCGCAATTAATTACTTGCTTTTTATGCAAATCAAAATCTTTTATAAGTGTTTCTAGTCGGTTTTGGATGTTTTTCTAATGAGTTTTGCTTTCTGTACCCGATGACGTGTAAATAGCTACATTCACTGCGTAAAAGATAAATATTCGTGGATTCATTCACCTTGCTGTGGTATGAAAACAAAACAACAAAAGAATTCATCTGTCTCTCTGAATGCCAAATCATTTCAATGCCACGTAATATGATCCCAAATAGGAGCGTTTTGACAAAATTTCTTCAATAACTTCACAATGCATGCGATATAGTCACCTAGACGAAGCGGATCAGTAAAAAGGTAAGATTTGAACGATTAAAAAATCGAGCTGGGCTGCAAGGTGCTACTCAATCATGCCAGCCAAATTCAATCAGTTTTTTCATATTTCACCGAAAAAACACTTTCAAATCGCTGCTAAAATGTCGTCTCTGGATGTAAACCAATATTTTGAACATTTATAATCCATTTCCACCCGTTTTTAACCAATTTCTATTAAGAATGAAGCTCGGTGAAAAATGCATCCCAGCCAGCCAGCACAAACTAAAAAGTTGAACGTCGCCAAATTAGAACTTTTATATAAGGTTAATAAGGTTATATCTCCAAGTTGAATAGACTGAAAAATATGTTCACTTTATTAATTTGGGGGTGAATAGTTATTTCTTCGATCGTAAGTAATTAATGTGAAAATTGCAAAAAATTGCAAATGCAAATTTAAGATATATTATATTGATATCGTTTCTATTTCCTTTGCTGAAAGACAATACATTCATTTCAAAGAGACCAGCAACTTAAGTGCTGATTAAAATCACATACATATGCGCTTCTTTATTCTTCCGATGAAATAACAGATACATTCGAATTAAATTAAGTTAGTGCCTATAATTATGTTATATATATACCTAGTAGGTATAGTGAAGTGATACGCATTGCCGAATATATTCATCGAACTATAATGCATTTTAAGGTTTCAATCGTAGTCGTAAAGTATTAGTTTTCACGGCAATTGTCAAATGTTACACAGAGTTTTCGACGGAACGTAATAATTGTAATTGCTATAATTCATAAATTATTTTCATAGGCATTCCTTCGATCTCATCAGCAGACTGTGTGGTAGCTGTACAGTAGCGTTCGTTAGCACGGCCATTCTGTGAACATGTGCAGCTGTTACCGACCAGACAGCGGCATGGTGGGGGAAGCTCATGTAGGGGAGGTCCACGCTTTGAGACGAGCAATATTGAGTCGCAGAATATGAACTGTGTATCGTTTGGGAAAAGAATGCGAAACTGAGCTGCACTTTATTGAGCCGCACTTTATTTTGTTGGAAGTTCAGCCGCAGAATGTTGGGCCGCAGTATATCACCCTTGTAATACCAACAAATTCGAAACTAATTTGAGCCGAGGAATATTGAGCTGCACAATAAGAAGATGGTTGTTGTGCTGCACAAAACTGAGCAGCAGTTTATACTAGTTTGACCTGCAGTTTGTTGGGCCGCACTATATTGAGCCGCAGAAAACAGGCACCCTTGGCCATCACTAATGTAGGGGTGCCGCAAGGAGGAACATTAACGCCGCTAATTTTGATCCTTTAACAAACGACGTCTCAGAATGCAGTTTACAGACAGGATCTCTCACTTCATACGCTGATGACACAACACACCTCATCAACGGAGGGAAAGAAGAACTTGCAGTGACAAGTTGGAAGGAAGTCAAGATCTGAAACAATGGTGCAAAAAAATTACCTGTTTGAAAACAAACAGAAAACTGTACCTACAGGTACATGCAATTTTCCACTAAGAATGTTATATTGGAATCTAGCCCCCTTATATTATTGGCCGGCAAAAGAATTAAAGAACACAATGAAGTGAAATTTTTAGGGCTCTCTATGGATAAAAAGTTGAACTGGGAACATCATATCTGCAAAATATGTACAAATGTGTCTGCAGGGTGGTAGGTACTAGGTACCTACTACCTCAAAAAAAAAGAATTATGAATGTTTCAAATACAGCAACAGCAAAAATGATATATAGGTAGATACGTGTTTCTAGCATTAATTTTTCAAAATTTTTGAATTAATTATTTTTATTTTAGCATTTATAGCTAAAATGAAAATCTATTTTGAGCAAAATGAAAGGACAGTGGATTTTTGGCAGGCACTAGACTCTCTAATGAAGTACAATAATACCATGATAGTAATATCACTCCTGTGAGGCCTTCCATCCGTAGTTTGTTTCTCCTAGCCTGTCTACGGGCCCAGAAACTGTTTTTAAAGATAAAAAGTATCAAATTCAAAATCCAAGCAATTGCTTGGAAATTAGTTGCTAAATCGCAAAATACATGCAATTTAGCTAAAAAAATCCATTTTCACTCAATTTAGCATTTATAGCAAAATAGAAAAACCTACCATTCAGTTCCATATTCCATGAACTGTAAAGAAATCAAAAAATATCCACTCATTTGGATTATTTATATATTTTAGCATTTATAGTTAATGCTAAAAACACGCATCTCTATATATAGGTACCTACTTTGCATATGTGTGCATGCATAGGTATATTAGCTATGGGATTGCTGCACATTTAAATCAACTTGTACTGTGAAACTATTTAAATTGCAGAAACAAGCACTTAGAATTCTTGGTGGGGCAACCAAAGATCCATGTGGAGACGTATTTTAAAAGGACTCTTGCAACAAATTGTTCAGAAATTTTTTATGAGCGTAGCGAGCAAAGCAAAATAATCAATTTCACTACTGCTAAAAAAAAGCACTTGTGTGTGTGTGTGTTTGTTTGTTTGTTTGTATGTGTGTTTGTGCACGCTCTATACAGGCCAAACGCCTGCGTCGATTGCGATTAAATTTTCAGGATGTCTACTTTTGTTCTCAACCTAGACCCCCTGCGTTTTGCAAGAAAATCCTCCGTACCCCTACCCTTCAAAGCAGAAAAAATACCAATATTCGACAATTGGGCAAGTTTGAAAAAGTACGGAAATTTATTTAAAATTGCGTATTTTTTTCAAATTTTCCCAATTTCAATTGTTGACTTTAGAAACCATCGAAACCAAAAGCGAAACATCACACCAGATTTTCTGACTTGAAGTTTACTTCAAGATTTGACAGATATTATAAATTTTGTCAATTTCGTGCATGCAAGTTTTTGAAAGTAAGTCCGCAGCAGAAATATATCTCCAGCCTAATAAAAACCCTCGGGCTTGAGTAACATCTATGGAACTACATGCACATTGCTCAATGAGCTCAAAATGAGCATATTTCCGCTACCCGATAGCTCAGACAGAAACAAAGAAAGGCCAGAATCGTTTACATTTTCAAGTGATAAGAATTTTCGAAAAATCAATGGTCCGGCTTGCTGCTCCATAATTTTCATAGGCTTTTTGCCTCAATCTTTTTATGCGCTACCTATATACAAATCGCTACGCTCATCTTCAACGCAACACAAATTGCGTTTGCGAAGCCCTAGTAACATATTGATTAACGTTACATACCTTGTGCGTACATTTTTACGACCATAATGTTTGTAATGGAAATTAATCACTTAGTCATGGATAACAATAAGGTCCACGACCAAAATACCAGAATTTTAAACAATAGGTATTAGTCCAGAGCCCTGCTTTTATGGTGAATTAAAAAGCCAAATTTCGTTTTTAAATTTCCCAAAAGCGGTGAATAAGCGGTGAATTACCAAAAATTTCTATACATGCGGCAAAATCGAATATTTTTTTGAAAAACGTCCAAAAAGCGACAATTAGATCTACTAATTTGTCAACTCGTTCAGGAATACATATAGGTTGACTGTAAAAAGCCTATCTAATGAAGTAAATAAAAGTAGTTTGTATTTGCAGTAGCTACATATGTTTTTATTGTCAACATAACATCACTTATTATGTCACTATGTCACAATGTATTGTATTGACCAACTGTATGGGCCTTCGTTAACATTTAAATATTTACAAAATACCAACATATATTGTAGACGCTACATAAAAAAAGAAATTACTATGCTATTTTAGGCCCTACATTAATTTACATCACCGAACTGCAACATGCAGCTAGTGACGATATTCTCAGCTTTCATGGTGGTCCTACGATCTGTCACAACTAAGCTGTATCTTGAAAAGTACCTTTCGGAATCGGCATTGGATATTGGCAGCCACATGGCTTGCAAACACTTCTTTGCAAAATTGCAAAAGACAACCTGAGAGGTTAGCCCCAACAGCACATTTTCAACAAGAATGCCAACATCGCTATCTTCGGCCAAATCCTTGCATTTTTTGGACAACTCGCTGTACATCAGCAATAAATCACCCTCAAAATTGTGGAAAAAAGGCAACATTAGAAATTGCTTCTTTACTTGGTCCAAGTTCAAGTTGTGCCTACTGAGAATGTTGGAGGGGTCAAAGAGGTAACTTAGGGCTTGGAGGACACGCACTTCTTCAAACAACTTGTTTGCACCGGAACTGTCTACGTACTTCGAAAGCTTCATGTGGGCTTTGGATCCACAAAGCTTTAGCTTTAAAACAATATCCGCTTGCTTGGACACAGAAATTTCACTTAATACACTTTTAACTTTGTCACCAAAGTGCCCCTTGCTTACAAGATCACATTTGGTTAACACAGCATCTAATCTAGAAAATAGAATGTGAGCCTTTGGAGCGCACTTTGCCTGGAACTCCAGGATCGGTTGCGTGATAACTGAACAGTTCTCTCGTACAAACATAGCCTGGACTTGAACACAATTGAAGAAGTCTGGCATCAAGAGTTCCAGGAGACTTGTACCCTGTGCAGATAAAGTTTCCTTGCGAGCTTCCAGGAAACTTTTGATGGCCTTCAAATACTCACTAAGATAGTCCACTGAGTTGAACCAACTCGACCACCGTGTCAACACTGGAATTGGGTACAGATTGGGGGCAAGGTCAGGGAAGAACTGTTGAAGATGGATCTTGTACTCTCTCTTCAATTTTCTTGCGTTCCGGAAAACTCCCTTTAGCTTTGCTACGACGTTGTTGAGCTCGCTCAAAGTTGACTGCCATATTTCCCCGACGAGGTTTAACTTGTGGCACCAACAGGTGAAGGGTATGAATTGATCCCCAAAAACCGTTTTAAGAGTGCTCGCACACAAAATCATGTACGGTGCACTGTCGGTGCAAATACCATACACGTCTGAGTAGCTGATGCCCAGATCGCGCACTGTGTCCAGAATTGCCCTCACGCAGTTCGTCGAGTTTGCAGCATCAAGGAAGCTGCATGATCCCAAATACAGCTGCTGTGTAGTGCTGCCTTGGACGGTCCCCAACAGAACAGCAAAGACACAGTTTCCATTGCGATCTGTCGTCTCGTCGCAGAAAATAAGCACCGGCTTGCCCTCTAGATGGGCCTTAATCTCTTCCTTGACGGCTGCCCCGCACCTGGGAACGTACTCCCGACGTAGCTGGTTGGCACTGGGAAGGTCGCCGGAACCTTTTACGTATTTCCCCATCCACGACTTGACGGCGGGATGGTCCATCTTTTCAATGGGAATGTTTGCCTGTAAACAAGAAAATTTTACATTTCAGTCAGATTGTATTTAGGCCTACTCCTCTTTTTTTAACAGTGTATTAAAATATATAGAGGTAAGCCCTATTTAGCCTATTTTACAAACAAAAAGCCTGTTAGCCTTTCATAGGGCCTAGTATCAGTAGAACAACGTAATAAAGCTAGAAACTTCAGTGAAATTCTTACCTTCAGCAGCATTGTAGTCGTGTCCATAATGAATTCACTTTTTTGCTCTTTCGCCTTCTGCTGGTTACCTAAGGCACTAACGATGGATGTTTGCAATGTAGGCCTAGATGTTGGCGGGTTCGTTTTCAGTGAAATATGGTTTTTTGAAGTTACATGTTTCTCACACGAATCTTTGCGCGACCACTCCACCCTAACATTACAAATTTTACACATGATTACATCCCGGTCATGAACGTAAAATCCATCCTTTTTATATTCGAGCGCTCTTGATGCCACACTAACATCCTTCCCTCGTCGACCCATTCTTCAATTCAATCACTGCAATAAAAATCTTCTCTAAAACTTGCAAGATGTGGTGTGAAATTAACAAAAACAAAGGTGCGAGAAATGCTCAAATGGGCTAGGCGGATGCGGTGGATGGCGTCTAAGAGGCTAGCTGCCACGACTCACTTCATAGCCATGTTACCCAATAGCAGCGTTCCGATGGCAAGCAACAATGAGCTAGATAACGGTCCTGACCTTGGTTTTTCCCATGCGGCGTCAGCGTGTCGAATAAGCAGAAAGTAGTAGTCATGAACGAAAACAAGGGACCTCCGAAAATAAAAAATGTGATTTTCAAACTTTAAACGTTTATTTTTCAATTTTTCAAAATATTACGGCGAATGCCGAAAATCACGAATTACGCGTGAATATCGCGGACATCGTTAAAAATCGCAAAATATCGCGCTAAAATGCCGATTTCGCGAATTATCGCGACAATTCTGAGCACATATCTGCAATCAGATTAACCTGCAGCGTAAACATCTGAAAGAAAAAATGACCTTTTCTACATTCGCGAATTATCGCGATCTCCACAAACGCAGGGCTCTTATTACTGTAGAGAGAATGTTTATTTTTTACTATTTATTATTTATTTCATTAGAGCATGCAGATCGAGTGTAAAAGTGTATTCCAAGTTTTGTATATAATATGTACCTACTTATGCTATTGTGTAACTTTTACAAAAAATGTTACAATTTTTTACAAACATAACAAATTTACTATGGGCATAGGTACACTTGCGCAAACATAAAGTGAGCCAGCCAAAAAAATATGCAAGTCCATTTTAGGTTCGTTTGAAAACGGTGTAGGTATCGGCCAGGTTTTGAACACGTGGCTAGCCATGTGCTTTTGTGGACTTGAAACCAGTTTGACAAACCCGTTTCCTTATCAGTTGGTGCTTTGCTCTGTCAAATGTGGATCAGAAATGCTCATGATTCGGTTCACTCTGGAGATTTGCACGATGTTGGCACATTTTTACTAGTCTAGAATGCGTAATTTTGGAGATAAAATAAAAAACTATTTGCATATTTTCTTTACAACAAACACTAATATAACATAATTTTTCCATTATTGTCGTAGAAGTTTGTTTCCTAACAAAAATCGATGTGCTTTATTTTAATTGCTTGTGTTATCTCTCAATCAAGGTAGTCGATCGGACCGAGACCCGACCTTTTCGATGGCTGCTCCCAGGCGGGTCGGGGACAACATAAATGGGAGATTAGATTGTGAAATCTGCACGTTATTTCGACTGTCACAACCGGTAGTTTTACTAAGGAATATGTAATCATTTTGCGAAATGTAATAGTTTTGTCGTCTAAGCCCCGGCTTTTCAATTGCGGGTTAAGGAATTAACTGTCCGTTTACTGGCAGTCAAGGCATCTGATTTGCTGTAGAACAATCTCACGAACCGTTTTTTCTTTGACCGGCTAGTGAGCAACCGGGGCTTAATAGCTTTATTTCAATTAGAAGTGCTCATTGAAATTGTTCAACCCACATTTGATGAAGCAGAAAGACTGCAACCAGTAAGGGGCAGAATCAAGATAAGGATACACTGGAGATACACCTTTAGCGCTATCACAGATTGATATATACAGATCTATTACCTTACGGGGGCACGGCTACGGCAAAAAATTGACGCTAGTAACTCCGCAATCGGTCGCCTAGGTGCGTTGGCATCGCGATGTTAGCTATAAGTGAGTGGCATAAATTGAACATTTGGCCGCTAGAGTTCAGGGCAATCGGTTCACGAGTAGTGGTGGGGTGAGACTACAATTTGCTCAACTGAAAGATGGCCGCTGGCAATGTTACAACTGACAGTAGCTAGGACCCGATATTCCTCTATTTTATACACTGGGTTCTTTTTATTAGCCTTCGAATTACTGTTTGGCAGTGGCAAAAGGACCTACATAAGCTATAAAGGTGCCGCCGAAATCGGACAGACACTGCATTCGAAAATATCTTCTCAATGGTGAATTGCAATAAGCATCCGAGTGCTATAGGGAAGAAGTTGACATCGCGGCCAGCGCCTCACGTTCTCTAGCCGACTATCACACAGACCGACAGTAGTATCATATTTCATAAAGACAGAGGAGCAAAGACCATTCTGTTTCCACGCTAGCTGTGACATTGCAATCGCTGCCAAGCTCATCCAATGTTATCTCCACGCTGCGGCCTTGGTCTTGGTTTGAATACCAGACTGGGCAGTGTTCTAGCATGGCACTAGTTCGGTGTATGGGTAGCGTAAAATGATTTTGTTTTGTCGGCTCGGGGGCCAGCGGCTTCCGCGGCTCTAATGCATGGGTCTCCATAGCGCTGTGGCGGTCAACGAGCTCTCTTACATGCGTTAGCATTGCTATAGCGTCGCCTCGCTCTCGCTCAGTCCTCTTACCCCGAGGCAATCGCCCTGAGGAATGAATCTCCGCGCATCGCGCAGCCAGACTCGCCAATTACGGCAGGTCTGTTCTTGTACGTATCCTGGTTTTGTCTTCTTTTAACGTCACTAATGTGCAATCATTTGATCTCTATCTTTGATCAACGCAGTCATACACCCGCTGGCGCCAAAGTCATTTTACGCATCCGGGTACCGCAGTTTATCGGATGACGCCAATCACCAATTTCATCGTGCTTTCCTGTAAAAATCAACTTCCGTGATGATGGTCAATCCTTAGCTCATTGCCTGAGCTCAGCAGCGATAAAAATTATGCAGTCCGGCTCTGGACCCATATTACGATATCGCCTAAGATATCTTCAAACCAATTTGAAATTATATACATTATGCCGTTCAGTCAGCGAATTTTATTCTGGCGATCATAGTTTATCTTTATCAATATCAATTTGCTAGAGTATACCTAAGCAGACGCTGGTAATTATTGACCCAATTGCCACAATATATGAATGTGATGATCTGTTCACGTGCCGTATTAATCATATTAATGGATATTTGCTTTCTTAAAAAGACTTGTCGAAAATAAATATACCTATCAATAAACTGCAGTGGATCCACCCCAAAGTAGATGCATACAAGCAGTACAGGGTCACATGATAGTTCGGTCACTAGATAAGTAGAATTGCAATCGCATTAAACTGAGCAAAGCAAAAACAGTGCGCTCGTTTTGGACCATGCAACCTAGTATGGAGATGCAACATGAGATTCGGCTCTCGGTTCACGGTCAGTACCGATCGGCATGGAGTCAGTGTCAAAGGAATATCTGAACGCCGTGCCGCGGCTAGTGCAACAGTCATGCTCATCTAACATTTTGGGGGCTTATGAAAAATTATTATTGTTTATATTCGGGACATCACACGAGGCGGGGAATATACGTGCTTATACGAGTCTGAATACGTACTTGCGAGTGGGGCAGCAAAATGCCACCTAAAAATCGACCAGCTGATCCTAGCCAGGAGTCGGGAAAGTAATAATTACATTTTTAAAAAGGTATCTTCGAGGCCATCCATGCTACTTGATTCTCATCCATCCATTCTCATTCATCATTCTCATCCACTTTCTGCTTGTACTTTGTGACGTCGTGCCCCCTACTTGGGAAAGAGAGCCAACACACTACTCCCAGACATACACGCAAGCTTGCGCGACATATGCACCTTTCGATATCAAATCCAGGAAAAGCTTGATAACTTTCAATTGAATTCACAAATGTTGCAGTTTTAACTGACTAATTGATAGGCTGCAAGCGTCACAAAGAAAATCTCTGTTATGTTATTTATTAAAGTAGCTGACAGGTTTTGCAGAAGCAGCGCATTATTACGTTATCTGTTTGGGGATATGTTTACGTTTTTCTGCATGCTCGGACTAGCTCGAACGCTGCTGCGGCTATCGCCTGGAAACATTAGGATAGCGGCAGCGCCAAGCTCCTATCGGCGGACGAGCTAAGGAGTGCGAAAGGACTGTAGAACGATGACCGAGCGAGCTTGGAACAGTTTGTATACTTGAGAGTATGCGAGACTAGTGTCCAGATGCGCAACTATTTTAGCTTGTAGGAGAGGGGAGCGCCGCTAATCTTGCGGGGGGAGGGCTTTCGCGTAGCCCCTGCTAGTACGGGGGTAGAAAATCTGTATGTCCATCTGTGGCGCTATCATAAAGTTGGGCAAGGTCCACGGGTATTTTCATCGCACTAACCGGTTTTAACCTACACTGATTTTCATCCCAGCCCACTTGTCGCGACTTGTAATATTTGACTGGCTCACTTTATGTTTGCTCAAGTGTACCTATTTTGATAAGGCACAGTTTCTAAAAGCTTTCTTAGCGCAAATGACACGTGATACCACGAGGTTCGCTTCAACGCTACTTCCCCAGGTTGCTCGGTTGCTTCTCCGCCATAAATTCGCTGCGACTTCATTGATTTGGCACGATGACCAATGAAAGGGTGGCGTGAGTAATATTAAAAATTTAAATAGTCTGCTAGGTTAACACAGTACTAAACACCTTCAACTGAGATGTTATGAATAATGATGTAATGGTGTCATGTCACACTTTGAAATGAAATGAGTTCATCTCATCTTTCCGTTTGACTGACTGTTCACGTTCCACACAATGGAATAGTTCCTTTCTGTTAGACAGTTAGAGTACTGCTACTGCCATTTCTTCTCCAATGTAAAACTAGTATCTCGCAATGTGTGAAATATTATCTAACAAACACTAAAATGTTTGAAGCCACTGCCATATAACAATATAAGTTAACATGTCTCTTTTGAAAGGCCAATGGAAAATTTGGAAGGCGTTGAAAAATCACCGACGCGTAATTGGATGTGGACAGAACAATGAAAATTCCCGATCGAGGCAACCTGGGACTGATTGGTGAGCGTAGCGAGCGGAGCGAAATCTTCAATTTCACTACCCCCCAAAAAAAGTCACTTTTGTACCTATGTTTTTTTTTTTTTTTTTTTTTGTATGTGTGTTTGCACGAGCTCTACATACCAAACACCTGAACCGATTTAGATGAAAATTTCGGAGGACCTACCTTTGTGCTGAACTTAGATCCTCCAAGTTTTTGGAAAAGTTTGGTTTGGAAATTTTTTAATAAATAAATTTTTACGAAATTTTTCGATTTTTTCAAAATTTTGATTCTCTGTAAATGTCAAAGTTCTTTACATATCTTGACCAAAACTTATAAACATGTCGACCTTATACATATTTATTATGCCTGAAAATCTGAGGTCGGTAGGACTTTCCGATTGGGTTTTATTCGCATTTTTGTAGTGTTTTTTCGTGATTTGGTGCCTGATTCAATAAGAGTCCGGATTCCTTCGTTTCCAAGGTTACCAGCATTGTTGATTTCAGTTCGGGCCAAGGCATACATTTGACAGTTATTAGATGTTTAGTCTGAAAATAAATGTACTGTACTGTACTGTGTGTACTGTGTAGTGTACTGAAAATAAATCCGCATCAGAAATTTATCTCCAATCTAATAAGAACCCTCGGGCATAAGTTATGTCTTACGTATTTAGGGTATCATTACTCAATGAGTTCATAATCTGAATTTTTTGCTATCTGGCAGCTCGAAGAGAAACAAACGAATGTCAGAATCCGTCAACATTTCCAAGTGATCAGAATTTTCGAGTAGGCAATGGTCAGGCTTAGTGCTTCATGGTTTTCATAGGCCTTCTGCCTGCATACCTTTTTACCAGCTATACACAAACCGCTACCTACGCTTATCTTCAACGCAACACAAATTGCGTTCGCGGAGCCCTAGTAGTTATTCATTATTTGAACCTTGATACGTAATACCTTATGTGTATTTGGCACAAATCAGCAGCACGGGATCACGACAACGATCCCGAAAGGCAACTAAACGTTGGCACAATTTGTTTCACTGAGGGATTCAGGCTTTAGAGCCACAGTCAGATGGTTGTGGTACGCATTGCGAGCATGATTAAACTCCATTTCATCTCCTTGTTATGTCACGTCACAGAGGGACAACTGAGACTACAATCCTTGAGCCAGTGTCACAGAAAACGCATTCCAGGAGTGACCAAAGTGTCCCTAGTTCATGCAATCTTTCTAGAATGTCAGTCTTCAGAAGTCATGGACCAACCACTAAACTGAAAATCCTCTTCTATCTGAAACTGACTCGATAAAGGCTTGAATGTCATGCACACACTTCTAGCAATGGTTCATCTGCAAAAACGGACGCCCAGTTTGTCACGACAACATACTCCATTTCACATAAGGAGAGTGGATTTGCATGGGCACACTGCAGCTAGACTAGAGCTAGAGTTTAAAAACTGCCCCTAGAGCCTTTTGTCCAGCTCAAGACTTGTAAGTTTGAAACTTTTCGCTCGTGTCTAGCAGCAGTGGGTCCTCGAGGAAGATGCTAATCCACTCTCCTTCTTAACGTGAAATGGGGCATATGTTGGTGTTTAGATTAATGGAGTATGGAGTGTAGAACAGCCGGTGGCTCCCGGAATGAAGCTCAACGGGAGAAAATCGGGAGAAAATCGGACCAACATCCGAGCCCCATCAGCTGAGCCCATCAGCTGAGCCCCATCAGCTGAGCCCCATCAGCTGAGCGCCAAGGGCTGCCCGCCGCGAAGCAGTCGCAGAACGCCGAGTCTCGTGTTGCCGCTGGCGACGTCGGCCGCGCGGAGACCGGCTGCGTTGCGAACGTCAGCGTCTGCGCCCCACGCGAGCAGGGTCTCGACCTGCAACGCCCCCATCATGCGGTTAAGTGCGACAACAAGCTGCAGTTGGAGATAAACACTCAGTCCTGTGGGAGAATTTACTTTCCGCTGTAGATTTAACAGTCACTTTTGAGCGCTTTTTGCTTTGCATCTTCAAGAATAGCAGGCAAAGCAGACCCATTTGACATGGACACTGATTTGAGAGCCTGTCCTTTTAAACACTATTTGCACAGCAGGCACAGTGACCCCCTATAGGCAAAGCATACCCAGATTTGAGAGCCTGTCCTTTTAAACACTATTTGCACAGCATGCAAAGTGACTCCCTTTAGGCAAAGCAGACCCATATCCTATCAGACATAATTTTCCTATTGTCTGGGTGCAACGCTGCTCTCGTCTGCTTTAACTCACCATGCGAGCGTGGCCGGCCCGCGCGGCGTGGTGCAAGGCGGTGTCCCCCGCGCCGTCCCCAGCGTCGACATCTGTGCCGGCGGCCAGCAGGTCGCGCGCGGCCTGCGCTCGCCCGGCGCGACACGCCAGGTGCAGCGCCGTGTGCCGCGTGGAGCGCGATGCGGCGTTGACTCGGGCGCCGCGCGAGATGCAGAGTCGCACCAGCGCGGCGTGACCGCGCAAGGCGGCAACGTGCAGCGCCGTCAGGCCGTCAGCGTCGCACGCGTTCACGCTCTGCGCGACAAGCGTACGGGCGCCGGTTAGGGACGGGGAAAATATGCACAGAATTGATCTTGCAATTCGATTCTTCACAAGGCAATTGTTTTCATCTGATTCTTTAGTTCGGAGACTTTCGTCGCCCAGATATCTACCCAGAAATTCTACCATACCTGGCTATGGCTACGGCAAAAATTTGATGCTAGTAATTTCGCCGGCAATCGCTGGGGTGCGTTGGCAACCTGTTTTAACATCATCTACCAGGCCATGACTCCGGCCATCATCTACCGGCCCGACACCGGCCCGGTCCGAAGTATTTGTCCAAACGTTACATCTGTCCAAAGCTGTCCAAAAGTCCGAAGCTTTCCGAGAGTCCGAGACTGTCCGAAAGTCCAACACGGTCCTAGAGTCCGACGGCCCGAAGTCCGGGTCATGTCCGGCCCGGCCCGGCATCTCAGATCCTATGCCCTTTAGTTCCCCTTCAGCATGCCAAGTACAAAATCTGACCGACAAAGGGTGGCGGCGCGACGTCGTCGGTACTCGGAGCACTATGGCATGACTATGTCTAGATTAGGAAGCTATAAGTCGAAAGTCCGACCAGGCCCGACAGTCCGACACGGTCCGAGAGTCCGACACGGTCCGAGAGTTCGACACGATCCGAGAGTCCGACACGGTCCGAGAGTTCGACTCGGCCCGACACGGTCCGAGAGTCCGACACGGTCCGAGAGTTCAACTCGGCCCGAGAGTTCGACTCGGCCCGAGAGTTCGACTCGGCCCGACAGTCCGACACGGCCCGAGAGTTCGACTCGGCCCGAGAGTCCGACACGGTCCGAGAGTCCGACACGGTCCGAGAGTCCGACACGGTCCGAGAGTCCGACACGGTCCGAGAGTTCGACTCGGCCCGAGAGTCCGACACGGTCCGAGAGTCCGACACGGTCCGAGAGTCCGACACGGTCCGAGAGTCCGACACGGTCCGAGAGTTCGACTCGGCCCGAGAGTCCTACTCGGTCCGAGGGTCCGGGTCGTGTCCGGCCCGGTCCGAGGCCCGACAATTGTAAAATAAATCTGTCCGGCCCGGCCCGAAAGTCGGGCCGGACTTTCGGACCGTTCGGACTCTTTCTCCCATCTCTACAAGGGACCCAATGTTCCTCAGGTGGTTACAGTTATGGCTTCATCTACCAGGCCATGGCACAAGGTCAATTATAATCAAGGGACCCAATGTTCCTCAGGTGGTTACAGTTATGGCTTCATCTACCAGGCCATGGCACAAGGTCAATTATAATCAAGGGACCCAATGTTACACAGGTGGTAACATTTATGGCTTCATCTACCAGGCCATGGAACAAGGTCAATTATAATCAAGGGACCCAATGTTCCTCAGGTGGTCACATTTATGGCTTCATCTACCAGGCCATGGAACAAGGTCAATTATAACCAAGGGGCCCAATGTTCCTCAGGTGGTTACATTTACCTTGGTAACATTTACCTAAGTTACAGGTGGGTAACCTTATCTGTGGCGTACAGCTTCCAACTCACCACCACCTCCCTCTTTTCGCTCGTCTTGTTCCCCCCCTCATCGTCCTCGGACTCGGTGTCATCGCATTGCGGACACCGACACAGTGGATGGCACCGGGATGGCGCGGTCTCGCCCGACGCCCCTTCGACAGTGCCTCGTTGAGGCTCCTGGCCGCGACCGGCTTCCCCTAGGTAGAATGCAGCCAGCGGCAGGTCCCCGAACGCGACGGCGCGGAGCAAGCGTTCCACGCCGCGCATCGCCGTCGTGGACTCGGGACGCTCGCCGCTGTCGGCCGCAGGGATCGCGCGGTCTGCGCACACACATCAAATCAGGCCGTGCAATGTGATGCAGGGAAGCTAAACTCCATTTCACGTTGAGAAGGAGGGTGGTTTTGCATCTTCCTCGAGGACACACTGCTGCTAGACACAAGCTAAGAGTTTCCATGTCTTGAGCCGGACAAAAGGCTCTATGGGCAGTTTTTAAACTTTAGCTCTAGTCCTGCAGCAGTGGGTCCTCGAGGAAGATACAAATCATCTTCCCTTCTTGTCGTGACGTGGATAGTCCAGTGGTTATGAATTCCATTGCCTAGTAAGCCTACTTTGGCAGGAAGATTAGAATTTTAGGAACGAGGCCAACCGTTGTCAAAGTCAGTCGAACCATACCTCCTGAGTTAGTAACACTAGGACACGGAAGGGTGCAAAGCTGGAAAAGTGTGCAACCGAACCGGGATACGAACATGGGACCTCCCGCTTGCCGGGTAGGTGCTCTACTGCATTGCCTGACTTCACTTTCCATTACATACCTTTGCTTCCATCTATTGCATACTAGTATCTCAGTGGCGTGCCGTGGAAAAATCTCCCAGGGAATCAATCAGGGGAAAAAATTCGACCATATTATCTTCATCGGCGATGTTAGGGGGGGGGGGGGGGGTAAGTCATTTTCGCAATGAAAAGATATCATTGGCGAAATACCCGAATCTAAGCTTCAATGATCCTACTGCAATGATTTTTAATTTCGCGTTCAAAGCAAGGGAGCCGCAAGAAATCCGCTTCAATCAGCCGTATAAAACTTTACTTCAAATCTCCGCGCAAAGACAATGCAGCGTCGTTCGAGGAGTGTTGCTCAGGGCATGGCGGGCGGCAAGGTGCGGGTCGCCCGCGGCAATCGGACGTCGTCGGCTCACCGACCAAGTCCTGAGCGTGAGCGTCTCCCGAGTCGCCAAACGCATGAGAAGCATTCTTGAAATGTGTTTCACTTGAGGAGAAAAGGTGATTTATATCTACATCCCGACCACTATCGTTAAAAACTGTACATGTAATTGTTCAAGGCAGTGTAATTAACAATATTTTGGTCATTAAATCCTCGTCGCTGCGTTTTGAATGCACTTTTTTCTCTTATATTTGCATGTCGGGCAGGCAAGCGACTCTTGCCGCGCTGCCGGCTCGTTGTAGCACAGGCCGCCTATGCATGGACAGAGGATGCACTTCGAAAGAGTGTTTCCCTTCGCGAGGCTCGATCCGTGCTGACACGCCGCGTTGCGATTTTTACGCGTTCGCGTATGCAATCCAATGCCTTGCAATGTCTTTGCGCGGAGTTTGAAATTGGAGAAACTTGAGCACGAAATGAATTGTTGAATAACACCGAATAATTACGTAATTCTTCATTTGTGAAGCACAAAAGAAAGGTTACGTTTGAAAGGATAATGTATTTCTTTTAATCTGAAATCAAAGGGAATCAATGATTCCCTTGATTCCATGGACTACATGCCCCTGTAGTATCTGCTTTAGTCAGTAACAATGTTCCTCTCAACTACCTCGTGTCTCTTCACCTCAGAATGGGTCAAAGGGTCTAGTGAAGCGCCATCGCTGTCCATGGGGCCGAACCCATTTGTCTCTCGTTAAAATAACTTTCAGATGTACCCGCCCCATGCACAGTTTCTCGTCTCCTTTGGAAGTTCCCTTACCCCACCCAGCAAAGCGGGAGAATGAGTGCCCGACTAGCTCAGTTGGTAGAGCACCTGACCGGCAATCAGGAGGTCACCATATCCATATCTTATCCATATCTTATACTAGGGCGAACGCAATTTGTGTTGCGTTGAAGATGAGCGTAGCGGTTTGTATATAGAGCAAAAAAGATTAAGGCAAAAAGCCTATGCAAATCATGGAGCAGCAAGCCGGACCAAAGCTTTCTCAAAAATTCTGATCACTTGAAAATGTAAACGATTCTGACCTTTCTCTGTTTCTGTCCGAGCAGTCGGGTAGCGGAAATATGCTCATTTTGAGATCAATGAGCAATGTGCATGTAAATACATAGATGTAACTCATGTCCAAGGGTATTTATTAGGTTGGAGATATATTTCTGCCGCGGACTTACTTTCAAAAACTTGCATGCAATAAATTGACAAAATTTCTAATATCTGTCAAATCTTGAAGTACTTCAAGTCAAAAGATCTGGTGTGATGTTTCAATTTGGTTTCAATGGTTTCTAAAGACAACAATCGAAATTGGGAAAATTTGAAAAAAATACGCACTTTAAAAAAAAATTCCGTACTTTTCCAAACTTGCCCAATTTTCGAATATTGCTCTTTTTTCTGCTTTGAAAGTGAAGGGTATGGAGGATTTTCTTGAAAAACGCAGGGGGTCTAAGTTGAGAACAAAGTTAGACACCCTGAAAATTCCATCCCAATCGAGGCAGGCGTTTGGCCTGTAGAGTGCGCGCAAACACACATACAAAAAAATACAAAAACAAACACACACCAAGTTTTTTTTTTAGCAGTACCTAGGGAAATTGATGATTTCGCTTCGCTCGCAACGCTCATCACTTATAAAAGGAAAAGAGGACCTTCTTAATAACTACAGACCAATTTCACTTCTTGCATCTTTTTCAAAAGTTTTCGAAAAAGTTATGTATGCACGTCTTATATCCTACCTGCATAAACATAACATTCTCCACGACAGTCAACATGGATACAGATCTAAGAAATCGACCAATACAGCTATTTTCTTTGAAATCCGATCTATATTCAGCGCTCGACAAGAAAGAGAGTGCCATAGGCCTTTTCTATGATCTGAGAAAGGCGTTTGATACCACTGACCCTCATCTTCTTCTTTCACTAGGGCGAACGCAATTTGTGTTGCGTTGAAGATGAGCGTAGCGGTTTGTATTTTGCGCATAAATAGATTGAGGCAAAAGCCAATGAAAATCATGGATCAGCAAGCCTGCTTTCTCAAAAATTCTGATCACTTGAAAATGTAAACGATTCTGACCTTTCTTTGTTTCAGTCCAAGCTGTAGGGTAGTGGAAATATGCTCTTTGAGATCATTGAGCATTGTGCATGTTAATACATAGATGTAACTCATGCCCAAGGGTTTTTATTGGGTTTTATTGTGTTGGTTTTTGGAAAAATCTGGTGTGATGTTACGATTTGGTTTCGATGGTTTCTAAAGGCAAATCGAAATTGGGAACATTTGAAAAATATACTCACTTTTAAATAAATTTCCGTACTTTTCCAAACTTGCCCAATTGTCAAATTTTGCTCTTTTTTCTGCTTTGAAAGTGAAGGGTGTGGAGGATTTTCTTGAAAAACGCAGGGGGTCTAAGTTGAGAACAAAAGTAGACACCCTGAAAATTTCATCCCGCTCGAAGCAGGCGTTTGGCCTGTAGAGCGCGCGCAAACACACATACAAAAAAAACACACACACACACACACACACACACGCCAAGTGTTTTTTTTTAGCAGTAGTGAAATTGATGATTTCGCTTCGCTCGCTTCGCTCGCTACACTCATCAAAAACTACATTCAATGGGTATCACTGGGGCAGCTCATGCATGGATTAAATCATTCGTATCCCAACGCTCTCAAATGGTCTCAAATGGTAAAAAAAAACTCTATCCAAATCTATTCCAATAACACATGGTGTTCCGCAAGGATCTGTCTTAGGTCCGTTACTATTCTTACTCTATGTTAACGACTTGCCAAACATTCTCTTTCAAGTAGCTGAAGGGGGAATTGTGAAAGGTCACCTCTCACAATATGCTGATGATACAACTCATTTGCTTACAGCTAGCAAGAACGAGGAACTAGTATTACTTGAAACCACAAATCAACAAGTTACTCTGATGTCTGAGTATTGTAAGAATAATCGTCTTGCCTTACAAACATCTAAAACGGTATTTTTGAAATTTCACATCACTATCCCGAAATCAGACAGTAGCCCCCTAATTCGCCTTGAAGGAGAAACGATTGGCCACAAATCGACAGTGAAGTTTTTAGGTCTAACTATATATCACAGAAACCCTTGACTGGCAGCCTCACACTGAAACTGTAGCAACTAAACTCCTTAGCTGTTGTTACATGCTCCGCACATTAAAAGGGAGAGTCAGTCAACACACTATGCTCCTGGTCTATCATTCATACTTCCACTCCATCCTTTCATATGCTATTCTCTTCTGGGGCAATTCCCACCAAGCACGCCGCAATTTTATTATTCAAAAACGCGCCGTCCGTATTATTGCAGGCATCTCAAGACGGCAGTCATGTAAATTGCATTTCACCAAACTTAACATACTGACTCTTACTTCTACTTTCATGTTTGTTCGCGACCACTCCGACCTCTTCTCCCTCGGGAAAGCACACCACTGTCACCTTACCAGAAGTAAAAATAATATTTTCATAATCCCCATTTAGTCATAATTTTTTATAAGCAAAGCCCTCACTACCTATGTTCAAAAATTTATAATAAGCTTCCCACTAACATTGCATTGAATCTGAAAACACCTCGGCATTCAGAGCAAAATTGAAAATATTCCTGGCCGAAAAAGCATTCTATAATACCAGCGAATTTTTAGATATGTAAAGCATTATTTATTTGTTTATTTTATTTGTATTTATTATATTATTTTATAAATAAATAAATATATATATATATATATATATATATATATATATATATATATATATATATATATATATATATATATATATATATATATATATATATATATATATATATATATATATATATATATATATATATATATATATATATATTTTATATATATATATATATATATATATTTTTTTTTTAAAGACTTTTGGATAAACTGTGGTGTTTTATTATTCATTTTCCCAACGTTTCGACCAAATTGTTTGGTCTTTCTCAAGGGTCAATCAATGAACTACAAAAAACAAAACATTGGACAAAAGGTACCAGAGATCTCTACAATCAAACCAAAGTTATAAAAAAAAAACACATTTTGACAAGAAACATATAGCGAGAAGGTCAAGGTCGATTCTGTTTCGATGCAGTCTTGCTCCGTGTTGTAGGCCCCAGGGAAGGGGTGGGTGGATGGTGTATGGGCGATTCAGTGTTCGACTCGTATGATGATTTCTGGGACGCGGCTGTAACCCTGTATGGCAGAAGAGCCAGTTTCCAGGCTGGTGGCAGTCGTTTGGCGTCATCTCTCTTGTTCATTGTGTCGGGGCGCTTTTCTATCTCAATGGATTCTCTGATTATGCGCGGGTAGAATTTCTCTTCTTTCGCCACCGTCCGTGCGTTTTTGAAGTCCACCACGTGTCCAAATTGATCTGCATGCTGTGCCAACGTTATGGGATGGGGTGTTTATGAAATCCCTTGTGGGGAATGTACTAGGACATACATAGGACAAACAGGAAGAAATTTTTCGGCTAGAAAAGCAGAACACTTGTTAGCTTTAAGAAATTGCACCGAAACATCAGCCCTAGTACAACACGCAAGAGATTTCAACCACATCATTGACTTCGACCAAATGAAACCTCTAGCCATAACCCACCATTTGAAGACAAGATTAATGAGGGAAGCTCTGGAAATTGAAAAAAGACCTCAAAATTTAAACAAACGAGATGACAGCCAGCGTCTCCCTGCATCATGGGCCCCCATTATAAAAACTAACGAAGTTCCATCGAATCCGCCACCAGAAAACA
Source organism: Nemoura dubitans (assembly GCA_921293005.1). Classification (NCBI taxonomy): domain Eukaryota; kingdom Metazoa; phylum Arthropoda; class Insecta; order Plecoptera; family Nemouridae; genus Nemoura; species Nemoura dubitans. The sequence goes on from OV121076.1 coordinate 26,807,825, forward strand.
GGCGAACTGAACTCTTAAATCAACCAAAAAGAACGGACAGAAGGAAAAAATTAACGCCAAGATTTGTGTCGCCGAAAGAAACGCAAGCAACCGTCCCTACAACAAGAGTTACAAGAAGCAGAGCAAGAAACCTTTCGCTATAATTTTTTTTTTCTTTTTTTGGTTTTTTACATTTCCTGATTTTGAATTTTTTTGACTCTGTTTCATGTATGTTTTGTTGTTTTATATCCTAGGGACCCTGTTTTTTAGGTATCTACCTTGTTTTTTCATTTCATTCCGAGAAATCTTTTTCCTGAAGATGCCAAGACATTTCCTTGGCGAAACGTCGAATTAAAACATTTGTTCAAAACGTTTTTCCTTGCAGTTTTTAACCGTAAAGCTTATTAAACACATAATATGAACTGCCAAAACTTTCAATCACTCATATATATATATATATAATATTTATATTCTACTTTGTATTGTGTAAATATATTATTTTGTAAATTTATCACACCTGACGATGCCTATATTACTTTGAAATGTAATCAATTGGATAATAAATAAATCTAAATCCCACCCAGCAAAGCAGGAGAATGTGTGCCTGACTAGCTCAGATGGCAGAGCACCTGACTGGCAATCAGGAGGTTCCCTTATCCAACCCAGCAAAGCTGGAGATTGCATGCCCAGATAGCTCAGATGGTACAGCACCTTACCGGCAATCAGGAGGTCCCGGGCTTGCATCCCGGTTCGGCTGTACATTTTTCAGCTTCAATACCCTTCCAAACATTGCACACTGGTATCTGCTTTGTACCAAGACCTTTTTAAGTAGTATCTGAGAGTTACGAAATGTAACAAGATACTTTTCCGCTGGGAGCGCTAGTAGTCACTGTAGCCAAATTAGTTTCTTATACCTTCTAATATTACCAAAGCTTGTGTTTTTACTTTATATCTCTCATCTATTTAATTTGTTTATGTTTGTTATCTTAATAATGAAATAGGAACTAATCATGTTGGCATTTTTTATTGTAACTGAAAAAGTATTTTGTTTTCCCACCATTGAAATAAAGTTCCATAAGTTGGTAGTACAAAAGAGGGCAGTCCTTGCTGTGGCATCTTTTCTCACGGGCTGGACTGTAGCATAAGTTGGTAGTACAAAAGGGGGCAGTCCTGGCTGTGTCATCTTCTCTCATGGCAAGACTGAACGTGCCTAGAAATGTAGAAACCCAGCCTTCGTTTGGCTCACCGTTGTCCGCGGCAGCCTCGCTGAAGTCCAGCGCCCGGGCGGCGGAATGCGGGGACTCCGAGCTGCGCGGCGTTGTGCCGACTTGTCGCAGCTTGACGGCGATATGTCTGCTGTGCGCCAACGCAACGGGCGTAGCTCCGCGCCGATTCGGCACCGACGGCGCCGCGCCGTTCGACAGCAGCACGTCGACGACGCTCGCAAAGCCCCAGCGCGCGGCGTGGTGCAGAGCCGTGTCGCCCGCGTTGTTGCGGGCGTTCACGTCGAGGTCGCCGCCTGTAACGGTGCCGCACGGGTTGCGAAGGGAACAAATCGAAGCACAACGACACGTGATCACTTTCGACAAAAGCCTTTTACAGTCTGCCACTGATTGATTTCACAGCCAATTTAAGTTGAAACAAAACCATACAGTACAGGCCTTGGTTTGGCAGACTGCAATCCAAGTACCTACCTACAGAAAGGCTTTAAATACTGAAATTGCACACCTATCCTGTCACAAAATTATCAAACTTGTAGGTACATTTTATAGAAATAACAAGTCCTGACTAGCGATTTTGTAACTTTTACGGTATGGCGTTATCAGTTCTGATAAATAAAATCTTTGTTGTTGTCCACGTTAATTGATGAGTGTAGCAAGCGAAACAAGCGGAGCAAAATCTTCAATTTCACTACCCCCAAAAAAAGTCACTAGTGTATATATATATATTTTTTTTGTGTGTGTGTGTGACCAAATGCCTGAACCGATATGGTTGAAAATTTCAGAGGAACTACATTTGTTCTCAACTTAGACCCCCTGCATTTTAGGTAAAGATCGGTTCTGAAAATTTTTTACAAATCAATTTTTACGAAATTTTTTGATTTTTTAAAAATTTTGAACCTCTGTAAATTTCAAAGTTCTTAACATAACTTCACCAAAACTTCTAAACATGTTGACCTTATACATATTTATCATGCCTGTAAATCTTAGGTCGGTAGGTCTTTCCATTTGGTTTTAATTAGCACTAGCCTTATAGGCCAGTGCTACGCACGTATAGTGTTCTGCGGGAGAGGGCAAGAGTTGTAGGGAGAAGGGGTCCCTCCTACTAAAATAAACCCGTGCCATTCAAGTCTAAAAAAAATATTTTTTTTCAAGAATTCAAGAACTTTTCCCTGCCCAATGCCCTCTAATATAACCTGGGACAAACTCACCATTACCAAGAACACGAAGAAACTGTTAAGATCATGCAGTGTTGGTCTCTATCTTCTGTAATATAGGTTAAAGCTAGTGTACCCTATGCCCTGCGCGCATACCCAATAGCCAGTTTATGGTTCATATCTGGCCATAGGCCATAACCCAAGCCCTAGGACTTGGGGACCAAAACCAACAAACCAATAAACCAAAACACAAAAATAGTAATTTGGACAATTTTGATGCCAAACGCTAAAAAATCAATTAAATTAGTCCGCATTAGTCAATTATTTACATTTTATGCAAATTCAGATCATTAAAATAAGTTTCAAGTCTGTTTTAGAATTTATTGAAAACAGTTTTGCTTTCCGTACCCGACGACGTGTGAATATCCCCAATTCACTGCCCAAGAGAATATAACAGGATTTCGTTCACCTTGCGGTGGCAAAAAACCAAACTAAAGCTAATGCTCCTGTCACTCTGAATGCCAAATATTTTCAAGTTCACGTTTAATATGATTGCAAATAGGAGCGATTTGACTAAATTTCTTCAATAACTTCATAATGCATGCAAAAATAGTCAGTAAAAAGCGCATCAGTAAAAAGGTAAGATTTGAACGATTTAAAAATCGAGTGTACCCTATGCCCTGCGGGCATACCCGATTGTGCCAGATTATGGTTCATATATGGCCCTAGGCCATTACCTAAGCCCTAGGACTTGGGGACCAAAACCAACAAACCAAAACACAAAAATAGTAATTTGGACAATTTTAATACCAAACGCTAAGAAATCGATCAAAATTAGTCCGCATTAGACAACTTTTTTCATTTTATGCAAATTAAGATCATTAAAATAAGTTTCTAGTCTGTTTTAGAATTTTATCAAAACAGTTTTGCTTTCCGTGCCCGATGCCGTGTGAATATCCCCAATTCACTGCCCAAGAGAATATAACAGGATTTCGTTCACCTTGCGGTGGCAAAAAACCAAACTAAAGCTAATGCTCCTGTCACTCTGAATGCCAAATCTTTTCAAGTTCACGTATAATTTGATTGCAAATAGGAGCGTTTTGACTAAATTTCTTCAATAACTTCATAATGCATGCAAAAATAGTCACCTAGACGAAGCGGATCAGTAAAAAGGTAAGATTTGAACGATTTAAAATTCGAGCTGGGCTGCAAGGTGCTACTCAATCATGCCAGCCAAATGCAATCAGTTTTTTCAATATTTCACCTAAAAAACACTTTCAAATCGCTGTAAAAATGTCGTCTCTGGATGTAAACCAATATTTTGAACATGTACAAACCATTTCCACCCGTTTTTAACCAATTTCCGCGATTTCTATAAAGAGTTAAGTACAGTGAAACATGTATACCAGCCAGCAGACTAAAAAGTTGAACATCGCCAAATTAACAGTTTTAAATATAATGTTAATTTTTTGTAGGTACCTAGTGTTCTTTACGTGATTTGATGCCTGATTCAATTAAAGTCCGGTTTCCTTCGTTTCCTTGGTTACCAACTTTGTTGACTCCAAGTTTGGCCAGTGCAAAGATTTGAAAGTTATCAGAAGTTTAGTCAATTTTGTTTATGGAAGTCATTGAATGTAAATCTGTGTCAGAAATTTATCTCCGATCTAATAAGGACCCTCGGGCATAAGTTATGTTTTATGTATTTACTTTACCATTACTCAATGAGTTCATAACTGCATTTTTTCGCTATCTGACACCTCGAATAGAAACAAAGGAACGCCAGAATCCGTATAAATTTTCAAGTGATCAGAATTTTCGAGAAGGCAATGGTCAGGCTTGGTGCTCCATGGTTTTCTTATGACTTCTGCCTGCACCTTTTAATCCGCTATACACAAACCGCCACCTACGCTCATCTTCAACGCAACACAAATTGCATTCGCGAAGCCCTAGTTTTCTAACTTTGAAACCGAGATCGGCGAAGTCAGAGTTATGAAATCGCAGTGCTGGAACAGTAATAACAGTAACCAAGAACTCGGCTTGCACACATAGCTTGCTCGGAAGGAGAAGGGCCTCAGGAACTCCCAGAAACGAACATCTTTCTCATCAATACTACAATATTGTTTTAATTTTTACTAAATTTAGGTGATGTAACAACTCAGTGCATCAGTAAAACACAGCAAATTCACATCCCTTGCATGGAAGGCCTCTGCAAGGCCCCTCACCTCAGTTACGCCCTGAGCCTGAGGGCCCAGAGCTCTGGTATGCCTGCTCCTCTCTAGTTACGCACTGAGCCTGAGGGCCCAGAGCTCTGGTATGCCTGCTCCCCTCTAGCTACGCACTGAGCCCGAGGCCCCAGAGCACTGGTATGCCTGCTCCCCTCTAGTTACGCACTGAGCCTGAGGCCCCAGAGCACTGATGTGCCTGCTCCCCTCTAGTTACGCACTGAACCCGAGGCCCCAGAGCACTGGTATGCCTGCTCCCCTCTAGCTACGCACTGAGCCCGAGGCCCCAGAGCACTGGTATGCCTGCTCCCCTCTAGTTACGCACTGAGCCTGAGGCCCCAGAGCACTGATGTGCCTGCTCCCCTCTAGTTACGCACTGAACCCAAGGCCCCCGAGCACTGGTATGTGTGCTCCCCTCTAGTTACGCCCCGAGCCCGAGGCCCCCGAGCACTGGTATGCCTGCTCCCCTCTAGCAACGCACTGAGCCCGAGGCCCCAGAGCACTGGTATGCCTGTTCCCCTCTAGTTAAGCCCTGAGTCCGAGGCCCCAGAGCACTGGTATGCCTGTTCCCCTCTAGTTACGCCCCTGGTTACAGTACTTACTGGCGTGCTCGTTGAAGTAGACCAGAGCCTTGACGCAAGCTTCGTGTCCGTGATCGGCCGCAAGATGTAGCGGCGTGTTTCCATCGTTGTCCACCGCAGCGAGGGGGGCGCCACCGTGCGCTAGCAGCAGCACAGTGTTTTGGCGGCCCTGCACCAAAAACACAGCAACGCTCTTAGGTCAAGGTCATGTTACGCTTGTCCACACTTTCGAGTCTTCAGACCTCGGACTGTCCAAGTCCCACGGAGCCCGAAACGCTCTGAGAGGTCGAGAACGAATCCGGTGCCCGCTCAGCCCTCAGGGCTCACAAGCGTAGGTGTGTATCGTCTGTTTTTACGTTTTGAATGCTACTTGTCGTAACCTCCGCACTATAGATTTTTTTTTCATTTAGTAGGAGGACAGAGTTTTACTGTAAGAAATAAGAAGAGCCCAAGGGCCAAGATGTCAACATCCACAGGCCGTCCCATTGATCAGCTAAAGGGTTGAATGGTCTCAGCATCGAGTGATTGACAGCGCAGTGTCTGGAGTCTACACAAAATACTTTCCTTCTTAACAAGAAAAATAACTTAGTTTTCAAAGGAAACAGTATTTGCATCATCAACGAGTTATTGGTGGTAAGTGAAGACTGGCTTTTTCCCAAAGTTTTGTATCTTGTAGGTTTCAACTGAACCAAGTTTATCTTTTAATTTTGTATTTGGTTTCACAGTCAAATTGGTCGAACTATGACTCTTGAGAAAGAAATTAGTCAGGTACAAAACTTGGGAAAACATCATAATATAGCAGAATACATTTTGGTTTTATCATCCAGTGGAAAATATCTTTTTGGGAACTTGCATTTTAACTGCACCTTCTCCACTGAGTGGATATATTTTTTATCTTTTGCACTTACCTACTAAGATGGAAAAAATACATATAGTTGAAAAAGATGCTCAATAGCAATAGAAAGTGGTTTAGATTAATAGCTAAGAAAAGATGGATGGAAATGGTATAGAAAATTAAAGAAAATAGGTGAAAGATAAAAAAAAAAGTGGGTATATATAAGAAAAAAAAAGGGAAAAAAAGATATTACAAAATAACATGTAGGAGTGAAGCCACATAGTTATTGCTCCATCCAGTCAAACTAACCAAACACGAGGTTCATCCTACCTTGGCGCATGCGTAGTGCATCGGTGTGGCACCACTGCAGTCGGCAGCGGCCAGATTGGAGCCTCGCGAGATGAGCAGGTCCACCAACTGTGGGGAATCCGCCAAACAGGCCACATGCAGCGCGGTAAGGCCACGAGAGTTGCACGACAGGACCTGCACGGGACAGGGAGGGTCAGGGTCATCATAGCCGCATGAAATACCATGCCAGCCCTGTCCAATGCATGGCAATGGCCTGGCAGACTGAAATACCACACCAGCCCTGTCCAATGCATGGCAATAGCATTGAGTGTGGCCTGGCAGACTGAAATACCACGCCAGCCCTGTCCAATGCATGGCAATAGCATTGAGTGTGGCCTGGCAGACTGAAATACCACGCCAGCCCTGTCCAATGCACGGCAATAGCATTGAGTGTGGCCTGGCAGACTGAAATACCACGCCAGCCCTGTCCAATGCATGGCAATAGCATTGAGTGTGGCCTGGCAGACTGAAATACCACGCCAGCCCTGTCCAATGCATGGCAATAGCATTGAGTGTGGCCTGGCAGACTGAAATACCACACCCGCCCTGTCCAATGCATGGCAATAGCATTGAGTGTGGCCTGGCAGACTGAAATACCACACCAGCCCTGTCCAATGCATGGCAATAGCATTGAGTGTGGCCTGGCAGACTGAAATAAAAAGCCAGCCCTCCTAGTCTCCACATGTTGCTGATATGAACACGTAACATTTAACTCACCGTCGGCGTTGTCCTACAGAGCTCCCTAGTGGCAGCGCCTTCACATCGCTCGCACGTGCACAGCGGATGGCAAGAGTCGTGGTCCACCAATCGCAGCTTGGCCCCGCCTCTCCTGGCCCCATCCAATCGGGGAGTCCTGGTGCTGCCTGCTCCCGATCCCACTGCGTCCACTCTGTCTTTGTTCGGCAACGGCAACCCTCGGCTGGCGTTGGTTTCGTTCAAAGTCGCCTCTCCAGCCTTCAGTGTGGCTAGTTTTCTCACTGTTCAGTAGAATTTTGTATGGGTAACGTTTCCGACAGCTTTTTAGCAATGTAATTATGATTAATGACAAAAGAGCCAATGTGTAATAGGCGGCATCAACTAAACCCCATTTAACATCAAGAAGGAGAGTAGATTTCCATCTTGCACGGGGACCCACTGCTGCTATGCACAAGCTTAGAGTTTAAAATTTCACAATCCATGTCTTGAGCAAGACAAAAGGCTCTATGGACAGTTTTGTCACTCTTAGCATGTCAGGCACCAGTGGGTCATCGAGGAAGATGCAAATTTACTCTCCTTCTTAACGTAAAATGGAGCTTAGAAGGTTGTGCGATGGTAAACTCAAACTAATCCAAATGTAGAACCGTGCTAGTACTCAACGACTAAATGCGAACCTCGACTGCCTTCGCCTTCGCTCTTCGCCGCTCCCCCGCCCAATCGCGAGGCAGCGTTCCTCTCGGAGGGGCGGGGCTTATGCGCGACAGCCAATGAGTGGTCCAGGTTGCGGTCCAGCGCCACGATGACGCCCTCCACGTCGCCTTTGCGCACGAGCGCGAAGAGTCCGGCGACGGACTGCGGCGAGACGTCGGTCGACGGAGTCGCAAAGACATCGTCCTCGGGGGCGGAGTCCTCGTCGAGGTCGGGGCCGGCGGGGTGGTGACCTTCGGGCGCCGACGAGCCTTCCAGCACGCCCGAGCTGGGGGCGCGCAGAGGGGCTTCAGTTTGGGCACTTATACAAGGTCAAACAGACATTCTACCTTATCTAGCTATTGCTACGGGAAAAATATGTTTCGCCGGCAATCGCTGGGGAAAGGCCAATTATAATCAAGGGACCCACTGTTCCTCAGGTGGTTACAGTTATAGCTTCATCTACCAGGCCATGGCATAAGGCCAATTAGAATAATCAAGGGACCCAATGTTCCTCAGGTGGTTACAGTTAAGGCTTCATCTACCAGGCCATGGCACAAGGTCAATTAAATAAAATCAAGGGAACCAATGTTCCTCAGGTGGTTACAGTTATGGCTTCATCTACCAGGCCATGGCACAAGGTCAATTATTGATGAGCGTAGCGAGCGAAGCGAGCGAAGCGAAATCATCAATTTCACTACTGTTAAAAAAATCACTTGGTGTGTGTTTGTTTTGTTTTTTTTTTTTGTATGTGTGTTTGCGCGCGCTCTACAGGCCAAACTCCTGCTTCGAGTGGGATGAAATTTTCAGGGTGTCTACTTTTGTTCTCAACTTAGACCCCCTGCGTTTTTCAAGAAAATCCTCCACTCCCTTCACTTTCAAAGCAGAAAAAAGAGCAAAATTCGACAATTGGGCAAGTTTGGAAAAGTACGGAAATTTAAATAAAAGTGTGTATTTTTTTCAAATGTTCCCAATTTCGATTTGCCTTTAGAAACCATCGAAACCAAATCGAAACATCGCACCAGATTTTCCCCAATAAAAACCAACCTAATAAAACCCAATAAAAACCCTTGGTCATGAGTTACATCTATGTATTTACATGCACATTGCTCAATTACCTCAAAATGAGCATATTTCCGCTACCCGACAGCTCGGACAGAAACAAAGAAAGGTCAGAATCGTTCACATTTTCAAGTGATCAGAATTTTTGAGAAAGCAATGGTCCGGCTTGCTGCTCCATGATTTGCCTCAATCTTTTTATGCGCTAAATAAAAATCGCTACGCACATCTTCAACGCAACACAAATTGCGTTCGCCCTAGTAATAATCAAGGGACCCAACGTTCCTCAGGTGGTTAAAGTTACCTTGGATACAGGTGATATTACAACAAACAGTGGCTCCATCGCTTGACTGCCAGCAAAACTATTATTGCGGGTGGAGAGCTTTCGCGTAGCTGCTTTAGAATGAGATTGGAAAACCCAGGCAACATAATTGTATCTGTGATTTGGATCAATTCTATGGCATTCTAACAGCAAAAAAATAGTTTTTAAAAACCTCTACAAGTAATATTTTGAACGCCCTTTTTTCCGGCCTACACCACATTTCACTTTTCGCACAATGTTATCAATTTGACACGCTGTGGGCGAATGCAGGAAATCCCAACGCAGCCGCACAGAGCAACCTGCCCCGTACCGGACGTGTTCAACGGCAGCCTCCAGCGTGGTGATGAGGAAGTCGGCGCTGTCGTTGGCGCACTCGGCCGCCGAGAAGCGGAACTGCCGCAGGAACGCGAGGTTGGCAGTCCAGTTGGCCGCGCGCGCCTTGAGCAGCGCAAACACGACGGCCGGCAGCAGGTCGTCGGCGGCAACGGCCGAGCCAGCGGGCGGCAGGGACAGCGCACCGACCGCACGACTCAGACAGCCCAGCTTGCCTGACAAGCAACAGGGGGGTTACTGTCACTGCGTTTCACGGTACGCCACGGTTAGGTTCGGCATGGTGTCCTCAACAGGGTCGTGTTACAACACTTGACAGTAATTGACGATTGAGGTTTTACGAGATGCAAAGGGTAGTAAAGGCCCATTGACAATTGGTCATGAGGTTTAAGGATTAGTGATTAGTGTTTTAGGTTTTAGGTTTTAAATCTCATTGCGACTAACAATACCTGTTTCTAATGCCCCAAACAACAACGTGGTTTTTGGCTATAACCCGGTTGCCATGGACAACTTGTTTACCTACCAAAATTCAAACGTCAAATCCATTAACTGTATTTTACAATCACATATGTGGAACTCATCTGTATCTTATGCAAAATATTCTTGTGATGAATGTTCTCTGCTTCTCATATGGTACCTAGAAATATATTTTCACTTACAATCTTTTCTAATGTCTTAAAATTAGGGGTGTGCGAATAGAAGTTTTCTTGGTTCGAATCAAATATCGAATATTTTTAAAATCATAATTCGAAGTCGAATCGAATATCGAATAAAATTATTTTTAAAATGTCGAATATCGAATCGAAACGAATAATTCGTTTGGCTCGAATAATTCGCCAAAAGTTCGAATAATATACATTAAATGTGAATTTTTGCAGCAAAGTGCATATCAGTGGTGCCAAATATTCAAACTATTCAAAATTTTCGAATTATTCGTTTTTCGAATAAAAAAATGTCGATTTCGAATACAAATTCGAATAGTTTAAAAATCACTATTCGAAATTCGAATACAAATAATTCGAAAATAATTTGTCGAATAATTCGTCCATTTCGAATCTTTGCACACCCCTACTTAAAATCATACTTACATTCATCAAAACTTCTCAGAATTGGCAAATTTTCAGTCGTTTGTTTGCCTTGCCAGGTGAAGTGTTTTTGCTTGCCTTTGATTGGTCGCTCATAAGCCGTCGCTAGGTTTAAGGTCTAAGAAATGAAATTATTTAATTTCTTAATCCTTATAACTAAACCTAACAACCGTTTTAAGCACAATGACCCAATTGTGAACGGTAACACGCAAATCATATATTTCATTTCTGTAACCTTATTGTTGAACACTAATCACTCATCCGTAAACCTTATGACCATTTGTGAACCAGCCTTTAGTTAATATCTAGCACTACAATCTAATTTGCATGCAAAGTGACTGCTAGCGCTGCAGTGGAAAGCTTGTTCTCTCATGGGACAGAGCACTCTATCCCGGGAGAGAACTTGCCACAGTGAGGGCCGCCATCTTGAAGATGCAAGGCAAAGGCATGCAAAGTGACTGCTAGCGCTGCAGTGGAAAGCATGTTCTCTCATGGGACAGAGCACTCTATCCCGTGAGAGAACATGCCACAGTGAGGGCCGCCATCTTGAAGATGTAAGGCAAAGGCATGCAAAGTGACTGCTAGCACTGCAGTGGAAAGCCAGTGGAAGATGCCAGGCAGCAGACGTACCGAGCACGGTGGCATATCGGTTGACGGCAGCCAACTCGTTCCGCGCCTTCGTGACGGCAGCGTCAAGGTCAGGCCGGACGCCAACGTCACGCAGCTGAAGGTCTGCGAGTCCGCGCACGGCCTTGTTGAGTCTAGCGTCCGCGGCGGCGTGACACGCGGCCAGACCCGACATCAGAGGGCCGTGGATCGCGTGGTGCACGTACGTCTCCACAGACACCTGGAAGGAAGCCGAGGGTGGACCCGGTGCCGTAACCAAGGCCTGGCCTGGAAGGGAGCCGAGGGTGGACCCGGTGCCGTCACCAAGGCCTGGCCTGGAAGGGAGCCGAGGGTGGACCCGGTGCCGGCACCAAGGCCTGGCCTGGAAGGGAGCCGAGGGTGGCCCCATGCCGGAACCAAGGCCTGGCCTAGAAGGGAGCCGAGGGTGGACCCGGTGCCAGCACAAAGGCCTGGCCTATAAGGAAGCCGAGGGTGGACCCGGTGCCAGCACCAAGGCCTGTCTTGGAAGGTAGCCGAGAGTGGCCCCGGTGCCAGCACCAAGGCCTGGCCTGGAAGGGAGCCGGGGGTGGACCCGGTGCCGGCACCAAGGCCTGGCCTGGAAGGGAGCCGGGGGTGGACCCGGTGCCGGCACCAAGGCCTGGCCTGGAAGGGAGCCGAGGGTGGATCCGGTGCCGGCACCAAGGCCTGGCCTGGAAGGGAGCCGAGGGTGGATCCGGTGCCGGCACCAAGGCCTGGCCTGGAAGGGAGCCGATGGTGGATCCGGTGCCGGCACCAAGGCCTGGCCTGGAAGGGAGCCGAGGGTGGATCCGGTGCCGGCACCAAGGCCTGGCCTGGAAGGGAGCCAAGGGTGGACAGCGCCCCTGGTGGACAGCGCCCCTGGTGGGAAAACTACCTTACAAAAGGACCTACATTGTAGCTCACACCAGGCTGTCAGCACCAATCTATTATACAAATGCAATGTTATTGCAGCACTTGCCCAATGCACTGAGGGGCTGACATTTGAACCTGAGACGCATTACAGTCATAAGACCACAGTGGAGTTCGGACCGGAAGTTGCTTAGTTTTCAAGGCCAGGTCATGAAGTTATTATTTCAAAGTTTCATTATAGTAGACAAAAGATGTAAAATTGGCTGCCCATGGCTCTCTGCCCAAAGCGAGTGTAGACACGAACCTGTACGGCCTGCAGGAAGCGCTGGCTGGCAGCCGCCTTGTCGCGCAAGCGAGCATCGCGCAATGCTACGCGCAGACACGTCGCGTACAGCGCACCGGCGCAGTCGCGCAGAGTCTGCGCCGGCCGCAGCTCAAGGTCGGGGTTGGCGGCCAGGAACGAGGCGATGGCGCCGTCCATGCCTGCAACGTCCAGCGATGTCGGCATTCAAGGTTTGAAGAGAAATGATTCCAAACTGGGATTTTAATGCTAAATAAAAGTCTCACTGGTTTCCCGACGTTTCGTAACATATACTAATTACTTCTTCACGGGTGATAGCTCAACTGGCGTCAAAAACGTGAACCAGACTTGAGGCTTTTATTTAGGATTATAAAATATGCTAGGATATAAAATATGCTGAAGATAGCAAATGAATAAATAACGATAGAATGAGTCAAAGAAATTCAATTTTTATTAAAGTCACCCAGATTGTCCACTCCAATGTTGACGTGGCTACGTGAAAGCTTGCCAAGCTTTGCGAAAGCCCTCACCCCGCAAGTCACCCAGATTGTCCACTCCAATGTTAACGTGGCTACGCGAAAGCTTGCCAAGCTTTGCAAAAGCCCTCACCCCGCAAGTCACCCAGATTGTCCACTCCAATGTTAACGTGGCTACGCAAAAGCTTGCCAAGCTCTGCGAAAGCCCTCACCCCGCAAGTCACCCAGATTGTCCACTCCAATGTTAACGTTGCTACGCAAAAGCTTGCCAAGCTCTGCGAAAGCCCTCACTCCGCAAGTCACCCAGATTGCCCACTCCAATGTTAACGTGGCTACGCGAAAGCTTGCCAAGCTCTGCGAAAGCCCTCACTCCGCAAGTCACCCAGATTGTCCATTCTAAATTCTAATGTAAAGCTTGCTACGCAAAAGCTTGCACTCCGCAATTAATTGAAAGTTTGGTTCATGTTAGAGAAACAACAAAATGCACAAAACAAGAGACTGATTTAAAATATGGTATATTATGAAACTAGTAGGTATGCAAATTTCGCGCTAGAATAGAATTTTAGGTTGAAAGATTACGCACTAGATGTGCTACTGTGTTTATGAAACTTACTTATTCTACAGACAAGCCTTATGGATTGAAGGGCTAACAGCTTATTGATGAAATGCCAAACACCATGTCTGGTGAAATAAGATTTTTAAAGTGGCTTTTAGCAATCAGAATATCAACAGAAGGCCGTTTGTTCCATGAATGCGCCTTGCCTTCAAAGACGTCCTTGCTGGCGCTCTCGGTCCAGAGCAGATCGATGCAGTCTCGCAGTGTGAGCACGACGTCCGCGGAGCCTCCTGCCATCGCCGCCGAGCTGCGGTCCAGCGGAGATTCGACGCACACCACCTGCGCAACGAGAATGTCGGTCAGCACGGGCCGTATCTTCAGCGGCACGTTGGCATCAACTAGCTTGGCAAACATGATGGGGCGTCGAAGCTAGTACACTAGTTACTGAATGTTGCGCTAGAAAAGAATTTGCCACGTTTAGCCTCCAGAAAAAACCCGTTTTGAACACCCAATGGGTACAGCCGTCAGGGCCGTAGCGTGGTTAAATGGCGCCCAGGGCAAATCATCAAATCGGCGCCCCCCCCCCCCCCCCACACACACAGATTTTGGTTTTAAATACACTTATTATTCGTATTCCCATTGGCAAAATTAGCGTAATAAGGGTGGATTTTTTCCATAGGGTGCAATTGTGAATTGGGTAGACATAGGAATTCTAAGATGAGCTCGGAAATAAAACATACAGCCTCAACAGACGAAGGCTTTTCCCATGTAGATTACGATTCACTCGGTCGATGGAGTCAGTATTGATGATACAAACTTGACCAGGGGCATAGGAACAATTTTTTTAGTGGGGCGGGGGGAGGGGTCTGTTAGACAAGCATCAACATTTTTGGGTCTTGGGGCACAGCCCTAAAAAAAAAATTGGGTCAAGGATTTCATTGGAGCAAATCTACGCGTTTTCGGTCAATTTGGGTCTTATGAGTGGGTTGGTCAAAACTGCATATTTTATGATTGATTTATTCTTCAAGAAGGTTCCTGTACTAAAATTATGTGTGACTCAGTCTTGACTGACTCATTTTTTCGGCACTGTTCAAAAACTAGACATGTCATTGAAAATAGACGTTGCTATAAATAAAACCAGCAAATCAGCAAAGATATTTATTATCAATAAAGATATTAAGTAATTTTAGTTTTACCATCAATTGACGACACCTTTTGCGCCGCAGGCGAAAAATTTATGGTTTCTAGGGTTTGTCCAAATATTTGTCCAAATATTTGTCCAAATCCAGAAGTTGCTGCAGGCTAAGGCATGCTAGTGTCAATTTCAGCCAAATCTACCAAGGTTATCAGAATTAATCCTATAGTTTCTAATGTCCTATAATATTAAATAGAAAGTTTTGTAAAAACTTCAATCACGGTCCAAGTTGCGGGACCCCCTCAGGGAAAAAACTCGTTTTGCCCCCCCCCCCCCCCCCCCAGTATGCGGGGGGGGGGTCAGGCCGATGGGTGGGGGGGGGGGATATTTGACCCACCCTTCCTATGCCCCTGCAGTGTTATCTTCATAATATTCCACTAGATGTTGATCCTAATTCCTAATACGTATTTGAACATGGTTTCCACTCGTCCACTCTGACCAACTTACACTGTTCATTATGTGTGTAAGTTGCAAGCACTTGCATGGCACACGGCAAGATAAATATAATCTGACAACAATGCAGAGCAGCTGACATATTATCGAAACACAATAAAGAGTCATATAAATTATTTGAAGATTGGTTTATGTATGGTCATTAGTTTGCCAAACATGCCAAAAAATTGAGAAAAATGGAAAGGAGCCAAAATTCAGGGGGCGCCGGCACCCCCCTAAATTTCGGCGCCCTGGGCTGGTGCCCCGCTCGCCCCTGCCTCGCTACGGCCCTGACAGCCGTGTTAGCCTTACCTGCCGTATCATCGTGGAGTCTAGTCTACCTACATGACAATGGTATGTATGTACCTACTACCTACATACATACAACGGTACTACCATTAATTCAATTGTAGGTACTATTCTAACTCCCTCCTCAAGCAAAATTACTATCGGTTCCTAGGTAGTAGATACCTACCAGGTTTCCAGTCTTTAATATGTGTAAGCTTTCAAATGATAGAACAAGATGGAAATTAACAAGAGTGCTGAGTGAGTAAGGTGTGAAACACAAAAGCCGGGCCATTTTAGGAGAGTATCCAAGGTCAGTACTATCAAAATATCACATAAAGCAACGTGGCAGGTAGTTTTCGGTAGCAGTGTTGTGATTTATCTAGATAAAATTATCTAGATAATTATCTAGATATTTTTTTTATCTACTAGGGCTTCGCGAACGCAATTTGTGTTTCGTTGAAGATGAGCGTAGCGGTTTGTATAAAGCGCATAAAGAGATTGAGGCAGAAAGCCTATGAAAATCATGGAGCAGCAAGCCGGACCATTGCTTTCTCCAACATTATGATCACTTGAAATTGTAAACGATTCTGACCTTTCTTTGTTTCTGTCCGAGCTGTCGGGTAGCGGAAATGTGCTCATTTTGAGGTCATTGAGCAATGTGCATGTTAATACATAGATGTAACTCATGCCCAAGGGTTTTTATTAGGTGGGAGATAAGTATGCCGCGGACTTACTTTCAAAAACTTGCATGCACGAAATTGACAAAATTTCTAATAATATGTCAAATCTTGAAGTCAACTTCAAGTCCAAAAATCTGGTGTGATGTTTCGATTTGGTTTCGATGGTTACTAACGGCAACTATCGAAATTGGCAAAATTTGATAACAATACGCACTTTTAAATAAATTCCCGTACTTTTTCAAACTTACCCAATTGTCGAATATTGCTATTTTTTCTACTTTGAATGGAAGATGTATGGAGGATTTTCTTGAAAAATGCAAGGGGTCTAAGTTGAGAACAAAAGTAGACACCCTGAAAATTTCATCGCAATCGACGCAGGCGTTTGGCCTGTAGAGCGCGCACAAACACACATACAAAAAAAAAAAAAAAACACACACACTAGTGCTTTTTTTAGCAGTAGTGAAATTGAAGATTTCGCTTCGCTCGCTTCGCTCGCTACGCTCATCAATTATCTTTATCTAGATAATATTGTGCGCTGTCATCTTTATCTTTATCTAGATAAAAAACCTTTATCTAAACTCCACATTTTAGATAATAGGTAATAGATGATTTAAGCCAATTTTATTCCGATTTTTGACTTTGTCATTCAGATTTTCATTAATTTTCAAAACCATTGCCATCCCAATAAAAAGTTTCAAACATTTCTAATCTTAAGAGTAATGATTCCGGAATAGAGAATCCGATTCCAAGAGCTCATGTTTTACAGTTAAGTAGGTATAATATTATATTATCAGTCACTAATGTGGCTTTTGGAATTTTGCAACAATCCATCATCATTTTCCAATATTCCCAATTTAAAAAAGTATCTATTATCTAAAGAAAATTATCAAGATAGATTTTTTCATCTATTATCTTCTATCTAGGTAGATGATTTTTTTTAAATCATCTATTATCTTATCTAGATAAAAAATTTGCCCCTTATTTTCATCTTTATCTAGATGAAAAAAAAATTATCTAGTCACAACACTGGTCAGTAGGTACTTACAATGACTTTATGTGATATTTTGATAACCTACCTACGTAAACTACTCGCCTACAATAGCCTGGCTTTTGTATTTCACATCTTACCCACTCTTGCCAAATTCCATCTTGTTCAAT
Organism: Nemoura dubitans; assembly: GCA_921293005.1. Lineage (NCBI taxonomy): Eukaryota > Metazoa > Arthropoda > Insecta > Plecoptera > Nemouridae > Nemoura > Nemoura dubitans. Next base: position 26,824,926 of record OV121076.1, read on the forward strand.
CATTCGAACTTACATATTTTAAAGACTGGAAAACTACGTATTTGGTACCTACCTACAGTAATTTGGTATCAGTAGGGAGTTCAAAATGTCACAAATGTAGGTAAGTAAACAATTTTGCACGGTAAGAACGCTAGTACTGTTCTGCAGACTCCCGACTGTGTGCTGTCAATCGTCCGATGCTCAGACCATCTCACGTGGGTCGTGTGGAGGTTTACAAAGGGTTTCACGTGCTAACATTTCATGAAGAGGTATTTGCTATCTGACATTGATGATCTGATGCAAACAATGAATGGTTATGGACCAATGTTTTTCATAATGTTTAATATTCAATATTATGTTTAATATTCAAATTAGGAGTAACCTGGGAGTTGAGAGCCTCAGTTTTTAAATTGGAAGAGAGAGGCTGAGGTGGTTTAGTCATACAAAGGGAATGGATGAGAGGAAAATTGTAAGAAGGGAATTTGAAAACACAGCAGTGGGAAGACCTGGAGTGAGAAGATAAAAGAGGACGTAGAAAGACGGGGAAAGTGGAGTGACGTGAAAGATAGAAGATTGTGGGAGAACAGAGAGCGATGGAAGGAATTAGTAGAGAAGATGGAGGAAAACAATGCAGCCCAAGAAGAAGAAAAAGAGGATGGCGAAGAGACAGAAACATCCGGAGAGGCAAGTCGGACGTATTATTTAAGGCCCTAGATTAGGTGGGATTGCCCCCACCCCTTGACCCTGTGTGGAAACAAGTAGTAGTAATGAAAAATATTATATATATATATATATATATATATATATATATATATATATATATATATATATATATATATATATATATATATATATATATATATATGATACATAATATCAGTATGAGTGATTGAAAGTTTTGGCAGTTCATATTATGTGTTTATAACATATATAACATATATGTGTTTATAACATATATATATTCAATCTGGTTATAGAATACAATTAAATGTATTTGCTGCAAATAATGTTCATAAGTCAGTTTTAATCAGCATTTTATGACTATATTTGCTTCTGGCAGATATATTAAGGCTCCTGGGTACCTTTCACTGCCACACAGATCCTTTGCTATTATGCGCTTTTTGAAGAGGCGAAATTACAATGTGTAGATAGCAATTGGAATTTGTTGTAGATAGCTATCCTGTAGATAAGCTATCTACAGGATAAGTTAAGAGCCAGATAACCGAATAAAGTAAGGGAGGGAATTGTAGATGAAGAGTAGATCTGTGTCAGTAACAGAGCCGTTTTTTTTCTTACATTTTTTGGGTCTAAAAGGTTCAAACCCACTGCTTAAAATGCTGTAATTTTGTTTTTTTTGCGCTTTTTCGTGAATCGATAGACAAAAGAGATGAAATTTACGAAAAGGCTCCGTTACCGAAACAGATTGCTTCTTTATCTACAACTCTCTCGCTTACTTCAATAGCTTATCTCTTACTGTTTAAAAAGTGCATTATCAAGAGACTCTGCAATCGCGCTATTTCGCAGCTGCGAGCAGCCTCAGAATTTTATCCGGCTCGGTTACCGACACAGATTGACTCTTTAAATCTACAACTCCGTCGCTTACTTTATTAGCTTATCTTATTCTTAAAGGTAAGTAAAAAACTGCATAATAGCAAAGGTCGTATCTGTGACGGCCTTTAACACATTGCATTCGCAAGTATCTTGCATTGTGAACGTTGGTAAAAATGTAAAACGACTACATATATCAATATTACCATCAATATGACGATCAATACCTCACCACACCACCCTTTACACACACAGCCCCCTCTACTTATGTACCAAAATATTCAACCACCTACCCTCCCACATCAAGGACTCCCCCAAACGCAGCACCTTCGACTCCCTCCTGCGAAGCTTCCTTATCCAAAACCCCTTGTACAACCTTCAGGAATACCTCACCTCTCCGACACCTTTGTGGTATTTATAAATATATAATAAAAAAAATAAAATTATATTTTACTAGAATTATGCTCATACTGATATTATGTATCGGTCCGTATCGAAATAAATAAATAAATACAAAATAAATACAAATACAAATAACTTAGGTGTTTAAGAGATTCTAACAAGTACCTACCAACAATAGGATTCACGGGTCAGGACCCGAGACCCTTACTGCAAACAATGGGATGGCCTGCAAATGTTGAAACCTCTGGGTTCTGCCTATAACAGCCTCCCTGGCTTTGACAGTGAAACACTGCTACCAAGGTACCGTTCTTCAAGTGAAAAACAGTTCACAATGTACCTATAGTACAAGTACCACCTAATTTGTTGTCAATATTGATAAAAAAAACAGCGCCAGCAACAGATGTCCTACGCTCAAATAATTATTTATGCTACTACATCTCAACCTGTTAAATACTACTACAGCTGCAACAGATTAGCTCTTACCATAGAATGCTCTTACCTTATATTTGAGCATTTCATCCGTGTAAAATGTTTCCTCGAAGAGAATGTGAGTGCTGTACGGCCTAGCAATGTCATCCAGTTCGACGGTAACAATTCGGTTGCTGATTCGAACATCCTTGTCGTTAAGTGTTCGGTAGTGGCTTTCAGGGAGCTCATCGCTTGGCACAAGGATGTGATTCAAAAAGTCGTCTTGTGACAAAGTATACTTTGGAAGAGAACCGGCCCGCGGAACGCAAATAACCCAGCCTTCTACAGTTGCCGTTTCGAATATTTCACTATGATCACTTTGGAGGATTTGGAAGAACGAATTTTCACTCAGATCTTCATCGTAGTTTGATTCCATAACGTTTTTGACGTTTGAATCTAGGTTATATTGGGAGTCTAATGTCTATGTAGAGATGTTAGAGCCATTGTAGAGCTCCCAGCCGAGTTTTCGACGGACGCTCTTTACTTGATATAAAAGTGTGGTTACCTTGTCGGCCTCAAACTGTAGAAGGTTTGTAATAATGACGGTTATGTAACATCGCACCTACGAGCATCTTCTCTGCTAAAGCACGCTACACTGCTGTTACCTAACCTGACCTGACCTTACCCACCTTACCTGTGGTTTGACAACTTTTTTTAAAAATGGGATTCAATTGTCTTTGGTACTAAAATGTTCCACAAGAGATTTTTTTACTTTGATTAATGTAGCTTGTTGTGATTTGATTATATCAGATAGTCTTGAGGTGCAGAAGTGCATATTTCTCGTTTTTGGCAATAGTTTATTTGGCTTTGTCTTATGGATGGCGAATGGCGGTCTGGCAACCATGTTGCTGATGGCCAGTGCCGGGGTGTAGCAGCAAATATGGACGACGACAAATCTGGCTTTCTATTACGTAGTGGCATGGTACTAGGCTGTATGAATATGAAGTACAGTGTCTCAGCCTGTGCCTCAGTCAATAGTTTCATCTTGGTTTAAACTCTTGGTTCTCTAACCTATTTTATAAGCTTATAATCCACTGCTATTCCTTTCTGAATTCCCGTAGATGACGTTATGGCCATAGTAATCCAAATGGCCATAGAAATCCAAATTTGTCGTTCCACAGGGCCGGGCTATCGCCTACGGGCGCCGAGGTGTTTTTATAATTATTATGTGATATTTTTAATATGATTCGCTGGCATCTTATTTATTTATTTATTTTTATTTATTTAAACAATTCTCTTGAACAGTATGCAATCAGCAAGGTGGCAAGGTATACAATATATATTCTTAACTATAAGTTAAATCTCCCATAATCTTGATTTCTTCCTTCTTTAATTCTTCCATTTTTCTTTTGTACTCCGGACTGTTTTTGGCCATTCTGCATCAAATATTCCATCTTTTTGTTCATTCCATTCTTTCATTGTCCTGTTCCAGAAAGAGTATTTTCCAACATCTCTTCTTTTTTGTTTTTCTGTCATTTTCCATTTGTGGTCATGCCTTCCCAAATAGTTACTTCTTTCTAATTTGACTTCCAATTCTTTCCATCCTGAACACTTTCCTGAAATTATTCTGATCCTGAAATTATGCTGGTCCTTTTGGGATGTAGGTACTAACACTATGCAGTCAAAAATAGAGCACGCACAAACACAAAAACACACACCCACAAGTTATTTTTTTACATGTGAAATTGACGATTTCGCTTCCCTCGCTACTCTCATCAAGGAAAATTTGCTACAAAATATTAAAAAAATAAAAAATATATCGTTGAACGTGTCCAGACTAATGTCCATGCATGCCGCTGCACTTGCAGATCGCAGCTGTCGGGGTCATGTCAGGTCTCGGATTGCGGGGCACGCCACGTACCAGTCCCCGACCCCCCGAAGCCGCCAATCGAAGTCTGCACCCGGTCTTGAACCCCTCGGACAGTGGACACACGCGTGGCCAACGCGTGTCCGGCACACAGCCCTGTCGAACGCGGACGTTTTCGGACCACTTTGCAGTGGCCCGCGGCGCACCGTCCGCATCGGTTGATCCGTGGAGCGATTGCCCCCTCAGCTGGGTTACAAAGTTTAGCCACTCACTTCAGCACGGAATACACTGGGTTGCCATTAATATTTTAACATTAAATTGTCTAAAAACGTTTTCCAATCTTATCAAATATTTTTAATTAGTAGCAGCCCCTTACAGAAAAATACCTTGCAACTCATTGCATTTTGCGATCAATTGCTGTGAGTTTGAACTGGTTGCAACTGATGGGAAAACTGAATTTTTCCATGAGTTGCAATGAGTTTGCCACTAGATGCAATGAGATGCGATGAGTTGCGATGAGATTCTATCAAATGCATTCACTTTTCCACCACACTCATCAGAAACTCGTTGCAGACTCATTGCATCTCGTTGCAAACTCATAGCATCTCGTTGCAACTCATTGCATCTCATTGCAAACCTGTCATGAATTGACGAGGGTTTGGTTGGGACTAATTGGATCTCGTTGTATCGTCTTACATCTCGCATACTTTGCCCACACTTTGCCGTTGCCTTAAAATCAGTGACGTCATCAGCTACGGTAAAAATTAGTATTTGGGAAAATGAAAATAAAGATTCTAGGCTGGATTTTCCATATAGACCATTTTCACTGCGCAGGCGGTGAGAGGAAAGTAATTAATCTAATTTTTCATCGAGGCGAAAACCGAATTCATGTTTAGGAACATGGCAGGATTTGAACTGGGTACCCCTCGATCCGTAGGCTGAAGACTTGTCGATTATGCTGCTGACACCTGTGGTATTGAAATGCGATTTTAATGCACACAATCCCCCCAGTTATATTTTGAACCTGAGGTGAATGCCTAGGATGAAACCATCACAAGTATGACGACACGTAAATTTACGTACGCCGTGTGCAGGCAAGCCAATGTCGGGTCGATATTGGCAACGTGGTGACTCTCGTGGCCTCGAGTTTGCCGGTAGGTATACGAGCGTGTCAACGCGGAAATTAAATATGATTATTGCGGTAGGTACCTAGGCTAACAGATGAGTGGATTTCCCTCTATGAACAAAAAGCACCCAAATTTAAATATGGCGAAATCATCATCAATGGCATGTAACAATCATCAACAATCGAATCATCAATGGCATGTAACAGCTAATGCTCGTCGTCGTCGTGGCCGATGTAGGTGTTGTTGGCCGTTGTCGTCGTGGCCGTTGTTGTGGTCTTTGCCACAACGCCTCCATAACGAGAGCCGTGCTGGTCCTGGTCTTATTATTCACGGGAGGGTGCACGGGGATACAATGGCTATATTACGCCACATTTGCCGCCCCATTTCGCACAAATTTCATTCACCATATTTACCTACACTGTTTTTCGCCCTTTTTGCTTCGCCATTATTTTTGTTTATAGCACGAGCGGTTATTTTGTTTTGATAAGAGATGTTGAACGTGGATTCACGACTGTTTAATATATTTGATAATATAGTTCCGAAGAGCCCACGAGGCAACGGAAAATGTTTTAATCCCAAATTACGATGAGATTAAATGAAAAGCATCGAAATATCTTTCAGTTTTCTCTGCCTTGTAAAACTCATTGCAACTGCTTGCATCTGCTCGCCACTCAATGTTAAATTGCGATGAGATGCAATGAAAAGCAACGAGATGCACGCAGTTTTATCTGCCTTAAAAACTCATTGCAACTGCTTGCATTTGCTCGCAACTCCATGGCAAATTACGATGAGATGCAATGAAAAGCAACGAGAGGCACTCAGTTTTATCTGCCTTGTAAAACTCATTGCAACTGCTTGCATCTGCTCGCCACTCCATGTTAAATTACGATGAGATGCAATGAATAGCAACGAGAGGCACTCAGTTTTATCTGCCTTGTAAAACTCATTGCAACTGCTTGCATCTGCTCGCCACTCCATGTTAAATTACGATGAGATGCAATGAATAGCAACGAGAGGCACTCAGTTTTATCTGCCTTGAAAACTCATTGCAACTGCTTGCATCTGCTCGCCACTCCATGTTAAATTACGATGAGATGCAATGAATAGCAACGAGAGGCACTCAGTTTTATCTGCCTTGAAAAACTCATTGCAACTGCTTGCATCTGCTCGCCACTCCATGTTAAATTACGATGAGATGCAATGAAAAGCAACGAGATGCACTCAGTTTTATCTGCCTTAAAAACTCATTGCAACTGCTTGCATTTGCTCGCAACTCCATGTTAAATTACGATGAGATGCAATGAATAGCAACGAGAGGCACTCAGTTTTATCTGCCTTGTAAAACTCATTGCAACTGCTTGCATCTGCTCGCCACTCCATGTTAAATTACGATGAGATGCAATGAATAGCAACGAGAGGCACTCAGTTTTATCTGCCTTGTAAAACTCATTGCAACTGCTTGCATCTGCTCGCCACTCCATGTTAAATTACGATGAGATGCAATGAAAAGCAACGAGAGGCACTCAGTTTTATCTGCCTTGTAAAACTCGTTGCAACTGCTTGCATCTGCTCGCCACTCCACGTTAAATTGCGATGAGATGCAATGAAAAGCAACGAGATGCACGCAGTTTTATCTGCCTTAAAAACTCATTGCAACTGCTTGCATTTGCTCGCAACTCCATGGCAAATTACGATGAGATGCAATGAAAAGCAACGAGAGGCACTCAGTTTTATCTGCCTTGTAAAACTCGTTGCAACTGCTTGCATCTGCTCGCCACTCCATGTTAAATTACGATGAGATGCAATGAAAAGCAACGAGAGGCACTCAGTTTTATCTGCCTTAAAAACTCATTGCAACTGCTTGCATCTGCTCGCCACTCCATGTTAAATTACGATGAGATGCAATGAAAAGCAACGAGAGGCACTCAGTTTTATCTGCCTTGTAAAACTCGTTGCAACTGCTTGCATCTGCTCGCCACTCCACGTTAAATTGCGATGAGATGCAATGAAAAGCAACGAGATGCACGCAGTTTTATCTGCCTTAAAAACTCATTGCAACTGCTTGCATCTGCTCGCCACTCCGCGGTCAGATCCGCGTAGATGTTATGAGATGTTATCAGTTGCAATGAGCTGCAAGGACTATACACACAGTTGCGATGAAATGCGTTGTGTTGCGATGAATTGCGTTCAGAAGCAATCAGTTTTCTGCTAGAAATTTTAGTAAGGGGCATTTAGCCGTCAGAGCTCTGATACAAATATCGTATTGGATGAGCGAATAAAGCTTATTGAAAATAGTATACCAAATTTCCCAACCGATTTTGGGAAGATTTTGATGTTACCAAATTTTCCTAATTTCAGATATGTGATCTTTTGTGTGATAAGGGAAAGGAAAATAAGGAAAGCGGATAAGAACTTCAAAACGTATGTAAAAAGAAAGTGTAGGTAGCGGACGAAGCGATATCTTCAATTTCACTACTGGAAAAAAAGCAGGGATTGGAGCCTTAACTCATTACGGTTCCGGTTCCGATTCCGGTCCAACAAATTTGATCTCAAAGGGTTCGGGTTCCGGTTCCGGTTCCTGAGTCGTTTCGGTTCCGGAACCGAAACTTCAAACGGTTCCAAAAGGTTCCAAACGGTTCCATATTTTTATGCACTCTAAAACAAAAATCCCCTACATAAACTGCATAAGCTGGTTAGAGCACCAGCCGCGAAAGTTGGGGACCCGGGTTCGAATCCTGGAATGGGCAACATTTTTGGGAGGCTAATTTGTGTACATAATAATAAAATCCCCTACATACTTTCTTTGGTTTAGAGAGTGCTTTTTTGGCACTATTTTTTCACTTTACGATCATTTTCACAGTGATTGGGATTAAAATAAAGTACGATGCTATATTGCTGCATGTTCTTGACACGTTTGGTAGGTACCCATATTCATCATTCTTAAATAATTACTATTTTCACAATACATTGTTGGTCAAGCACAAAATACTTCCCTATTTTATTTCTCTTAGGAACAACCATTTTTCATGCAATGACTCATTTTGAACATGCTGTTTCGGCCAGGGGCGGATCCAGCCCTGTCTCATGGGGGGGGGGAGGGGGGGGGGGGGGGTTGACAAAAATTTCCCACCCCAAAAATATTACGCCGCTCGGGTGGGGGGGGGGGGGGGGGGGGGGGGGGGGGGGTCGCGGAATGAACGTTATTTAGAAGCAATCTACTACTTGGTTAGGTAAATAAGGTTCTGCTACCACTAACCAATAAAGGCAATCTATATTAATCAACTTATTTTAAAAGCAACAAGTTTGAGAGGATTAAAACAAAAATAAAGCAAACACTCATTGTTGTAAATCATTGTGAAGTCAGCGTAGCGAGTGAAGCGAGCGGAGCGAAATTTTTTATATAAGTACCCAAAACTAGACATTTCTGGACGTTTTTTTGTGTTTGGCCACGCTCTGCAGACCAAACGTCCTCTCCAATATTGGTGAAATTTCCAGAACACCTACACTACATAATATGTTCTCAATTAAAGCTGGGTTTACAGTTAGTAATTTCAGTGACTCGATGTCATCAACATCGGCTCTGGACCAATCAGCGACACTGGGTGTGCATGAGTCATGACGTCATGTTCCCGACTCTGCCACGGACTCTCTGATAGGTTCAGAGCCCATATGGATGACATCGCGTCACTGACATTGCGATAGCTGTACTCTAAGCTTTAGTCTCCTGCATTTTTTTAGAACAATGTGCGTGTATGATTTGGAATTTATCAAAATTAACGAATTTTTAAATAATTTGTGACAATTTGTCTCCTCTGTAAGGCCGAAATATATATTTTTACGCCTCTTTGCTGAGATTTATTGCACACTGAAATAATGCATCCCGATAGATTTTTTATCGCCATGCTCTTTTGTTCTTTTTTTATTAGTTTCTTTCACTTCTATGAAAAAATAAAATTGACGTTATTTATACAAACTTCTATTAATAGTGCTTTGCAAGAAGATTTTTTTAGCCAATTTGTATAGAAATATTGAAACTTTACACATGGCTAAACGGCATACACATCACGAATGGCTTTCTTTATGGCGAAAATCAAATTTTGCTCCGCTCGCTCTGCTCGCTACGCTTAGCTCGCTCCGATCATGGGGGGGGGGGGGGGGCGATCGCCCCCCTCCCTCCTGTATCCGCCACTGGTTTCGGCCATGTGTCAGAGTGATCTATCTATGTCGGGAGTCTGCAGCTTTACTATGTCGCTGTGCGTGCTACGTTTCTCGATCTCTCTCGCTAATGTTTTCAAATATTAATTCGGAAAATTTTTCAAACGAATTTGCATAGCAGCTAATTCCTTCTCCATATCTCTGAATTCATATTGCCAGCAGACACAGAAATCCAGATATTTCTGTCTATCAAGAATTATACCGTCTTATTTTAACTTCATAAATGAAAAGCTGATTATACGAACGTAAATACAAAAAAAAATCTGTGTGAAATCACGCGTTATGCAAGCTCGGGAGAGACGAACAACTGGCGACTCACTCTAAGCCTGACGAACACGTCCAAATACCCTTTTTTTAATGAAATCAACAGAATTTTTAAAGTTTAACAATAATTATCATATCAAATCTTCAAAAAATAAAGTTAGTGTGGCATAAAAATGAGAAAGTCGGCCAAGTTTGGAACCGAAAAGAACCGTTTGGAACCGAAACAGAACCGTAACTATTTATTTCGGTTCCGGTTCCGGTTCTTACTATTTTCTGTGTTAGGGTTACAGTTCTGATTACGGTTTCAGATTTCAAACGGTTCCAAACGGTTCCGGTTCCGGTTCCAGTCCCTGAAAATAAAGTAACTTGCGCGTGTGAGTGATTTCTTCTCGTGTGTTTGCGCGCTCTACGATGGCTCTAGGTACTAGCGACAGCTTCTCGTGTGTTTGCGCGCTCTACGATGGCTCTAGGTTCTAGCGACAGCTTTTCGTGTGTTTGCACGCTCTACGATGGCTCTAGGTTCTAGCGCCAGCTCCGATTTTTATGAAATTTTCAGAATGTGGTCCGTTGTTCTCAAATTTGTTACCCTACTTTTTCAAGAAAATTCTCCATACCACTCCATTTCTAAAAATATTGCAAAATTAGAATTGGGGAAAATTAGGATAAATTAGAAAATAATAAAAAATCGTTTTAAAATTTGCTTTTTCTAAAATTTTCCCACAATTCATTGTGAACCTATAATTGTGTGTTATCAAACTTGGAGCTGCAATAAACCCAAGTGCTCGTATGTATTCGAGCTAAAATTCTAAGCGTCGGCTGTTTACGACGTGCTGCATTCAATTTATATGCTACAAACAGCTACACTCATCTTCAACACGAAAACAGAGGCAACGTTTCCTCATGGTCCTTACACGTGTAGTTTACGTTTGTTTTACATTTTGTTTTGAACGAAAACAGAATGTTCAAGGTAAGTATGACTAGAATTGCATCGGTATGTGCAATTAATTGTTTCACTTGACATGTAAAAAACCACGCACCATGAATATCCATTCTCTTAACAAAGCTGCTATCACTTAAAGATGGAAAAAATAAGTTTGGATGTGTTTTTAAACCATTTAGCACGTGCATGGGATGGATTCGTGTGATGGATTCGTGAATGTTGCAACGTGGAAAAAAATCGCAAGCACCGAATTTTTATATTTTCGTTTTGCGCGCAGCCGCGCGCTGCGTCACTATATCACTATACTATGCTGGCTAGCCAGCGTGCGGCTGCCGGCATTCGGCCGCCGGCGTGCGGCTGCCGGCGCGCCAGCTAGCTCCGTTTGCTGCTCGGAGACGTAGAGTTTTAGCAATGGATTTTCTGAGTTTTGACTGCTATTATAAAGAGCGAGCTAAAATTAGGCTTGCTGTGTCAACTTCATGATAAAATGTCCATGCTTGCTAGTCGAAACAAAGATGCTGATGAGTTCACATGTACGTATAGTGCAGTCATGGCAGAAGAAGTGATCCAGCCGTATCAATTCGAACCGGAGTATTCTGACAGTGAAATCGAAAATATAACATTAATAAAAGAAGTTCGCGCCGGATTATCTGTAAATGTTTTATCAGGGAGAAGAGGCAACAATAGTTGGTGTACTTGTAATCGTTGTGTGTCCATGCTCACTGATCACGAGAGCTTGTGTTGCTCTGAAGCCGAGTCGATGCGTCAAGTTAGGGAGGGATCACACATGTATAACCGAACATCGATCTTCTCAAAATTTTATTAATGACAGTGATGCGTTGAATCTGTTGCACCCGAAGACCGAGCAAAATACCATATTTAGTCAAATTAGCAGCCGAACTTCACCAGTGCAAGTGACAAACTTGGGCTGCTGCCTGCTGTAGCGCGCGTAGCATGGCACTGCCTGAGATAAGCTGACGTCACTCTTTTCGCTCAACGAGCTGCGGGCGGGTATACGCTGAGCGGCGCTAATAACCGCGTGTACGATTGTTTTCGCCTCGGAACTGTCTTTCTGGAGCCGAAAAGTCGTAAAACGGGTTGTGTGCCCCTTTAAGGATAGGGAATGGGGAACGTGCGATGCAGTTTTGAGTGAAACAGGCTTCAACTAGCCAAAAACCTTAAATCTGACTCAGAGAGCCAGTGTTTCGAACACGATGAACCGGTCAGTATACCTACGTGCCAATTGCCAGTAGCAGTAGCTAAAAATCTGATTTATGGGCACTGACAATGTTGGTAATCAGAATCAGAATAATTGACATTTTATGTGTGTGCATTTTGCTATGTACATGGCTGCCAAAGAAAATTTCCAAGGAAACAATAGTATAATGGCTATATTATTTTAAGGTGCGCCAATTAATTCCTTAAGGTCATTTTGCGTCCGATAATTCTTTTGACATGACATCTTCCTTTGACAGGTGACATGCCGTCTTATGCTGGACCTTTTGCGTTGTACTAACACGTAGTACCTTGCAGTAAAAATTGTCTTGTATGTTTTGACCAATTAATTCTAAAATGTTGCTATAGAACTAATCCGTACCAAATTAACACAAAAAAGTGAAAAAATGACCTGGCCTTTCAAAAATTTATAAAACTGTACGCAATCGCACAGAAGTAGGCTAGGCGCAGTAGCCAGCTAAACTTTAGACTGTTTCGTTACTAAAATACACTTTCAATCATAATATTTGACCTTGTAGTGATTGACCCGCCAAAGTTAGAAAAATTTAACTGCTAAAATCGGAAAGCTGAGCAAATTTTCGAGTCACAGACCAGGAAATCCACCAGGCCCACACTGAAATCCACCCCCAGGAACAAAAACCACACTTAATATACAATCATCCCCTAAACTGAAGAAAAGTACCATTGCGCATATTTTTATTTTCGCGAAAATTTTACAGGGCTTATAGCCAACAGATTGGTAAAGCTTTCCTGAAAGTTTCGTTCTGGGGTTCGCAAGATTTCTCGAGAAAACAATTATTTTGTCTGGTTTTCGTACCTTTTGGCAGACGTGTGTAGACGTTTTGGAAATGTTGGCCCGATTATATATAATGTAATCTTGTCTTTCTTTTGTTGTTATGAAAGAGGTGCAAGGGGTGAAGGGCGCATAACTGCGGATGAGGCAAAGCAACGAATCCTGCGATGCGAGACCTTTCGCTATCAGCGAGTCTGCCTGCGCGAAGCACCGAGTGCAAGTGAGACCCATTGGAGGACAGAGCGAGAGCGAGGCGACGGTATTGCAGTGCTAACGAATGTGGGAGAGCTCGTTGACCGCTACAGCGCCTCGAAAGCCGCTGGCGCCCGAGCCCGCACGCACAGTCATTATAAACGGTGCTCGGCAAGCAGGAGGTCCCGGGTGCGTGTAATGAAAGAATACCCGCCTGAGGTACCAAAGTACTAATGCTTGCTGTTAGGCATAGAGTGGTTCGTAATAGCACAACAGACTGCCAGAAGTGCGGTGGTCCAGTGGCATTGTCGCTGGCTTGTTTGTGCGGAGCCCGTCGGGTGTTTTTTTTGTTTTTCGAAACTCAGATGAACCGCATCAATCGTCTTATTTCTCCGTCCTTTTGGTACATATTACTTTATTGTGACTGACTAGGAAACCTTTTTATTTTAGAATTTTTTTCTCTTCATTCTTACCGTGCGTTCTCGGTTCGAGTAATTGGGATAATTTTTTTAAGGACAGCCCCGAACTCTTTATCTTACGTTTACGGTTCGTGTACTTGTGATATTTTTTTAAGGACAGCTCCGGACGAGTTTTGGCTCCTTTTATGGATATAACTGTATTACTGGCATATTTTCCCGTCGAGTACCTGAGGGTATACTTTCATAACACGCGTCCGGGGTTCGTATCCCAGATCGGTTGCACACTTTATTTATTTATTTATTTATTTATTTTATTTATTTCTTGACGCGGTTCACATTTTTACCGGCCCGTGACCCTTACATGGCAAGGGTGTGGGAAGTTGCAATATAATTGATTGAACATCATAATAATTTACATTTTTGCGATATTACAGTATTGCTAATAATGATAATGGCTTTTTACATTCTAGGTGCTATAGTTTTACGTTGTACCTATTTTATTTGTGTGTAATTTTTTTTTAAAGTAGGCTTAATTTGTGCATTAGGTCTTATGTTTTAGAAACAATGGCACTTCTAGCCCATAATGGTTGTGTTCGAGATTTTATTTATAGTCTAGGCAAATTGTTATTTCTTCGCTGCTTTGGGCGCTGTTTTGGGCCTGGGGGGGGGGGGGGGGGCTTCAGGGTGTTTTCTGTTCTGCCGGAATGGAGGATAGGAATTCTTCGAGGCTGTAGTAGGGATTGTGAACGAGAAAGTTTCGGAGGCTAGAGTCGAAGGTGGTGCGTTTGGGGGCGTCATTGATGGATGCCGGTAAATGGTTAAATATTTTAGAGCATAGGTGAATGGGGCTATGTGTGAAGAGTGCAGTCGAGTGAGGACTGCATCTTATATTGTTTCGGCCTCTGGTGCTATAACTATGGATAGATGCGTTTAATGGGAAGAGGTCGGGGTGTGAGCGAACTAGGGTGCATGCCGCTTGTATTAGTGTGCATGTGAGAGTAAGAATTTTTTGGGCTGTGAAATGAGGTTTGCAGGTATTTTTCCTCGAGATGCCTGCGATTATACGAACTGCTTGTTTTTGTATTAGGAATAGACGTTTGGCATTGGGCGCTGATCCCCAGAAGAGGATGCCGTAGGAAAGATGGGAGTGGAGGTACGAGTGATATACTAGTTTTAGAGTGGAGATGTTGACTATGCGTTTCAGCCGGCGGAGGAGGAAACATGTACTTTTCATTTTTGACATGGTTTTTTGGATATGCACTGACCAGTCTAAATTTGGGGTTAGGTGAATTCCAAGAAATTTGCAGGATGGGGTTGTGACGTTCAAATTCCACCGCGATGGAGCGGAAGCGGAATTCGCACGCCACCTGTCGTCGCAACGACCTTCTGCCCGCCTCGGTTGCTCCGTCGAGCCGTTCACTAGCCGAGAGACAAAGGAAGTCCCGGACTTCACTTCGACATTGACCGCTGAGCAGAGAGGACGACGAGCGCGACGCAAATATTAGATACGGGAGAGCACGGATAAGTAAACCCACTTTGGGAATTTTGGGATTCAATGGACTACGTCCTACTGAGCCCGTTTACTTAAATGTCTGAATTCATTACGCCAAAACCAATCTGTTGGTCGAGGGCCGAGTTGTAACGTATTACGCTCTTTTCTAAATTTTCGTGCACGTGCAAGTTAACCTCTCTCTCTCGGCGCTCAGTGCCGATTTCATCCACGGTATATCCATTCGTTTCAACGGCATCCTATGCTCGTGAGATCTGGGTTCAGTCCCAATCGCTTGGTCTCTATTTAACGTTTCGACAACTGTATTCATAGTCAGATATCGTGGATTACAAAATTTCAAGTTACGAGTTCTGCATGTTACGTCTCTGAGAGAGTAACGTGTTTATCACTTTTACGCCTCGCGCTTATCGCAGGTTATTCAATTTACGTGCTAGTTGCATTTGAACTAACACCACGTTTGTAACCTTTTTGTTAATTTTGAAGGATCGTGTGTTCTGTGTGTCTCGTCTCTGAGAGAGTGACGCACTTATAACTTTTACGCCTCGCGCTTATCGCAGGTTATTCAACCCGTTTGTATCATTAATTTTACGCCCAGAAGAGGCGTGGACAATTTATTTATTTCTGCGAATTGCCAATAAATTGGACAGAGTGTTCAACGAGATCGGGTTACGGAGTTGTGTATGTGTACAAGGAATGTGATCCAACCAATTCCTATCCCAGACCATCTGACGACGATCGGCGAACACCGGGAGACGGCCGATCGCATAACCTTCCAAGGAGGAAGTGTTACACTGGCGCCCAACCACCAACGGTTACACTGGCGCCCAACTACCAACGGCTACACTGGCACGCAACCACATCGGCACGAAGTACGGATTACACTGGACGACGCCACTTGCAACCGACTGCCAGTACGAACATCAACGCCCTGAGACGCAATCTGTAACCTGCAGTCGAAGCACTCGAACCGAAGGTAACCACCACACATCTCTATCATGGATGCTGAAGCCACCAATACCGAGCTTACCAACCTTGAAAACAAAATATTAGAAACTAGGGAACTAATCAACAATTTTGAAGCTGAACCCGGACAAGAGAGACAGATTTTAATCAAGCTACAGACAGCAGAGCGACGATTGACATTGATCATACTCGAATCACCGGCGATCACGGTGCGGAAAACAGCAATCAGGGATGGTTTAGCCAATCTGCGAGATCGTTTGGCGGCGATGAAGGAAGCGATTGAACTCACAGACATTCCAGGCAACGAGGTTCGAGCCGAACCCGAAAAGGTAACGGTGCAAAAACATGTTCCTGTTGCCCGATGGGGGATTCAATTCCACGGCGAAACAAAAGACCTCAGTCTGGGTGCCTTCCTCGAACGAGTTCACGAGCTGATGGAGTCAAGACACATCTCGGAGGACCAAATGTGGCTGGAAGCGAGCGACTTGTTCACCGGACCAGCACTCGTGTGGTTTCGATCCGCACGAAGACGGATAACCACATGGAAAGAGCTGCTTGTGGAACTGCAAGCCGAATTCCAACCACACAACTACGATGACCAGCTACGAGCCGAAATCCTACGTCGCACACAAGGAGAGCACGAGCGTTTAGGGATTTATTTCGCGTCACTGGACAATCTATTTCATCGTATGTCTAACCCAATTTCACAGGCGGAGCAACTGACCATCACTCGGAAAAATCTTCTTCCGTATTTTACAGATAGACTACTCTTTCGCAGCATACCTGACATGGCCAAGCTACGAGATCGATGCAGAACCATTGAACAAGCAAGGCAGGAATCAGAAGCATTTCGACCACCACCGGAGGCTAGGAACTCGTTGGAACCTGACCTAGGCTACTCCGGCCACCGGAAGAAAACACTTCTCAACGCCTTATCAGCACCCGAACAAGCTCAACAGAGAGCACCGACAACCTGTTGGAATTGCGACCGCAGCGGACACCGGTTCCGGCTGTGCAGAGAACCTCGCAAGAACACATTTTGCCACGGTTGCGGCAAGCCACGAGAAGTCAAAACAGAGATCTACTGCAAAACATGTGCGGGAAAAGACAGAGGCAGCCGACGATAGCCCTAACGACGCCTGCCAACCCAACATCAGGGCATACCACAGTGAGTTTGGACTATCTTTTACTAACCTCGTCTGACGACCCACGACCACATGTGAACGTGTCGATTTTTGGCATCCAATTCTTGGCCCTGTTAGACTCTGGAGCTAGTAAAACTATACTAGGCGGAGTAGGTTGGAGCAAACTATCAGGACTAGGCCAACGCTTGCGAACGTCAAATCTACCCATTGTTCAAGTTGCAGACGGAAGACGCTGCTCTATTTTGGGAGAAGTTACCCTGCCAATGATCATCCAGGGAAAGGTCACGCTAATTTCTACATTAGTGGTTCCAGAAGTGAAACCAGAACTAGTGCTAGGAGTGGATTTCTGGGCCCAAGCAAAGGTAGTACCAGAAATTTTCGACAGGCACGTGGCAGTTCTCCTACCAACCGATCACCGTGAGCACTCTCAACACAGAACCGATCATCCGTTCTCAAGACAAACTGCTTCCCGAGGAGAGAAGACGTCTAGAAAAAACCGTGCTGAAACATTTCAGGAAAATGGGATCAAGCCTTGGCTGCACGAAGCTGGTAGAACACGTGATCGACACGGGAGACGCCAAACCAAGCAAACAAAGATACTACCCGGTTTCACCGAAAGTGCAACAGTCGTTCAACGAAGAACTGGACAAGTTGCTGGAAGCTGGGGTAGTCGAGCCATCAAACAGCTCCTGGTCGTCCCCGGCATGGATTGTGAATCGGAACGGCAAACGAAGGTTCGTTGTCGACCTCCGAGCAGTCAACGCGGTCACCGTCCCGGACGCGTACCCTCTCCCATTTGTGAACCAAGCGCTCGACAAGCTGAAAAATGCTAGGTACGTCTCAACAATAGATATCAAATCAGCATTTTTCCAGGTACCACTGGCGAAAGACAGTCGACCGAAGACTGCCTTCACTGTCCCCGGCCGCGGACTCTTCCAATTCACCAGGATGCCGCAAGGAGCCCGGAACAGCCCAGCAACTTGGCAACGCCTCATAGACGCCACGCTACGACCGGATCTGGACCCGTTCCTCTTCGTCTATCTGGACGATGTCATCATCGTCACGCAGACATTCGACCAGCATCTGAAGGTACTGAACAGCGTTCTACAACGTCTCCATGCCACCGGCCTAACTGTCAACCAGGAGAAATCCCAGTTCTGTCGCCCAGAGCTCCGATACCTCGGATACGTCATCGACGAGCGCGGTTTACGTGTGGATCCGGACAAGGTAATCTCCATACTGAACATCCCGCAGCCAAAGAACGTCAAAGCAGTTCGACAGTTCTTAGGAGTAGCTTCTTGGTACAGACGATTCATAGCAGACTTCTCGACGCGCACTGAAGCGTTGACGAGAATGCTTCGGAAGAAAGAAATCTTCAGATGGACCGATGAAGCGCAGGCTGCATTCGAAGACATCAAGACATGCTTGATCCAAGCGCCCATACTGTCCTGCCCGGACTACTCTTTGCCATTCAATGTGCAGACAGACGCTTCAGACACAGGGATCGGCGCCGTGCTTTATCAGCTCTTCGGAGGAGAGGAGAGAGTCATCGCGTACGCCAGCAGATCGCTCACCAACGCCGAACGAAAGTTCTCCGCAACAGAACGTGAGTGTTTAGCCGTATTATGGACTATCGAGAAATGGAGACCTTACCTGGAAGGGTATCATTTCACGATTCACACGGACTGTTCAAGTCTACTGTGGTTGCATAACCTCAAAGATCCGCAGGGACGCCTAGGAAGATGGGCTCTACGGATACAGCAGTACGACTACAACATCGTTCACCGCAAGGGGAAGGACAACGTCGTGGCGGACTACTTATCGAGGAACAGGTACGAAGAGTGTTCTCTGTTGAAGATTACAACTCCGGTTCGCGATGCCTGGTACCTAGCGATGAAGCGGCGCGTCACGGAGAAGCCTGAATCCTACCCTTCGTGGAAGATCGAACAGGATGCGCTGATGAAATACGTGGAGGACCGTCACAAACTGTTCGATGGAGACGCGGCTTGGAAGGAAGTCGTCCCCCGCGAGCACCGCGAGGCCGTGTGCCGGGAGAGTCACGATCAGCCAACCTCCGGACATCTGGGTAGCTACAAAACCGTGAAGAGAGCAGCGACCAGGTATTATTGGCCTAAAATGAGACTTCACATTTCGAACTACGTGCGACGATGTCAGACATGCCAACGCATGAAGTCCGAACAATCCAAACCCGCCGGTCTCATGACCGAGAGTCGAGACGTTGACCGTCCGTGGAGAAGGCTCAGCGCCGATTTACTTGGACCGTTCCCTCGCTCTACCAAGGGGAACAAGTACGTTTTGGTCGTGACAGACACTTTTACCAAGTTTGCCCTTTTGTTTCCACTCAGAGCTGCGACCGCGAAACTCGTTTGCGAACGCCTGGAAGACATGGTTTTCCTAGTGTACGGCGTGCCCGAGACGATCGTCTGCGACAACGGACCGGAGTTTGTCTCCGAGAAATTCAAGTCACTGGCCGGAACGTACGACGTGAAACTCCACTACACTGCCCGCCGTCATCCGCAAGCCAACCCCGTCGAGCGCACCAACAAAACCATTGGCGCGATGCTCAGAGCTTACGTCGGAGACGATCACAAGAAATGGGACACCCAGCTGGCCAAGATTGCTTGCGCCCTACGGACAGCTCAAAGTGAGGTAACCAAGTTCAGCCCATACTACGTCAACTTCGGAAGGGAAATGATCCTTCGAGGATCCGACCACAGGAACGAAGGCAACGTCGCCCCGCTTCAGGATCAAGTCGACAGAGTCGAGGATCTCAAAAACATCTTCTCCCTTGTGAAGCGTCATCTAGCGAAGGCACACCAGACGAATGCGTCCCGGTACAACCTTCGGAGGCGACCTCAGGAGTACGCGGAAGGACAGAGGGTGTGGAAACGGAACTTCCCGCTCTCGGACGCCGCCGCGAGCTTCTCGGCCAAACTCGCACCCAAGTTCTCCGGCCCTTATGTCGTTAGGAAAAAGGTTTCCTCCACCGTCTATCAATTGTCAGACGAGAGCGGCAAGGACATCGGACGCTGGCATGTCGTGGACCTGAAGGAGTTTGTCTAGAAAAAGGCTTGGGCTAATCCTTTTTTTTCAGGAAGGAGGCGAATGTGACGTTCAAATTCCACCGCGATGGAGCGGAAGCGGAATTCGCACGCCACCTGTCGTCGCAACGACCTTCTGCCCGCCTCGGTTGCTCCGTCGAGCCGTTCACTAGCCGAGAGACAAAGGAAGTCCCGGACTTCACTTCGACATTGACCGCTGAGCAGAGAGGACGACGAGCGCGACGCAAATATTAGATACGGGAGAGCACGGATAAGTAAACCCACTTTGGGAATTTTGGGATTCAATGGACTACGTCCTACTGAGCCCGTTTACTTAAATGTCTGAATTCATTACGCCAAAACCAATCTGTTGGTCGAGGGCCGAGTTGTAACGTATTACGCTCTTTTCTAAATTTTCGTGCACGTGCAAGTTAACCTCTCTCTCTCGGCGCTCAGTGCCGATTTCATCCACGGTATATCCATTCGTTTCAACGGCATCCTATGCTCGTGAGATCTGGGTTCAGTCCCAATCGCTTGGTCTCTATTTAACGTTTCGACAACTGTATTCATAGTCAGATATCGTGGATTACAAAATTTCAAGTTACGAGTTCTGCATGTTACGTCTCTGAGAGAGTAACGTGTTTATCACTTTTACGCCTCGCGCTTATCGCAGGTTATTCAATTTACGTGCTAGTTGCATTTGAACTAACACCACGTTTGTAACCTTTTTGTTAATTTTGAAGGATCGTGTGTTCTGTGTGTCTCGTCTCTGAGAGAGTGACGCACTTATAACTTTTACGCCTCGCGCTTATCGCAGGTTATTCAACCCGTTTGTATCATTAATTTTACGCCCAGAAGAGGCGTGGACAATTTATTTATTTCTGCGAATTGCCAATAAATTGGACAGAGTGTTCAACGAGATCGGGTTACGGAGTTGTGTATGTGTACAAGGAATGTGATCCAACCAATTCCTATCCCAGACCATCTGACGACGATCGGCGAACACCGGGAGACGGCCGATCGCATAACCTTCCAAGGAGGAAGTGTTACAGGGTGCTTGGAATTATTTTATTGTTGACACGAATGAGGGGGGAGGCGAGGGGGGGTTTGGCTTTTGTGTGGAAGTAGATGTAGGTGGATTTAGAAGGTTGAAGGGCTAAGCTGTTGCCCTGACAGTATGTAGATATGATGGTGGCCTGGGAGGTGGCGAGGTTTGAAAGGTTGGATACATCTTGAGATCTGGGGCCTGTGATTAGGTGATTTGTGTCATCTGCAAATTGGAAGAGTAGTCCTTCTGTGATTAATTGTGGCAGATCGTTTACGTATAGCAAGAATAGAAGCGGGGACAGCACAGAGCCTTGGGGTACGCCTTGTTTAATTGTAAGCGGAGGAGATATGGACGCTGGTGTGCCGGGAGTGGGGGAGTTAATGCGTACTACTTGGGTTCGGTCTGAAAGGAAAGATTCGATCCAGAGGTTAGCTGTGCCTCGGATTCCCATGGAGTGGAGTTTCCCTAGTAGGCGCTTATGGTCGATTGTGTCAAAGGCCTTACTTAGGTCGTAGAAGAGGCCTATGGCGGTGTCCCCTTTATCAAGGGCTTTGTAGAGGGCGGTGAGGAACTGGAAAATGGCTGTTGTAGTGGACTTGTTTTTTTGGAATCCGTGTTGGCACGGTGCTAGAATTTTGTGGGAGTCGAGGAAGGAGGATAATCTGGTCAGCATTACCTTTTCCATGAGTTTTGAGAAGGATGATAGGAGAGAGATGGGTCTATAGTTGTTTATGTTTGACTTATCTCCTTTTTTATGGATGGGGATTATGAGGGCCTGTTTTAATTTGTCGGGAAAGGTTCCTGAGATGAGGGAGCTATTTATGACGTGGGTTAAGGGTAATGAGATGTGCTCTATGTTTCTGGCGATCAGAGAACCGGAGAATTCGTCTAGTCCACGCGAGTGTTTTTGTTGGAGTTGGCGTGCGAGGAGTGTGATTTCATGGGTGTTGGTGGGAGATAGGAAAATTGAGCGTGATGGGGTACTGTTAGCTGCCGCGGGGGACGAGATAGGAGTTGACACAATGGCACCGGCGCTCGCAAAGAATTTGTTGAATTGTTCTGCAAGGGCGTGGGGGTCAGTTATATCTTGGTGGTTGATTGTGAGCTTGGGATGTTCCGGTAAGCGGTCTGGTTTGGAGTTTGAGTCGATGATATTCCAGGAGGTTCGCGATTTGTTGGATGATTTGGCGATCAGTTTGTCGTGGAAATCTTTTTTTGCGAATTCAAGGCTTTGGACGTGGTTCCTCTTATTGCGGGAGTATTGGGGTTTAAGGTGTGGTTTTCGATGGCGCTGTAGGTGAGAGTGGAAGCGACGGAGGTCTTTCCCGGCAGCACCGAGTTCTGGAGTGATCCATCTATTGCGAGAGCGGGGTTTTTGTTTGATTTTTGCTATGGGAAAGGCTGTTAAGAAGTGGGCCGTCATTGTGTTGTGGAACGCGTTGTATGCGTCGTTCGTGTCTTCCCTATTATAAATCTCCGTCCACGCTTCATTCTGGAGCAGGTGGGAGAAGTGATTGTGGTTGGCTTCAGAGTAGCAGCGTTTTGCTACGAGGGCCGGCTTTGTGGGATGAAGTTTGGTGGTGAGTGTTATTTGAAGGGCTAGATGATCAGATAACCCGCTATCAAATGTGAGGGCAGTTAGAGATTGTTTGGTGTGGGTCGTAAATATATTGTCTATGAGTGTGTGTGATAGGGGAGTGATGCGTGTGGGGGTGAGAATAGTCTCGTGGAGGTTGTATGAA
The DNA here is from genome assembly GCA_921293005.1 of Nemoura dubitans. Classification (NCBI taxonomy): domain Eukaryota; kingdom Metazoa; phylum Arthropoda; class Insecta; order Plecoptera; family Nemouridae; genus Nemoura; species Nemoura dubitans. The sequence continues at coordinate 26,847,786 of OV121076.1, forward strand.
TGAAGCAGGTCTAAGAACTTGTTTTTGAGATGGCTCGGCTGGAGCAGATTAATATTGAAGTCACCACACAGCGTTACGGCTGCTTTGGGGTGCAACTTGGTGACATGTATGATCATGTCCTCGAGTTTATCCAGAAAGGAAGAAGTGCAAGCTGAGGGAGAGCGATAGATTGATATGATGAGGTGTGGATTTGCTCGGGCCTGTACGGGGGTCCAGAGAATCCCGCAGCATTCGAAGATTTTATCCGATGTGAAAGCGTTCAGGTTTATGGGAGAGGTGGTTAGATGTGGTTTGGCAAAGATCGCTACTCCTCCGTGGGAAGAGGATGACCTATGGTAGATGTCAGCTTTGTAGTAGTGCGGGATGTTGAAGTAGGTGTCTGTGGGGGGGAGCCAATGTTCTGTGAGGCAGAGGAAGTCAGGGGAGTGTTCGTTGGTAAGGAGCTCTAATTGTTGTATTTTGTTTCTTGCCGACTGGATGTTGAGTGAAATCAGGAGCAATTTGGACTTTGTCGGGTTCTTGATTATGTTATTTTGTTCGGCTTTGGTCGGGGAAAAGGGGGTTTGATATTTCCTAGTCTTTCTTTTAGGCTATTTAATTTTGCAGCTCTTGTGGGTTGGGCTCTAATTTGGGTCTTGGGGGCCTTGGGGGCGGTTGTCGGCACCGCGCACTCGGGGGCGGCTATCGGCACCGCGCACTCGGGGGCGGCTGTCTTCGTCACGGTCCTGGGGGCGGCTGTCTTCGTCACGGTCCTGGGGGTGGCTGTCTTCGTCACGGTCCTGGGGGCGGCTGTCTTCGTCACGGTCCTGGGGGCGGCTGGCGTCACCGCGCACTCGGGGGCGGCTGGTGTAACCGCGCACTCGGGGGCGGCTGTCTTCGTCACGGTCCTGGGGGCGGCTGGCGTCATCGCGCACTCGGGGGCGGCTGTCTTCGTCACGGTCCTGGGGGCGGCTGTCTTCGTCACGGTCCTGGGGGCGGCTGTCTTCGTCACGGTCCTGGGGGTGGCTGTCTTCGTCACGGTCCTGGGGGCGGCTGTCTTCGTCACGGTCCTGGGGGCGGCTGGCGTCACCGCGCACTCGGGGGCGGCTGGTGTAACCGCGCACTCGGGGGCGGCTGGTGTAACCGCGCACACGGGGGCGGCTGTCTTTTCCAGCTTCGGTTCCTTTCCAGCTTCGGTTCCTTTCCAGCTTCGGTTCCTTTCCAGCTTCGGTTCCTTTCCAGCTTCGGTTCCTTTCCAGCTTCGCTTATCCTCAACGGAACTCCAAAAGGGTAATAGCAAGATTTCACCCAACGACTCCGGGGTATAGCTTTATATTTTTTTGTCGTTTCTGTAAAAAAAATATACCTTTAACCTGAGCTAAATTTGTGGTGAGGCGAGAAGGACGTCCTATGAATATTGACACAGATACGAGTAGACTTTTATCTCTGCGGATATCACTTTATAAACTTGATAAAACCCTTATCATCTTCAAAATAGTATAACTGTTTGGAAAAAATTAAGTCAGCAACCTTTTGGCATTTACAGGGCTACGACAGCAGGGTGAGAAAGCAGTAATTCACTTGTCTCAAAAGGATAAATTTTCAAAAGTTAACAGTGCTAGAGAATACATTTCGGTCAGCATCCTCTGACTCCATATACGTATCAATGTAGCTTTCGTTGAGATCGAGGACTGGACCCGGCAGCAGGAGTGCCAAGTCGTGACATTTCGTTCAAAAAGGTAAGGAGACTCGCTTCATTTTATTACACGAAAACTACAGCTGGGTTTTCAGCTATGTCAGTGACACGATGTCACGAACTCTGGATCAATCAGCGACTCCGTGACAGAGTTGCGAACATGACGTCATGCAAATCCAGAGTATCTGATTGGTGCAGAGCCAATGTTGATGACATCGTGTCACTGACATTGCTAGCTGTAAACCCAGCTTTTAAGGTAGGCTGCAGTGAACTAATGCGTTTTTGGATATTAAAAAATGTTCTTAGATTCCTTCATCGTAGGAATTGTAAGTCGAAAACTCGAAGATTAGAACGGAGTGCCTACTACAGGCCTAAGACTACAGGGCTCAAAAAGTGTTCAGCACACCAGTGATATTTCTGCTGAATTATTTGCAATTTGCTGAAAAGTGCGCTGGCTGACCATGTTTATTGATACGCGTAGCGAGCGAAGCGAAATCTTCAATTTCACTACCCAAAAAAACCACGTGTGTATGTTTTTTTATATTTGTTTTGTGTTTGCGTGCGCTCTACAGACCAAACGCCACCGATTTGGATGAACATTTCAGAGAATCTACCTTCTTTCTCAACATAGACCCCACGTGGTTTTGGAAATGACCGGTTCCGAACTTTTTTAACAAATACATTTTTACAACATTTTTCGATTTAAAAAATATTTGAATTTCTGTAAATGCCAAGTGTTTTTCATATCTTCACAAAAACTTATAAACATGTCTACCTTATACATATTTATCATGCCTGAAAGTCTGAGGTCGTTTAAATTTTCCAATTGGTTTTTATTCGCATTTTTTAGTGCTTCTTCGTGATTTTCGATACTTTTGACACCTGAATCAAATTCCTTCGTTACCCTGGTGACCAAGCTTGGTTAAGTACAAGTTTGTCGTAGGAAAAGATTTGACAGATATCTGAAATTAGTATATTTCGTTTATGGAAGTGTTTGAAAGTTAATCCGCGCTAGAAATATATCTCCAATATAATAAGAACCCATCGGGCTTGATTTACATCTATGTCAATATGTGTTATTCAATGAGTTCAATATAAGGATATTTTGGCTAACTCAGCTCTATAGACAGAAACAATAGGTAGGTCAAAATCGTCTATTTTCAAATGGTCAGAGTTTTCGAGACGGCAATGCTCCATGGTTTCCATAGACCAAGCCTTAGCCTATTTATCCGCTATACAAACCGCTACGCCCATCTTCAACGCAACGCAAATTGCGTTCGCGAAGCCCTAGTATCAAACCTGGCACCAAATTTAATTTAATCGGTATAGCTTAGATTCTTGGTGCGATGAAATACTTGATAGAATTTGATACAATTGACTTTTCCACCACTCTCATCAGAAACTCGTTGCAGACTCATTGCATCTCATTGCAAACTCATAGCATCTCGTTGCAACTCATTGCATCTCATGGCAAACCTGTCATGAATTGACGTGGGTTTGATTGGGACAACTTTAACTTTAACTTTAACTTAATCTTAATCTTAATCTTATCAATAGAGGCCACAACCATCATTTAAAGTCAAGGAATTTTACATCAGCTGTAGTTGACAACGTCATTAAGGAGTGTATTTCGTACAACCTAACCACAAGTGTTTCATTGTTAATCCTTCTATATATCATCACTGCGCAGACTAAATTACTGCGAATCTATTTCACTGCGCAGACGGTGAGAGGAAAGTAATCAATCTAAGTTTTCACTGATGCGAATACCGAATTCAAATTTTGGAGCTGGCAGGATTTGAACTGGGTACCCCTCGATCCATAGGCCGGGGACTTGTCGATTACACTACTTACACCCGTGGTATTCCATTGCGATTTTAATGCACACAATCCCCCCAGTTATGTTTTGAACTTGAGGTGAACGCCTAGGATGAAACCAGAAACCATCACAAGTATGACAAGTAAATTTACGTACGCCGTGTGCAGGCGAGCCATTGTCTGGTCGGTATTGGCAAAGTGGTGACTCTCGTGGCCTCGAGTTTGCCGGTATACGTGCGTGTCAACGTGGAAATTAAATATGATTATTGCGGTACCTCTGCTAACAGATGAGTGGATTTCCCTATGAACAAAAACCACCCAAATTTTAATACGAATCATCAATGGCATGTAACAGCTAATGCTCGTCGTCATCGTGGTCGTTGTAGGTATATACTCCTGGCTTTGCCACAACGCCTCCATAACGAAAGCCGTGCTGGTCCTGGACTTACTATTCACAGGAGGGTGCACGGGGATACATGGCTATTTCGCCATATTTGCCGCCCCATTTCGCACAAATTTCCTTAACCATAATTACCTACACTGTTTTTCGCGTTTTTCCCTTCACCATTATTTTTGTTTATAGCACGAGCGGTTATTTTGTTTTGATAAGAGACGTTGAACGTGGATTTACGACTGTTTAATATGTCGATGTCGATATTAGCTCCGAAGAGAAGAGCACATATGGCAACGAAAAATGTTTTAATCTCAAATTACGATGAGATTCAATGAAAAGCAACGAGATACTTTCAGTTTTCTCTGCCTTGTAAAACTCATTGCAACTGCTTGCATCTGCTCGCCACTCAATGTTAAATTACGACGAGATCCAATGAATAGCAACGAGATGCACTCAAATTTATCTGCCTTGTAAAACTCATTGCAACTGCTTGCATATGCTCGCCACTCAATGTCAAATTACGACGAGATCCAATGAAAAGCAACGAGATGCACTCAGTTTTATCTGCCTTGAAAACTCATTGCAACTGCTTGCATCTGCTCGCCACTCCATGCTAAATTACGATGAGATCCAATGAAAAGCAACGAGATACACACAGTTTTCTCTGACTTGTGAAACTCATTGCAACTGCTTGCATCTGCTCGCCACTCCATGTTAAATTACGATGAGATGCAATGAAAAGCAACGAGATACACGCAGTTTTCTCTGACTTGTAAAACTCATTGCAACTGCTTGCATCTGCTCGCCACTCCATGTTAAATTACGATGAGATCATAGGCGTGCGCAGCGGTGCGGCAGACGCGGAACAGGCCGGATCTAAAATCGTGTCAGCAAGTTTCGTTGTTCAATATCTTATTGCACTGGAAAGTGGAAATATTAATTAGTAACCATCCATAATGCAAGCTAATTGAAAATCTAGGTACTTTGTAGGGGTTGTGTGATTTCGAGGACTGATTGTTTTGTATTAATTACAGTCGTGTTAGCCTAAGATTACCACAGCCTGGTGGACTTCAAAGTAAAGTATCATTAGACTCTTTACGATTTGTAAAGAGTAAAATGGAAAATAATTGTAGTGATTATAACCCTTTTTAATGGTAATGACAAAAACTAATCATTTGATTCTACGGTATGGTACTCTATGATATGAGATCCCCAAAAAGTGGCAAACTCAAATTAGTTCTAGTGTAGCCATTTAGACAAGAATTCAAGTGAAGGAACCTGCCACTTGCCAGCGCCCTCTGAATGGATTTGATTCGATTTGCTCGTTTGGAAAAAAATGTCTGTGTCTTTGACCTTGAGCGAGATTCAACCCTAATATTTTTTTGACTCTGCCATTTTCCACAGCCCCCTAGCAACATTCGCGCCATAAAAGCGATGGGAAACATTTTCATGAAGAAGGCCCTGGTTGTGTGCTCGGATGAAATTCATAGTGCTGTCGATTGCTGCTATGCCTTGTCACAACATTTTGTGACCATCATTTTGCCCCCCCCCCCCCCCCCGTACAAGGCCGTATCCATTTAGATATTTTTTGGCCGTATCTAACCATCTACCCTGCGCACGCCTATGGATGAGATCCAATAAAAAGCAACGAGATGCACTCGGTTTTATCTGCCTTGTAAATCACATTGCAACTGCTTGCAACTGCTCGCCACTCCACGGTCAGATCCGCGCAGATGTTGTGAGATGTCATCAGTTCCAATGAGCTGCAAGGACTTACACACAGTTGCGATGAAATGCGTTGTGTAGCGATGAAATACGTTCAGAAGCAATCAGTTTCCTTCTAGAAATTTTAGTAAGGGTTGTGTTTACTTATTATAAAAATTTCCTCTGTTTCGGGTTTGGAAGTTATGTGTAAAACTGATTTTATTAAGGTTATTAAATCAGTAAGTTGGCTTATGTGTCTTCAACATTGTGTGCGTAGTTGATAATAAATGGAGGTTTCTTCTGTCTGACATCTTTAGCCATTTTGCTTTTTTTTTATAAAAGGGGATGTATGGTTTTGTCTTTTGATACCATAAACAAATCTTGCGCAAGAGTTTTGGATCTCTTGAATAATATCTTTGTAAGTGCAGTTAAAACAGGTCCATACACTACATCACAATAATTTGCATGTAATATAATACCACAGATTGATATATACAGATCTATTACCTTACGGGGGCACGGCTACGGCAAAAAATTGACGCTAGTAACTCCGCAATCGGTCGCCTAGGTGCGTTGGCATCGCGATGTAAGCTATGAGTGAGTGGCATAAATTGAACATTTGGCCGCCAGAGTTCAGGGCAATCGGTTCACGAGTAGTGGTGGGGTGAGACTACAATTTTCTCAACTGAAAGATGTCCGCTGGCGATGTTACAACTGTAGCTAGGACCCGATATTCCTCTATTTTATACACTGGGTTCTTTTTATTAGCCTTCGAATTACTGTTTGGCAGTGGCAAAAGGACCAACATAAGCTATAAAGGTGCCGCCGAAATCGGACAGACACTGTATTCGAAAATATCATCTCAATGGTGAATTGCAATAAGCATCAGAGTGCTATAGGGAAGAAGTTGACATCGCGGCCAGCGCCTCACGTTCACTATCACTCAGACCGACAGTAGTATCATATTATTTCATAAAGACAGAGGAGCAAAGACCATTCTGTTTCCACGCTAGCTGTGACATTGCAATCGCTGCCAAGCTCATCCAATGTGATCTCCACGCTACGGCCTTGGTCTTGGTTTGAATACTAGACTGGGCAGTGTTCTAGCATGGCACTAGTTCGGTGCATGGGTAGCGTAAAATGATTTTGTTTTGTCGGCTCGGGCGCCAGCGGCCTCCGCGGCTCTAATGCATGGGTCTCCATAGCGCTGTGGCGGTCAACGAGCTCTCTTACATGCGTTAGCATTGCTATAGCGTCGCCTCGCTCTCTCTCAGTCCTCCTCGTACCCCAAGGCAATCGCCCTGAGGAATGAATCTCCGCGCATCGCGCAGCCAGACTCGCCAATTACGGCAGGTCTGTTCTTGTACGTATCCTGGTTTTGTCTTCTTTTAACGTCACTAATGTGCAATCATTTGATCTCTATCTTTGCTCAACGCAGTCATACACCCGCTGGCGCCAAAGTCATTTTACGCATCCGGGTACCGCAGTTTATCGGATGACGCCAATCACCAATTTCATCGTGCTTTCCTGTAAAAATCAACTTCCGTGATGATGGTCAATCCTTATATCGAATTGTTTGTTTTTCTTTGGAATATGTAGGTTCAGAACGTTTTCAGGGTTTTTTCTTCTAGCCAGACACATTACACTACGTTCTCGATTCGTGTACCCCAGTAATATTTTATAAAGTCAGCTCCAGACAAGTTTACTCAATCAAAATGGGGAAATGTTATCATTGCCTGAGCTCAGCAGCGATAAAAATTATGCAGTCCGGCTCTGGACCCATAGTACGATATCGCCTAAGATATCTTCAAACCAATTTGAAATTATATCCATTATGCCGTTCATTCAGCGAATTTTATTCTGGCGATCATAGTTTATCTTTATCAATATCAATTTGCTAGAGTATACCTAAGCAGACTCTGCTAATTATTGACCCAATTGCCACAATATATATGAATGTGATGATCTGTCCACGTGCCGTATTAATCATATTAATGGATATTTGCTTTCTTAAAAAGACTTGTCGAAAATGAATATACCTATCAATAAACTGCAGTGGATCCACCCCAAAGTAGATGCATACAAGCAGTACAGGGTCACATGATAGTTCGGTCACTAGATAAGTAGAATTGCAATCGCATTAAACTGAGCAAAGCAAAAACAATGCGCTCGTTTTGGACCATGCAACCTTGTATATGGAGACGCAACATGAGATTCGGCTCTCGGTTCACGGTCAGTACCGAGCGGCATGGAGTCAGTGTCAAAGGAATATCTGAACGCCGTGCCGCGGCTAGTGCAACATCGAACATTTTGGGGGCTTATGAAAAATTATTATTGTTTATATTTGGGACATCACACGAGGCGGGGAATATACGTGCTTATACGAGTATGAATACGTACTTGCGAGTGGGGCAGCAAAATGCCACCTAAAAATCGACCGGCTGATCCTAGCCAGGATTCGGGAAAGTAATAATCACATTTTTAAAAAGGTATCTTCGAGGCCATCCATGCTACTTGATTATAATCAAATCATTCTCATCCACTTTCTGATTGTACTTTGTGACGTCGTGCCCCCTATTTGGGAAAGAGAGCCAACACCACTACTCCCAGACATACACGCCAGCTTGCGCGACATATGCACCTTTCGATATCAAATCCAGGAAAAGCTTGATAACTTTCAATTGAATTCACAAATGTTGCAGTTTTAACTGACTAATTGATAGGCTGCAAGCGTCACAAAGAAAATCTCTGTTATGTTATTTATTAAAGTAGCTGACAGGTTTTGCAGAAGCAGCGCGTTATTACGTTATCTGTTTGGGGATATGTTTACGTTTTTCTGCATGCTCGGACTAGCTCGAACGCTGCTGCGGCTATCGCCTGGAAACATTAGGATAGCGGCAGCGCCAAGCTCCTATCGGCGGACGAGCGAAGGAGTGCGAAAGGACTGTAGAACGATGACCGAGCGAGCTTGGAACAGTTTGTATACTTGAGAGTATGCGACACTAGCGACCAGATGCGCAACTATTTTAGCTTGTAGGAGAGGGGAGCGCCGCTAATCTTGCGGGGGGAGGGCTTTCGCGTAGCCCCTGCTAGCACGGGGGTAGACAATCTGTATGTCCATCTGTGATAATACTATGGCTTTAGCAAGTTGAATTTTGGCAAAGGTAGGTAGAAATGATTGAAATTTGAAAAGTTTACGGAGTTTGTAGTATGATAGTTTTCGGACTTTGGCAATGTGTGCATTAAAATTAAGATGGCTGTCCAAAACCAATCCCAAGTTCCTAGCATAGTTCCTAGCTATTGGAATGATTTCATCATTTAAGTAAATATTAAATCCATGCTCAATAACTTTGGATCGTTGCACTTTAGTTCCAAGTAGTAAAGAAACCGACTTAGCTGGGTTTAGCAATAAGGCTCGGTCTTCGGCCCATTTGACAGTCGATGACAAATCTGTGTTCATCATTTTCTGTGCTTCATACTGTCTTTCGGATTGAAAGATAAATACAGTTGTGTATCATCAGCAAAAAGGTGTGATTTAAAATGCATTAGTGTTTCACTTAAATCAGAGGTTTTCCAAATGAACAACAAGGGACCAAGTATAGACCCTTGAGGTACACCTTTGGTGATGGGTAGCGTCTGCGAAAATCTTTTGATATAGTTATTCGATACTTGGACTTTTTGAGATCTTCCCGTAAGGTAACTTCGGAACCAGAATGTTGCATTGTTATTCAAACCCAAGAAGTGCAGTTTCGCCAATAGCAGTTCATGGTTAAGCGTATCAAATCCTTTGGAGAAATCCAGTGACACTAAGCTTGTTACTTCTCCAGTATCCATCGCAGCTAATGCATCATCTACAAAATCTAGCAGGATAGTAGTGTCGTGGTGCTGTGGAGCTTGCGGAATCCAGATTGCGCTATTGGAAGGAGCTTTTCAGTTTCCAGATAGTTATATAGTTGCGTATATATAATTTTCTCTAGCACTTTTGATAATGTCGGAAGCAAAGTTATCGGCCGCATGTCTTTTAACACGGTAGGAGATACAATTTTAGGAATAGGTATTACAATACCCTCTTTCCATGCCTGGGGATAAGCATTTGTTAGAAGCACAGTAAGGTAGACAAATGAGTATCATGTCGATCGAAATTTTGTCTACTCCAGTAGCATGTGTCTTGATTTTTTTATAGCTTCTATTACTTGAGGCACGCTTGAGGGATATAACTTAAAGGAATTTTATCACGGCAGCATGTTTCTAAACATTGCTTCAATAATTCGGGATTGACACTTTTACTACCTTCAGATTTAATGTTATATTGATTAATTGTATCTGGATCAGACAGTTCTTCAGGAATACCATATATAAATAATATTCGCCGGGCTTGTAGTAATATTGAACGCATAATTGATAGTCAAAATATTCTCATTATAGAATGATAATTTGAAAGTTCGACAATTTTCTTAGATTAATTTCGCATTTTTTCTGGAAAATTCGCACACTATCTGTACAAACTCGTGGCATTTGCGTTTACACTTGCAGAATCAGCACGAATTTGTTTACCAAAAAGCAGTTCTATCCATACTAAACATGGGAGACATTTTAAAATTGTTGTAGGTAGGTGGTTTATCAATGGCCATCCCTGTTTTTCGTGCAGCAAACACTTATTGAAATTTTCTTGAGCCGGAGGCACGGAATACGGGTATTGCTTACGCAGAAGGTCCATGCCAGTGTTAACTTGAAATACGGGTAGTGCTTACGCAGAAGGTCCATGCCAGTGTTAACTTGAAATACGGGTAGTGCTTACGCAGAAGGTCCATGCCAGTGTTAGCTTCGAATACGGGTAGTGCTTACGCAGAAGGTCCATACCAGTGTTAGCTTGGAATACGGGTAGTGCGTACGCAGAAGGTCCATGCCAGTGTTAAGTTGGAATACGGGTAGTGCGTACGCAGAAGGTCCATGCCAGTGTTAAGTTGGAATACGGGTAGTGCGTACGCAGAAGGTCCATGCCAGTGTTAGCTTCGAATACGGGTAGTGCTTACGCAGAAGGTCCATGCCAGTGTTAACTTGAAATACGGGTAGTGCGTACGCAGAAGGTCCATGCCAGTGTTAAGTTGGAATACGGGGAGTGCTTATACGTAGGGTCCATGTCTGAGTTAGCTTTTACTTTACTTAGGAAGTGTTAAATGGGGGTCTACTGATCGCTTTTGGATGCACTGCTCGTGCGGAAAGAAAAATAAATATAAATACTTGGGCTGTGTTAACAAGCAAGTGGGCTAACCAAGGACCCACACACAATTACAGGGAAGCTCGTCGGCGACACGGTCTTTTGATGAGCGTAGCGAGCGAAGCGAGCGGAGCGAAATCTTCAATTTCACTTACCCCAGAAAAAAGTCACTTGTGTATGTTTTTTTTTTTTTTTTTTTTTTGTGTGTGTTTGTGCGCGCTCTACAGACCAAACGCCTGAACCGACATGGATGAAAATTTCTGAGTATCTACCTCTGTTCTCAACTTAGACCCCATGCGTTTTTGAAAAAGATCGGTTCAGTAAATTTTTTATAAATAAATTTTTACGAAATTTTTCGATTTTTTCAGAATTTTGAACCCCTGTCAATTTCAAAGTTCTGAACATAACTTCACCAAAACTTCTAAATATGTTGACCTTATACATATTTATCATGCCTGCTAATCTTAGTTCGGTAGGTTTTTCCAATTGGTTTTTATTAGCATTTTTGTGGTGTTTTTTTCGTGATTTGACGGCTGATTCAATAGAGTCCGGTTTCCTTCGTTTCCTTGGTTACCAGCTTTGTTGACCTCGAAGAGAAACAAAGGAACGTCAGAATCCGTATACATTTTCAAGTGATTAGAATTTTCGAGAAGGCAATGGTCAGCTGTTTGGTGCTCCATGGTTTTCTTGTGACTGCTGCCTGCACCTTTTAATCCGCTATACACAAACCGCTACCTACGCTTATCTTCAACGCAACACAAATTGCGTTCGCGAAGCCCTAGTCCCTCTCTGCCCTCTCTGCGAAATGTTTCTCTTAAGTGCGTGCCGCGCCGAGTAAGAGATAGCAATTCCGTGATCAATTTCTTGTAACATGACACGTTTCCCGGCAGATCGCAAAATGGCTTCGCCGACATCGGAAATGAAGTACGACAAAACGCATGGCTTCGCCACCACGAAGGGCCAGACGTTCGAGACCAAGGTGGCGGCGCTGCTCTTCCTGCGAGGCCTCAACAGCGGCCTCGACTTCCAGCTGGCGTCCAACGTCAAGGGAGCCGGCGCCCTGGACGACATCGTGATTCGAACCAAGGGACAAAACGGTGAAAATTATGACCTTTCACTTTCGTTTAATATCAGAAGCATATTTTTACCACCATTACGTGGAGAAAAAGGCTACGCGAGAATATTGTTGAGAGCTAGGATGGGTGTGACTCTGACTCATATACCAAGTCATGGAAGAGATGCCTGTTTTGCAGTGATCCGGCCTGCCCCTCCAATGTTACCTTCCAGCTTGCAGCCAAAATGCTGAGAGTTCGATGGATATATGTAGGTACTACTGAAGACATTACTAATTGATGAGCGTAGCGAGCGAAGCGAAATCATCAATTTCACTACTGCTAAAAAAAACACTTGTGTGTGTGTGTGTGTGTGTGCGTGTGTGTGTGTTTTTTTTTGTATGTGTGTTTGTGCGCGCCCTACAGACTAAACGCCTGCGTTGATTGCGATGAAATTTTCAGGGTGTCTACTTTTGTTCTCAACTTAGACCCCCTGCGTTTTTCCAGAAAATCCAGAAAATCCTCAGCAATATTCGGCAATTGAGAAAGTTTAGAAAAGTACGGAAATTTATTTAAAATTGCGTATTGTTTTCTAATTTTCCCAATTTCGATTGTTGTCTTTAGAAACCATCGAAACCAAATCGAAACATAACACCAGAATTTTGACTTGCAGTTGACTTCAAGATTTGGCAGATAAACGAAATTTTGTCAATTTCGTGCATGAAAGTTTTTGAAAGTAAGTCCGCGGCAGAAATATATCTCCAACCTAATAAAAACCCTTGAGCATCAGTTACATCTATGTATTAACATGCACATTGCTCAATGACCTCAAAATGAGCATATTTCCGCTACCCGACAGCTCGGACAGAAACAAAGAAAGGTCAGAATCGTTTACATTTTCAAGTAATCAGAATTTTTTAGAAAGCAATGGTCCGGCTTGCTGCTCCATGATTTTCATATGCTTTTTGCCTCAATCTTTTTATGCGCTAAATACAGACCGCTTCGCTCATCTTCAACGCAACACAAATTGCGTTCGCGAAGCCCTAGTGGTAATCAGTTTACAATAGATTAAAGAATCTGATAACCGGTGCTCAAACAACCGGCTGTGCTCTTATAGCTAATGTGCAGGTATATTTTCCCCATAAATTTGGGCGTAGCCATTCAATATAGGCTAAAGTTATCATTGATGAGCGTAGCGAGCGAAGCGAAATCTTCAATTTCACTACTGTTAAAAAAACACTTGTGTTTGTTTGTTAGTTATTTAGTTTGTTTGTTTGTTTGTATGTGTGTTTGTGCGCGCTCTACAGGCCAAACGCCTGCGTCGATTGCGATTACATTTTCAGGGTGTGTCCTTTTGTTCTCAACTTAGACCCCTGCGTTTTTCAAGAAAATCCTCCATACCTCTTCCCTTCAAAGCAGAAAAAATAGCAATATTTGACAATTGGGAAAGTTTGGAAAAGTACGGACATTTATTTAAAAGTGCGTCTTTTTTCCAAATGTTCCTAATTTAGATTATTGCTCTTCGAAACCATCGAAACTACAGCGAAACATCAAACCAGCTTTGTTGACTTCAAATGTGTCCAAGGCAATGATTTGACAGCTATCAGAAATGTTGTCAATTTTGTATATGCAAGATTGAAAGTAAATCCGCGACAGAAATACATTTCCAGTCTAATAAAAACCCTGGGGCATGAGTTACATAGATGTATTTAGGTGCACATTCCTCAATGAACTAAAAATGAGCATATTCGCGCTATCTAACAAAACCCCTTGTGCATGAGTTACATCTATTTATTTACGTGCACATTGCTCAATGAGCTCAAAATGAGCTTTTTTTGAAATCTGACAGCTGCAGAGAAACAAAGAAAGGTCAGAATAGTTTCTATTTTCAAGTGATCAGTGTTTTCGAGAAGGCTATTTGGTCTGGCTTGGTGCTCCATGGTTTTCATAGGCCTTCTGCCTCCACCTTTTTATCCGCTAAATACAAACCGCTACGCTCATCTTCAACGCAACACAAATTGCGTTCGTGAAACCCTCTATTATGTTTACCAGACATGAACTGGCTTCGTGATGTTTGTGGTAGTATGGATTAAATTTGCTCGTAGAGTCGTAGCTCCCTATTGAAGAGCTCAATTGTGATTTGTATTTGCAGCAAAACACGTCCAGGTGTCAGTAATTCCATGGTATGTTCTTTCCAGAAGAGTGGACATCTTGCTTCATCCAACTCAAGCACACGGACAAATGGATCACGCTGAACATGCTGACTCATCCAAAAGGAACGTTTGCTCTGCCCAAGTACTGCGAATCCTTCGAAGGCATAAAAAAGGCCATGTCCGCTTCCAAGAGCTCAGTTTTGTTCGAAGGCGACATAAAAGACAGCCTTTTTGTGATATTCACTTGCGCGAAACCCAACGCGAATTTGGGCGACGGGCGTCAAAGTTTAACGAATATCGAACGGTTCTTGAGTTCAGACTCGGGACTGGTTTTCCAATACGATCCGGAAGGGAGAACGGAAGCCGAAAAGGCCCTCTCCGATTCATTGAAGGGTTGCGTCGACGGAGGAAGGGACTCTCTGAAGCGGCTTCGCATCTTTGCTGCTCAGCCAAGCGAACCAGAGTTAGACAAGCTTATAAAAGCTGAGCTGCAAAAAGCGACCGGAGAAAAAAGCGAAGAGATTGGAATGGACCGTCTTTGTTCGTGCTTCGTGGAGAATGTGAAAGCGTGGTGTGGGAACAAGAAATACGTATTACATCGAGGAAGCGATCTTTTTGTAAGTGCTCAGGAGAGGGTTCTGGCGGAAACATCTTTCCTCCGGGAAAGAGTCTTGGCAGAGTCCCGGGCCAGGGTTTTGGTGGAGACATCTTCTGAATCTGAAATAGCAGTGAACAAGCTTGATCTAGTGTTTGTAGAAGCCACACTCTCGCCGCTGAGAGAAGTTCTTAGCAAAGATTCCCCCGTGATTTATGTCAGATCGAGCGAGGAATCCTCTCGGCTGACCTGCACGAAACTGCTGCAAACCTTTGACAGTTCGACGTTCTTGTTTCTCGGCTCTGAGCGTTTTCTATCGAATCAGGAAGCTGTGATTTCAGAATGGGGAAGGGGACAACACAACACGCTGTTAATCTCCGTAAACAATCGGGATACGGCAACCGACGAAAGCCCTTTCAAGCAAATTTTGGAACTTTGTAAAACTGCCAACCATCCTAAAAAGAGGCTTTTAATTTTGACAAATTTTAGTACTGGAACTGTCAATGGCTTACCGTATTTAGAAGACACGTTCGAATTCTCGAGTTTGACATTATCGTCTCGTAACGAGTTTCTGAACAATGAATTCATGCTGCAAGGTTGTCAGATTTCTTTGAAGACTTTCCTCGACAACTGCTGTGATTACGACATCGACGTCTTGTCTGCCTCTTCGGTTGTAGAAATAATGGAAACCGGATCAAAATTGTCCATGGGGAAGGTTTTGGCTGAGCCTGTCAAGCACTACCTCAGTCGCATTCTGCAGCCACCCAAAACCAACGTCATAAAAAGTTTGTTTCAAAAGGCTGCTCTTCCCGAGACATTTGCGATAGTGGATTTAACCGCATCAGAAATTGTGGGCATCTTCCTCCAAGCTGACACATCTCTCAGTACACAAGTCATACAGCAAACCCTCGGCAAGTTCTCGGCCTCTTTCTGCCAAAATCGGTCTGAGGGAACAGTTTTCATCGGCGAAAAGTGTGTTATGGGGACATACGAGTGCAACTATTTGGGCGAATCACGTGACAAAACGTCAGCTTTGCGAATTCGTCCCGTCAAAGACGTTTCTAAAAACAGTTGGTTCCACTTGGTGCACCAAGGAACGGATGAAAGAGACGTTGTTAAATTGGTAGAATTTCGACAAACCATACTCTTAATGAAGTTCGACAACGGAAAGCTCACGCTTGTAAAAACGCTCGGCTATTGCGACCACGTCCAAGATCACAATGAACCGATTCGACCCAATAACGTAATGGACTTCGGCGAAAGGACCGTGATTGTTTGCGGCGAGCCGGGCATGGGCAAGTCGACCCTGGTGACGCATCTCGGCAATGCGACCAAAGAAGCGTACCCCCATCTCTGGGTCATCTCGATCGCGCTCAACGACTACACTCAATTGTTTGCAGAGGGAAAACATAAGGTTGCGATCGGGTTTCTTTAGGCCGCGGCTAGGATCAAGACATCTTTACAGCAGTCGATGTTCAAGTTTGCTTTGGAAGTCACTGGAAACGTGATTGTCATATTGGATGGGTATGACGAGATCGCTCCGAAATACGTCAAACATTGCTGTCTATTTCTGACGAACCTCCACAACACAAAGGCAAAGAAGATTTGGGTAACTACACGGATCTCGGTGAAAGAAAAACTCGAACGACATCTGTCAACGTCAGCAACAAAACTCTGCGCGTTTAGCGAGGAAGATCAGAGATGTTATCTGAAACGTTATTGGAAGAAAGCCCGGGATTCGGCATTGCAGTCGGGAAAAGAAGTCCTTTCAGACCAAGAGCTGGACGACTTCATCTGCCGGCTGCTTGAGTAGACGTCTCGGTCAATAGGAGACTGGGGAAACGATTTCCTGGGAATTCCCCTCCATGGCACAGATGATGGCCAAGGTGTTTGTTGACCACGTCACCAGCCTAGCCGAGACGTTAACCCTTCCCAAAACAATGGACTTACTGCAATTGCTGATATTGTTCGTGGAGAAGAAGCTGGAAGTTTGCGTGCAAGACAAGTTCAAGGTTAAATTCCATGACTCTTATTACGAGATGCATCTCAACAACAATAGGACGACGTGCTTGACTTTTCTCACGGAAGCTGCTCTTCATTTAATTTTCCCAGACGATAATGTGAAAGAATTGCAATCACAACAGTTAATCCGGGATCCATCGGAATTTTTGAAGTTAATCGAAGTTGGAGGTGACAAGACCGGCTTCATCGTGAGCGTGACGAACGGCAAAGCGCGGTTCGTGCATCGCGTGTTTGCGGAATTCTTCGTGGCAAAGTGGTTGGCTACAAATCGTCGGGAGTTTGCAAAGTTTATCGTTTCCGAGTCGGACCTTGAATTCAGAAAGGTAATCGGAGTTCCACGATTTCTAGCCGACCTGATTCTCGCCAAAGACTGTCCGCTGCACACTGCCGTCCTGAACGGGGACGTAGAGAAAGTGAAGACGTTACTGGTTGCTGGAGCCGACGTCAACGGCAAGGACTATGTAGGAAGAACGGCGTTGCACCTGACGGCGGGGTTCGGCTACTGGGAGCTCACGCAACCGCGACACGTTGAAATCTTAGACTTGCTCATCAAAGTCCGGATATCGAGTTCAACGTCAAGGACGAGTTAATAAACGGTACAGCCCTTCGGTACGCTGTCGTGAACCAGTATTGGCTGATGATCTATAGGCTACTAGCTCGCAACGCTGACACTGAATGCCTTACCACAACGCTGGAATCTTTACACAATCCAATCCTCACGGAATACATTCTTGCTAACGACTTGGACAGACTCTTGAAGTTCTGTGTACAAAAGCACCCCGACTTCAGTAACTGTTTTTCTAGTCGCTTGACGTTTGAGGGGAACGGCCTACTCGCAAATGCATGCCAAAGCGGTAGTAACCGTATCGTCAAGTTTCTCCTAGAAAGAGGGTACGACATCAATGGTCCATCGCAGTCACCGGACACCATCCGATATCCTCCACTCCATTGCGCAGCTCAGAGTGGCCATCTTGGCATCGTGAAACTCCTTGTAACCGCCAGCAAAGAGTGGAGGATCGGAACGGAACAAAGACGGGTTGATATTTCAAAATCACGCTCGAATCTTCACAATTTCCAGACGGAATTTGTCAACAGAAAGGCAAGATATGGTCAGACCGCTCTCCATCTAGCTTCTAAACACGGCTTTGCCGAGATAGTTGGCTTCTTGATCGAATGCGGAGCTGATCTAAAAAGCCGTGACGACGAAGGGAACACGTGCTTGCATTTGACAGCAGATCAGAATCGAGCGAATCTATTTAAAGTGATCCTGAGTGCTCTGAGCAAAGCCGATAGACCAGCGTATGTGAACTTGGGCAACAATAGGGAGGCTACAGCATTACACCTTGCGGCGAGAGCGGGATATCTAGAGACGGTGTCAGTCCTGGTCAGCGCCGGAGGAAAGATGTCGTCCGATGGCTACGGTCAGACGCCGTTGATGCTGGCGGCCAGGAACGGCCGTTTGGACGTGGTCGAATATCCCGTGGAAGCGGGCAGAGGGAGCGCCAGCAGGATTGATGCGAAGGACAAGGATGGCTGGTCGGCTCTGAGTCTGGCTGTTTGGTTCGGCTTCGAAGAAGTGGTGTCGTTCTTGACAGATCAGGGAGCCGACACGAAGCTGAGACCGGACGGTGACGTGCCCAAGGACTATGAAGACGAGGAACGCAAAAATACCACTCGAAAATATGTATCAGCTTTAAAAAGTCGATTCAGCAACTCGAGTAGGAACGGAAGTTGATAAATTGGGAATGCGAATTTGATTACCACTTACGAATTTCCGAGACTCGACGTGTGTCCAAGAAAAGGTTTAGCTATTGCAGTTGAGAAAAAACCTAACGCGGGCACAAAACGTTGGGGAAACTGTAAATCTTCAATTGGGGGCCATGTATGAATCCTGCCATAAGATTTCTCGGACAGTTCCATTGATCACTGTACTCCAAAACCTTCTTCTCTCTTTCGAACATTGTAGTCATGATTCTTATTCTGATTTATTATTAAATAATCTTTTGGATCTACCCTAACATTATGTTATTCATCTTTAAGCAGCATGGCCCCGCGGTACACATGTGGGGCCGGGGGTAGAGCCGACTGTTGATCTAGTTCCGATATAAGTAAGATTCTTATATTTCTGACCTGGAAATACCTCTCTTGGCCTTATGAAGGGCTGTAACATTTATTACCAGGGTATTATTATGATTTAGCCGAAAATGTATTACTATGAAGTCCTGCTCGCCAAATTCGATGTATAGGTTCCTACACTGTGATGAATCCTCTCAGACACACAGCTCTCGGCCAGCGATTTGTGATTTCATAGAGGTAATATAAGGTTAGGCTCTCCAATAATTTCAAATGCAATTACAATCAGCGCCGGATTTACTGTTCAGGAGGCCCTGTGCAACTTTGTGTACACGGGGGACCTAACATTAATGTATACTTAATCGAAGGGGGGGGGGGGGGTAGGGGGATTTGATTATATAAAGCCATTGAGACAGCAGAGGCGGTGTCAAAAGGCTCCCAAAATGGGGGGGGGGGGGGGGGCACAGCCCCAAACGAAATTTTGCGTTCAAGGTTATTTCTTCAGCAAATCTATGCGTTTCAGGTAATGCACGAGACTGGAGATATAGCATCATTATGAGCATCATTTTTAAAGGCCTAATAATTAATAAGGAAAGCGAGCGAAGCAAAATCTTCAACTTCACCAGCTCCAAAAAAGTCGCATGTGTGTGATTGTTTTTTGTTTGTGAGCGCTCATACAGACCAAACTCCTGGTCCAATTTTGATTAAATTTTCATGACGTCTATCCTTGTTCTCAGCTTAGATCTCATGCGTATTTCAAGAAAACTCGCATTCCACTCCTCTTCGATTCACCCATAAGAGCACATATCAGAATTTGGGTAAATTTTTTCACCAATGTCTCTAGCGGATATCCATGGCGGAAGTGGGGCGATTTCCACCAAGTATCGGCCTAACGAGGTACACTTCTGGACATTGAAAGCGTTCCAGTAGAATTTCGGCTATGTCCTCAGAAAGGTTTGACTGAAAACAGCACAGGCATGGCTGCAGGTATCGACCATGTGGATGAGCACATGGAGGAACTGTATGAAATGCATAAAGGGTCCAAATCTCGTAATGACAAACCAGTTTGCTTATCAGCAACTGCCTTGCTCCGTGAGATGTGAATCGACCAAGCTGATAGTTCGGGCACTGTCGAGTTTTGCAATGGATATCACGCAATTCTAATGGCCTAAATGCCGTAATTTTAAGCTAGAAGAAAATTCAAAATGCCTCCTGAACCTGGTCTGTACGAAAAGCACATAAAAGGCAACACTTTTTCCGTACTTGCAAAGAAGTTGGTATTCACAATGTGAATAAATTTAAATGGCATGCTTATGTTAATATCGCGTCACCACAGACCCAACTGAGCAAGGTAACCGCCGTAAAGTCACCGTAAAGGTAGGGTATCGGTAATGACCATTAACTTGATGGAAAGATAACAGAAGCAATTAACAGAAATATTATGGAATCTGAATATGGAAACATGTGTTTTCTTCAATATTAACAAAGTAATGATATATACGTATTAATAGCAAAGAGAAGATGCGAGGGGTTTTTTATTTTATTTTCTAACTATAAAATTATGTGTTTTAGGCCAGTGCGGGTGTGTGGAATCTGATACAAAACTTGCTAGAGAACAAATTCACGAGTTTGCGAGACAGGTACTGATAACATAACTGGTTTGACAAAACTTGATTGCGACCGATCAATGATCATGACATCCCCTGGCTCCATGTGCTCATCCACGTGGTCTGTACCTGGCAGCTGTCTATGCTCTTTTCAGACAAACCTTTCTGAGCAGATAGCCGACATTCGACTGGAACGCTTTCAATGTCCAGAAGTGTACCTGTTTTATCCCTTTTCCCCAAAAATATCATGGTGGGCAAAAGCAGCAGATTGAATTGAAAATAAAGATTTAAATAAAAATCGTATACGTCGTTTCGGTTACCCGGCGTTCCAGCGAATCTAGTAATTTTCGCTGTTATACCCATGGGAACTTATAACCAAATTCTCGGGGGGCCCCTGAAATTCCGAGGCCCTGTGCAAGTGCACCGCCCGCACATACCTAAGTCCGGCTCTGATAACAATGTTACTTTCAGCCTAATACCTTAAGGTAGGTTATACTAATTGGTAATTTTATGTATTTATTGTCTACATTCTTGAAGTTGGAGAGTTTGTTGAGTAATTTTTTTTTGTTTTGTTTACAAAACTGTGTTAGTTAGGTAATCTCAAGCGTAATACCATCTGATTCTTTGAGGTATTTGTGTTTTTCTGACTCGAACAGCAATATCAAACTGTCCATAAACTGTTGATGCAGAAAATCGATTTGTTCAGCTGAAGGATCTTCAACCTTTTGTACGTCAATAGCCTTTCCAACTGAAAAAAAAATAGTAAAAGAAATTTTAAAACGGGCTTTGCGTTGTGCCAGTAAGCATTTAGCAACTTTTTAAATAAACAATGTTACTATGTGTATACAGTATAGGTATACCTACTAGTGTACTATAGGATAAGGTAGTAAGCAATATGGACAAGAGTGTTTGTGAAAAATGTGAATCAGTAGAAAATATTACTTATAGAAAGCGTTATCAAAAGATGCCAATGACATTATAATACCGAACATAAAATAAAAATGACACATTGTTTTGTATTGCCAAAGACTGAAGTTGAATATTCCCCAAAACAACTCTGTAATTAAAATTTTTTCGGAAATGGGTCTTGAGTCACGATGTTGTATTTGTGTATGTTGTTGATGTTGATGTTGATGTGATGTCGATGTTGATGTGTATTTATGTTATAGGTATATTATACAAATGTCTATCATAAATGTTGTGCCCGCCACCCAACGGTATTTTAAAATCCAATAGGTGGGAGCAATTATAAATATTATTTAGTTCAAGATGTACATAGCAGCCGAACAGTGGCTTTCAGACCCTTTTTTCCACCGTTTGAAAGCCATCATTTCAATATTTAAATATGATGCACACAAAAGATTTAACATTTTTTAAATACGAAACAATTAATTAAAAACACGGTTTTAAAATTAACTTTGAAAGACAAAATAATTGTTTCTAGCCCCATACAGATTTTTAGCCCTGTACAGAATACCTGCAAGATTTAAAAACGAAAAACGTGGGCCGCATAATTTTCTTTACACTTCACTCTATTGATTTACGTCAAAATGAAAAAACCAGCAGACATACCAACGGTGGTGACCGGGGCTCGCCTGGGAATCACGCCGAACGAGTACTGGAAGAAGCCGCGGCCCTTCATGAGGACTGGCGCGACCCCCGTCAGCTTGCGGAAGACTTGTTGGGCCCAACGCAGCCATGGGCCGTCCATCTGGTCGTACAGGTCGGTCTCGCCGAAGGAAAACACGGGCACCAGCGACGCGCTGCAAGACGTGCCGTATTTACCAGAAGGCAGAGTATGCTACCGCCATGGGGCGCCGAGGTTTTAGGGGAGCCAATACCTATTTCGTCGTTTTTATATATTTTTGATGAGCGTAGCGAGCGAAGCGAAATCATCAATTTCACTACTGCTAAAAAAACACTTGGTGTGTGTTTGTTTTTTTGTTTTTTTGTTTTTTTGTGTACGTGTGTTTGCGCGCGCTCTACAGGCCAAACACCTGCTTCGAGGGGGATGAAATTTTCAGGGTGTATACTTTTGTTCTCAACTTAGACCCCCTGCGTTTGTCAAGAAAATCATCCACACCATTCACTTTCAAAGCAGAAAAAAGAGCAAAATTCGACAATTGGGCAAGTTTGGAAAAGTAGGTACGAAAATTTATTTAAAAGTGCGTATTTTTTTCAAATGTTCCCAATTTCGATTTGCCTTTAGAAACCATCGAAACCAAATCAAAACATCACACCAGATTTTCCCAATAAAAACCAACACAATAAAACCCAATAAAAACCCTTGGGCATGAGTAATTACATCTATATATTGACATGCACAATGCTCAATGATCTCAAAATGAGCACATTTCCGCTACCCGACAGTTCGGACAGAAACAAAGAAACGTCAGCATCGTTTACATTTTCAAGTGATCAGAGTTTTTGAGAAGGCAATGGCACTGGCTTGCTGCTCCATGATTTTCATAGGCTTTTTGTCTCAATCTTTGTATGCGCTATATACAAACCGCTACGTTCAGCTTCAACGCAACACAAATTGCATTCGCCCTAGTAATAAACATAGTGAATTGCGATGTAATGTGTTCAGTCAACATCGCATCAAATAAGCAAACAATACTCCTGAATTCTTAATGCCGGTTTTTCAGTAGCCCGTTACTATACCGTTAGACCGTTAGATACTAACGGTCCATTAGCAAGAAAATAACATGCTCTGATTGGATGTTTCTAAGCAAATCACAGGCTAACAGACCATTAGATATTTAACATGTTATTTGCTTAGCAACATGCAATCAGCGCCTAGATTCACTCAAAAAAATGACCACGATTCAAAATTTTGTGGCTCCAAACCCTGTTGTCTTGAGGGGGGGGGGGGGGGGCTTCTTAGCCAGATCTGCGGGCGGGCCCGTGAATCGTGGTTCCGCCCCTGTACGTAGGTATCCGTATACCTTGAATTCGCGCGACAAAAATAAACGACTCATTTCCTGGAGATATAGGATTGAAATGTGCAACTGCGAATTCAGCTTACGAATTCGCAGAATGGCAAATTCCACTCCAGGAACTATTATAATCGCTTTGTTCCTGTGTCAAATGTTGTGGAAAACCTTGAGCATGGAGCATGGTGGAATCGACGCATCTTTAAAAAAGGTTCCTTAGGCTTTACTGATTAGCAAATTGGCAGCTTATAGGGGCGTCACGAAAAAACTGCCTACTGGCGCACATTCATTGGCGGCTGAGGGGCGTCACGAAAAATACTGCCTACTGGCGCACATTCATTGGCAGCTGAGGGGCGTCACGAAAAAAACTGCCTACCTGTGCACATTCATTGGCAGCTGAGGGGCGTCACGAAAAAGACTGCCTACTGGCGCACATTCATTGGCAGCTGAGGGGCGTCACGAAAAATACTGCCTACTGGTGCACATTCATTGGCAGCTGAGGGGCGTCACGAAAAATACTGCCTCCTGGTGCACATTCATTGGCAGCTGACAGGCGTCACGCCAGTAGGCATACTGGCGCACATTGTCCAAGTCTGGTCCTGCTGCAAGACGTGACAACTGCATTGCCTCCCAACTCCATTGCACAGCAGATATGCTTCATTTCTGTAGTATTTATTGTTGGGAAATTCATTGTTGGAATAATGTTAGTATCTTTGTCAGTATAGAATGGGAAATTTTTCGAGGGTTCAGAAAATATTCCGGAATTTTTATTGATAACAAAATGTGTGGTTCAATTTTGCAGAACATTGAAGGTTAGTCTGACTCTAAGCTGTGAAAAGACGAAAACATTTTCAAGACCAGAGCAAAGTTTCAATGAAAATCAGAATCTTTTTGTTTCTTTTTGTTTTGAATCTTTTTGGTTGGTGTGGTGTGGTGGGGGGGGGAGGAGGGGGGGGGGATTATTTATTTAACAACGATCGCTTGGTAAAATTCGGAAAAAGAGGAAACGTTTGAGATTTCACGATCCATTCTTTTCTGTTCAAGTTGGAATGTTGAAATTTCATTAAAAAAATTGGCTGCGCATAACTCTGGCTTAACCCTTACCCGTTTCTGAGCGCCATTTTGACGAAACCTTTGCGAGACTTGAGGACGATTCGGTAGGTCCCCGGCTTGCTCATGAGGGCCTCGGCCGCCCCGCCCACGGCCAGCACCGCCGCCCTGCCCCCCGACGGGTCGCCCAGCAAGTGGTCCAAACTCTTCGCTGACGAGCCGCAGCATCCCATCCGCAGGATCAAGTCCCGGAAAAACGGGCGGCTGAAGTTCTGGTCCAGGGCAATCATAGTCGGCGTGATTCCGGGCAGGACCTTGCTGACGTTGAGCGCTTCGGTGCCGAAACAGGTGACCGCTCCGGCGCAAATAACTCCGTGTGGGAACACCGCGAAAAGGTAGTTCCTCGACGCGTCCAGGTCGGCGGTCTTCACCAGTTTGATGGGGAAGTAATCTCGCAAGAAGCGCCACCACGCCCAGTTTCTCACCCATTTGGAGGGTCGACCGCCTTTGAGGAAAACGTCTCTGTCTCCGAACCAGAATACAATGTAGATAAGGGCAACCCAGAAGTATTGGGTGAAGAATAGCACGTAGAGGAGGCCGAGGATGGTGAAGGGCCCCAGGCCGAACACGACGAACACAAGGAAGACGGCCGCGGCGGCGACGGTCTGAAGTCGACGCTCCAAGGGGACGAGCAAGGGGGCGAACTTGATGGCCATCGTGGATGTGACGCTCGCAGGTCCGACGTCGATGAGGCAGTTGGCTACCTGAAAGTGTTTCACTTCTTGCAACCAACCGCTTACTCGATCACAACTCTTCATTTGTTGTGTCACAACTCACAAGTCTCACAACGCAACTATCAATTAACTTAGCTCCAAGGTTAGGTTTAGTTTAAGTGTGCGTCACATTTTTGCAAAGTTTCGTTAGAAGTGCTCTTCGCATATAATCCGCTTATCGCATCTTATGATAACAACCACAACAATCTTGGCAAGTGCGACCACAGAAATAACTAATAATCTCCGAGATTAATGCAATTAAAATGTTCCGGGAATCGCGATTAGCACAAACACATGTTATGAGATGTGAAAAATTATATAATTTCTTGTATATCGAGTTGAAATTAACACGATAGGGTTCGATTTTGACAGCCGATTACAATCGATGCAGAATCGAAGGTATCGTGCACCAAATTGCCATTCTACACGACATTCCGACCGATACAGAAATTCCCGTTGAGTCTTAAAAATTAATACGTGCTGTGAAATTTTGGCTCGGCTATAATCCTCTGCATCCGCCTCTATAAACGCAAGTAACAAAATTAGCAACAGAAAGATTCTTGTAGACAATTCCGTAGAGGGTGATTGCTAAAAATGTGTGGCGCAGAACCTTAATCTAAGAGAAAAAAGAGGGCCTAAATGTGCTCCAATTTTGGAGCTGAAAAAAAACAGTATAGAGAAAGAGTGTGCGCTGTTTCTGGAATAAGCCTTTTTTCGAAAAAAGCGAATGGATCGTTTCACAAACGATTCATAGAGCTCATTTTGAGCTCATTTAGGCGATTTTTGAAAGTTTGCACCATACACATTTTTGAAAATATCAAATTGTGATGATGTCCCGCAGCTAGATATACTCTTCCTTCATCTTCTGGTATGTTTAAATTAAAGATTGGAATACATTTAGGGGCATTTCTCTATTCGATTGGACCTTAGCATTTAACGTTTAAGTGGGGGTGGGGGTTACAGGATTAACCGTGAGGAGCACTCTTAAGATTCAGAACATTTGGCACTACAGTGTGATTGTTTTGTAAATTTCGATAGTATCACAACACACATATGGAATCGATTTTCTGTATGAGCAGGGATTTTTTTCAGGATCGGATTATATTTTTGGTGTTTACGCCCGTGCAGAGCGTTGGCAAGCTGATTTTGCTCCGATCTTTTCGCTCGCTGATTTTGCTCATTTCGCTCATTTACGCTCATTTTTCTCCATGTTTGTGCTATGCATGTTTATGCTACATGTTGCGTAATTGGTACCTAGTATATGAGGATTCTACACGAATAAACATGACCTTGTGACAGGGTCAGATCTGGCGCAGATTTAAGGGTAAAAATGTGGTCAGCACACACTATTGCAGGGGCCCCAACTTTCCCGAAAGAACCACCATTCCCTATAACAACGTCTCGCCTCCTTTTTTGATTAACTTTTCAAAAAATGTCCGTTCCCTGAAAAGACGTCGTCGCCTCGTTTTCGCAAGCGCAGGGACCTCCTATACACTTCTGGAGAGGGCCTCGTCTGCGATTGCGGAAATGCTGAGCGTTAAATCCACCCTTGGGTTGTTATTAACAGAAAAATGCTACTATAACAGGTCCAATAGATTACTTTCACTACGTAGACACAGTTTTACCTTTCCAAATTGCGCGATGTCCTTCTGTCAACTGTCAACGGTCAACTGTCGGTAGGAAATGGACTCCCAGTTTTGTGCAAACAATGCTGGCCTAGTTTTCCCGCACAGCTGACTCCCACCTTCCCTTTGCCTGATCACCTCGAACACGTCTATATCGCGTACTAATAATTTCGTATAAAAAATATTTATCACTAGACAATTAACCACGTATATTAACTGGCGTGCAGTCATTGTACATAGCAATTACACTGTAATTAATGCAATAACACTGCACTAGCAGTTATCCACTGCCGCAAAGCATAAAAATAAGAAACATAGAAAATTACTTCTTTAAACTAAGGCTACAGGATTTTTTAAAGAAAGAGTGTTTATACAACGTGAAAGAACTCTTAGGATATAAGGAATAAAATGTGGACTAAACAAGTGCTGCGAGTTTGTGCAGAATGTAATTAATTGTAATATATAATAAATATGTATATTATTCTTATTTATTGCAGTTACTGTCGAAATATCCATTGCGTGTTCATGTAGTCAATACACTAATTAATTATTATTATTTACAATTATTTCAATTTTCATTAATAACATCCAGTGACTTTTAACTACGTGACTCTTTACTGAGATACAGAAAATATCCATGTCAGCATATCGCTATTTACGGCCACTGCACGCAACACAGGCATTCAGATATCAGCAAAACGGATGCGTCACAGAATATCATGCAGTCCCTGTCAGAGCGAGGTCAGAGAGTGCAGAGCCAGTCAGTATGGTGGCCATGGAGTAGACAGTTTGGACTTTGATTTTACCTTCGACCATTGCTAGAAGATATTGTATCTTTACCGTCGTATCTTTATCGATTCAAGAAAACGCGCAAAAAAGAGCAAAATACAATATTTTAAGAAGCTGTTTTGGCCTTTTAAACCCAAAAAATGGAAAACGGCTCCGTTACCGACACAGATTGTATCTTTATCTACAAATCCCTCGCTTACTTTATTAGATTATTTCTTACCGTTTAGTCAAAAAGCAAACAATAGCAAAGGTCTGCATCTGTGACGGCAGTGGAGCTACCCAGTAGCCACAATGAATCTATGACGTCTTGAATTGGAACAAAACATTGAACAAAATATATAAGTAATTGGTTTTTATTATATAATATCTTATAAATATAATTCTTAATTCTTTGATATAATTCTTTGATTTTCAAAGTCTTATCCCTACCAGGCCGTTTGCAGGTAATATACATGGATAGGCAGGTGGAGTGGCCAGTGTGGACGTGCTGCTCGGGGGACAGACTCTGGCCTTATCCCGAAACCTAGAGTGTGTTCTGAAATTCACTCCAGAAAACAGAGTGGAGCTAGTCGGAGCGAATCCTACTGGTGGGTTTACGAGAGTTTACGAAAGTTTACAAACAAAACAGAGCGAAGCTCCGAGTCACTCGAGTAATTTTCGAACACACTGCTACTGAGCTTATACGAGTGAGCTCAGTAGAGTTCAGCAGTCCTGCTGAAGGTTTCGGAATGGATCTCAGTACTGCGCAGTAGCTTCAGAGGTTTCGGAATTACGACCCCTATCTGAGCCTCTAGAGTATTGAGAAAAACATCGTGCTTAAAATTGTGTTTAATCACGGTGGTCGACGATACCGTCAGCTGGCGAAGTGTCAGGTTAGATTTTCAACATTATTAAAATGGAATGAGATAGTGCTGCGAATGCGATAATTCTGGATAGTGCCGTCAGTGCTATCGAAAGTGCTGACATCGTACGGAGATATTAGGCATAAAAAAGACACAGGTCCTGTTCCGAAACCTACTGAAGCTACTGCGCAGTAACAAATCTTACTGAGATCCGTTCCGTAACCTATCACAGTGACTGAGCTGGACCCTGCTGGCCGTTTCGTAACCTGCTGAAAGCCACTGAAGTTGACTGGAGGTTTCGGCCTCAGTCAATCCTACTGAGCTCAGTCAATTCAAATATCAAGATGGCGGGCTACAAATCAGATATGACGTGTGGTGTTCGCGAGGTTACTTTTAGTTGAAAGTTAGTAGAGAAGAATAAGAACTTTTTTTTATTTTTTATTATTATGTACACAAACTAGCCTCCCAAAAATGTCGCCCATTCCGGGATTTGAACCCGGGTCCCCAACTTTCGCGGCTGGTGCTCTAACCAGCTGAGCTAAACAGGCATGCAATTTGGGAGAAGTAATTTGCATACAGGGTGAGAATTGAATGTCCACAGGGGGGTATGGTCCAGAGTTTACGAATACTCAAAGTGGCTCTGGTACCGCGTGATGCTATACTGCAACCACATTTTACATTCTACCTCGAGTAACTCCAAATTAACGCTGGATGCGTTGAATTCTCTTTTAATCTTATTTAAATTACGAATTTAAATAAGATTAAAAGAGAAGAATAAGAACGTTTATAACAAGTAAGCAAATTATTATTTCATATTTTTTTCTTACGTAGATATGACGTGTGGTGTTTGCGAGGTTATTTTTAGCGCAGCTTTACCACAACGGTCCCAGAATGGGATCTAATGGTAAATCTGGTCTATTGCGAGAGGACTTTCGGCGTCGCCGAGGTAAGTGACGTATGTGTATAGAAATCCACATGCTGTATCAAATTCTATCAAACGAACTAGAACTTTGAGCAAAAACATATGAAAAGTATGCGCTGCGATAGTTAAAACGCTAGGAAATAAGTAATTATTAAATTATAGATACATTGTCAGAATTAAAGTTGTTTACATTTTATAAGCCCCTTTGATCGATGTCCGTTGCTATGCATCTTTATTTGCGATCTGTCATTCACCTACATCTATGTTATATGGGTCAAATATGGTATGAAAATAAATCAAACAAATTTTTTTAATTGGGTAATTGTGCTTAGTATATTGAAAATAAATGGTATTGGCCCAAGAAGACAGTTTTGTGCCAATTTGGTACACTACATAGGTCAATATTTAAGAAAATATCTAGGTATCAACACATCTCGGCTGGCAACTCACATGTTTCAACGGTAGGATGGTACTTCGAAGTTTGAATCTGAACATACAAATTGAGTGTCATGGTTGCATTAATTGTTCTTCTGTTCATGTAGATCTTGTAGATTTCTACTAGTAAAATTAAAAGAACTTTTATCTCAGTATACTACCTGTGTAGTACAAAATACATGTCCAAGAAACAGCCGTGGAATGGCGCTGCTAAATGTGTCCAGCACTTCCAACAAATAAAGGTGTCACGTGTATACCATTCTGATATGCTAATTTATAATTGTAATGCTCAATTCGTTTAATAATTGGAATAAACCCACATTCTTTTAATTCACAACACAAGCAAACATTTACCGACGCCATGACATGACTGAGATGAGAATCGAACCCAGGACCCAGATCCCGGCTAGATCAGCTGCCTGTGGCTGTGATCACATCAGCTGTTGTCAAGGATTTGACCGGCTTGACAATTCAATGGCTTGACTAATCTCATTTCGGTTCCGTTAGGTTTTATTTGCATTTCCTATTCTATTGCGAGATGTGTTTGATCGGCATGTGTCTGATCGGGATGAGTTCTTTAGACGGTGCCGCTCCAACACTATTAACACGGCTCCACTGTGTGGACAAACCGTTGAAACACTATTTGCACGGCTGGAACCGTGTGTGCAAGCTGTCAAAACACTATATTATACAAGGTTAGGTTCAAAGCTGACAGTCCGCGCAAATTGCACAAGGGCTATAAACACGGTGGCATAATCTCTAAGTCACCACAAAAAATATGGCATGCACAAAAATTCGAAGTTTTTGGGGGGCGTAGCTGACAACTTCCTGACCGTGATCAAGGGCTACTTCCTTGTAGTGGAGGCGTTGAGAATGTAACCAAGGAGGACGACGTCGAAGGCATACACACAAAACGACGTCGTGCACAGCAAGGAGAGGCACATAGGACGATAGCGGCGACGACGATGACGTAGTCATCCATACTCCGAGTAAAATACAAATCGGCAACCCCTGCGATTAGGAGGTGGTGACCCGGGACGACGGCGACGGAATCATCCCCTACTCCAAGTCAAAATGCAAATTGGCGACCTCTAATACTTGGAGCCAGGGTGAACTGAACTGGCACGACGGCGACAATGTAGGCGTCATCCCGTACTCTGTGCACGTGTGAACTATGCATATGCGAGCTCAGAGCAACGTATATGTGAGCGGTATATCTATGATACGGTGCGTGAGCGGTATAGCGGTGAGCGGTATAGCGTGAGCGGTATATCCATGATATCTATGATGTGAGCGGTATATCTATGATACATTCCAAGATGGCGACAGGAGCAGGCACACACACGGCAAGCTCCCAGAACTTAATCAATAATTGTAAAAAGTGTAACAAAAAAGTGACAAACGGTGTTTCATGTGACAAGTGCGGGGTAAAGCTTCACTTTAAATGTGCTGGAGCAAATCGCGAAGTACCGAAAACGAGCGAAAACAGTGAGTTTCGGTGGGAATGTGTAGACTGTGACGTTGATAGCAGTGATGACGATG
Organism: Nemoura dubitans; assembly: GCA_921293005.1. Classification (NCBI taxonomy): domain Eukaryota; kingdom Metazoa; phylum Arthropoda; class Insecta; order Plecoptera; family Nemouridae; genus Nemoura; species Nemoura dubitans. The sequence goes on from OV121076.1 coordinate 26,879,011, forward strand.
AAGATGGCGGCTATGACGCGCTCTCAAAGTACGCTCACATCACGGACATTTATACGCTACATGAACTTCTTCTCACCAAAGACCAGCTCATAGCTGAAAAAGAAAAGAGACTCCGGAATCTGGAAGAACTGAATAAACACATCCAGAGCGAAACGTGTAAGGGAACATCTTGCTCAACATCCGCCCCCAAAATCAACTGTCAACCGTCAATGGAGGCTGGGGTTCGTAAACTGGTTAAAATCTTCGACTCGCCTCGTAATAAAGGTACACCGTCCATAACGAACACAAATCTTCTCGACAAAGTAAAATCGCCTGAAAAGAAAACCGAAAAAAGTTCACCCGAGGTACTTGACCTCGAATTACAAGTGACGTCTGTCAAAGAGGACGGCCACACAGTCAAGGCCGGGCCTGTCAAAAAGACACGTGTTGTCATGATAGCAGACAGCCATGGAAGACACCTCGAGGAAATCATGCAAGCCAAACTTGGAAACGAATATAAAGTTGAGGTGCACTTTAAACCAGGCAGCAAGCTCGCCGAGGTTGTACACGAAGCCGTGAGAGTAGGTGATCACTTACAGCCGAACGACTGGCTCATAGTCATGGGAGGAACTAATGACATCAACGAATCGCAAAATCTATCACATGAGATAGCGAAACTCCTCCCGACGAGCAGAAAATGCAAACTTATAATAAACAACATTATGAGGAGGAACACAAACGAAGAGGATGCCCAAAAACGCACTATCAAGGCAAACTTCCAAATTCACGAAGCAGTCAACGCACACAAGAACAAATGCAGTAAGAATATCATGATTAACTTCCTCGACAAAAAAATAACAGAAAACCACTTGGCAGGAGACGGACTTCACCTCAACAACGAAGGCAAACGGAAACTTGTGGACTCGATAACTCACTTCATGCCGGTCACCATACTGAAAAAACCAGGACACATGCAAACAATCCTGGAGAAGTGGCTGCAACCGAAAACAAGTGATTTGAAAAAAGCTGTAAAGAAGACTTTTTTAGACGAATGGGTGACTGTGGTAAAAAAGAGGAAGACTCCGGTATTAGGATGAAGGGCATAAACAACAACACCTGGAAGAAAAAAGAAAAACAAGGGGATGACGTTACGAAAGAATTTGAAGATAAAAGTAACCAAGCAGGGAAAAAAGAAGAAACCATTCCGCGCATAGAATTGAAGACTGAAACTCGAAATACTGAAGAAAAGAAGATGGGAAAAAATAAGCCGGTAAATCCGAAGACTAACTCAATTGATATAATGCACCTTAATGTTAGGAGCCTGTTTAATAAGATCGACCAGCTAGACTTAATTCTGCAGAATAATTATAGTGATATAGATATTTTATGTCTCTCTGAAACATGGCTCAAAGAAAATCAACTGGAAACAGCCCACCTAAACGGCTTTCAATTAGCCTCATATATGACAAGGAAAGATATAAGAGGGGGAGGAGTGTGTATATTTGTAAGGGTAGACCCTAGGGTAACTTTTGTAATAAGAAACGATATTTGTAAATTGGCTATTGAGCGTGAAATGGAAATAAGTGCTATAGAACTACTTACACCAGTAAGCATTGTGATTGTAGCTATATATAGAGCCCCATAGGCATCAAAATACGATCAATTTCTTGCTAAATTGGAAACAATACTTGAAATTGCGAGAAAAAAAGCGCTCTAAAGTAATCATCATGGGAGATTTTAATTATAATATTAACGATGTACGACTTAGACATTGTCTGGAGGAAACAATATTCCTACACGATTTTAAAATTGTAAACTTTGGCAACACTAGAATAGCTCACATGAAAACAGCCAGTAGCCAGAGCTGTATTGATAACGTTCTATCAAATGACAATAGCATAGTATTTAAAGGTAATGTAGAAGTAGGTTTGTCAGATCACCTGGCCCAAGTCATATCTGTACCATATTTGGAAAAGGCAATAAACCATAACAAACACTCTAAAAAGATATTGACAAGGACGTTCAGTGACAGGCAGATGGACTTGTTCATGACCGGTATAAGTTCAGTAAGCTGGGACAATATTTACATAGCTGACAACGTCAATGATATGTTTCTAAGGTTCATGCACCTATTTATGAATGAGTGTAACAAGGCTTTCCCCTACAAAGAGATAAGAATGCAGGACAAACGCAGGAGTAAGAAAACTAACGAATGGTACACAGAGGAGCTCAAACTACTTGCAGACAACGTAATTTATTTAGAGAGCAAATTTTATAGATCAGGAAATCAAAACGACAAAATGGAATGCGAACAGGCTAAACGTACATACAAACGGGAAATAAAACAATCAAAAATTCTTCATAATGAAAACAAAATTAGGCTCTCTAAAAACAAGTCGAAAACGGCATGGACTATCATAGATTCGTGCAAAACAAACGCCGAGAAGTCACTCGATAATATAAAGATACGCCAAGAGAACACATTAATCGAGAATGAAACAGAGGTCGCGAATATTCTTAACAATTACTTTAGCAATATAGTACCAGAATTGATGAAAAGTAGAGGAACATTAAACAGGCACCAAAATAACAACGGTCAAAAAATCAACAGAATCATACCGAATAATATATTTTTAGCCCCAGTCTCTCGGAAAGAACTATATGAAATAGCAGACAAGGCACTTAACAAATTTTCAGCAGGGCACGACGAAATACCTGCAAGGGTCATTAAAAAGGTAATTACATTTACAGCAGAACCACTAACCGCGATGATAAATGCTTCATTCGAACAAGGTGCATTCCCCGACGCATTAAAAAAGGCAATAATACGGCCAATCTTCAAAAAGGGTGACAGACAAAGTGCATGTAATTACCGCCCAATAACCATTTTATCATCGTTCTCTAAAATATTTGAGCTAACGATGTGCGCTAGAATTATAAACTTTGCCACAAAATATGAAATTCTAAACAATGCACAACACGGCTTCAGGAAAGGGCGGTCAACCACATCTGCTGTTTGTAGCTTTATAAGCGAAACTATAAGAGCTCTAGAAAACAAAGAAGCAGCAATCGGGATATTTTACGATTTCTCGAAAGCTTTCGACACGATCAACCATACACTTCTCCTAGATAAATTAAAACAAATGGGGATATCGGGTAACGCAAATAATTGGATCGCATCATTCCTCAAGGATAGGAAGCAAGTCGTAAAAATAAATGGGGGGAACGGGTCAAGTACATCACAGGAAACAACAATCAACGTAGGAATGCCGCAAGGAGCAACCATATCGCCGCTATTATTTATATTATTCACGAACGATGTTATCAATTGCGTGGATAAAGGTAGTCTAACCCTCTATGCGGACGACACGTCACACCTCGTTTGCGGGAAAGATCGCACTACCGCCGATACTAATTTGAGATCAGAGGTAAACACTATTGAAAAATGGTGCATAAACAACGACCTAATAATAAACACGTCCAAAACCATATTAATGGAGTTTAATTATAAAACGACCGACTCAGACATCCCCCCAATCTCAATAGAGGGAACTACCATTAAAAAGCTTCAATCAACAAACTTCCTAGGGATAACAGTGGACCACAACCTTGACTGGAAGAGCCACATCGCTAAAACGTGCCTGAAAGTCTCATCAGGCTGCTATTTAATTAAGAGGATTATGCAAATATGTAACCTGGAAACGGCTAAGCTTGTTTACTTTGCCTACATAGAGTCACGACTGAGATATGGAATAGAAATGTGGGGTCAATCATCATCTGCAAAAAGGTTATTTGTACTTCAGAAGAGAGCCCTAAGAATTCTAGGAAAAGCTAGCAATGATCCATGTGCCAAAGTGTATTATAAAGACTCCTGCTCAACCCTTTTTAAACAATACTGCATTTTAACACTACCAAGCCTGTACATCTATTCAACTATTATGTATGTTATTAATAATAAGGTGTCTATTTGAACTTTTAACACAATCACCTTACTAGAAGTCGGAACGAATTTTACCTCAAAAAGAACAATCTTAAAAAATCTGACAAATGCCCAAGGTATGCTGGCGCTCTTTTATTTAATCACCTTCCTAATAACATTAAAAATAAAACAGGGGACAATTTTAAATTCGCATTAAAGCAGTATCTTTTAGCAAAATGTTTTTATACTGTACGCGACTATCTTTCTGAATAAGTTTTAGTTGTAAGCAACTGACTGTCTATTTATCATGTACCATACTGTGATCCATTGACAATAAACATATATTATTATTATTATTATTATGAGGAATGCCACCGCCGCCAACGGTGGATCATGCTTCTCTTTGTGAGCCACAGGTTGACTAAACAAAGCGTGGACGGCAGCGTTACGATGAAGAAGTGTACTGCGGCAAATTATGAATTATATTGTTGTGACCCGTTCATCTTTTATAGGCCCTACCAGGGGCGGACTGGCCCGGGGTGCGGGGGTGCTATCGCACCCCGGGCTTCTCACTTTCCGGGCCCCTGCCGGTCATTGCAAATGCTCATGTTTTAATAATAATAGGAATATATCTTTTTCTTGCAACACCAAGCTAAGAATTGTAATCCATAGAAGATAAATACGATAAATGTCGAGCTTTTGTCGGCGGATAGAAGGGAAGAACGGAAGAACGGCGGATAAGAACGAGTGTTCTTAGTAACAAAAGTAACTCGTTGGTACCTCTACTCTATCTTAAGCTATTGCTTCGCCGCCAAAGCCGCCGCTCGTACACTACAAGAGTTTCGATGAATTTGCAATGCTTAGTTTCGGCTGAAGTTCGGTGTAAAAATAAGAATATCTAGTTGAAAATAAAGCGCATGTTTGTTTCCATTTTGCCATACACTGCTCCGTGTCTAATGTCTGCAGTCGACAATCACAGCCCCCAAGGGTCATTCGTATTTTGTGTGGCAAACAGCCCTGCATTTTCGATGCCCTCAAGGTGAGATCAACACATTTCTATTGTGGCGTGGGAGCAGTGTCGGACTGGCTACACAAGGGCCTCGGCGGCCCTTGTCTAAAAAAGGTCCTCACTATATTTTTCGGTTCAACTAAACTCAAAAAGCCGCCTACTTTGGGGGTCCCCGCGGTCAGAAAACTTGGGGCCCCTGCAGTCAAATAGCTCGGGGCCCCGGCGGCAATCGTCGCCTAGCCGCCCTGGCCAGTCCGACACTGCGTGGGATGAATTGATTTTAAATTAATTAACGTTTATCAATAATTAAAAACTTTCAAATCAGCGTTTGGTTATTGTAAGCGCTTGCTCAGATTACTTGATTGATTGCAGTTTGAGAAAAAATATGACAAAAGTAAAGGGGAAAAAACAGTAGTGCAGGCACACGTCGGGCTCGAACAAATTAAAAATTAAGCTGCGGAAAGAGCTAATATCTTCCGCTGAAGAAAAAGGACAAACGAAATTATATTTCGGTGCATTGGGTGATAAACTCATTCCTGCAGCTAGTTACGCTATAATGGTAGTGACACCTTCGGCAAGGTGGAGGCTGATAGTGAATGATGTTTTGGTTATAGCATGGTTATAGTAATAACAAAGGCACAGAATAACTGTAAAAATAGCGTATTCGCGGGATTAGGTTGCGCCTTCTAAAACAACGCGTATATGCATTTAAAAGTTTGTGGGCCTAAATTTTCTACAGCACGCCGGGCTTTTTCCAGCCAGTCCGCCCCTGGGCCCTACCGTCATGATAATGTTTATTAGTATAGATAAAGGTCCCTACCTAAGAAAAATGGGAATATCAGAGGCCAAAGAAAAGTATCTATTAATTTATAAATTATTTGCAAGAAGTAGGACACCTCTGGACTTTGAAAGCGTACCAGTAGAATTTTGGCTATGTCCTCAGAAAGGTTTGACTGAAAACAGCATAGGCAGGCTAGGTACCGACCACGTGGATGAGCACATGGAGGGACTGTATGAGATGCATAGAGGGTCCAAATCTCGTAATGACAAACCGGTTTGCTTATCAGCAACTGCCTTGCTCCGTGAAATGAGAATAGACCAAGCTGATAGTTCGGTCCACTGTCGAGTTTTGTAATGGATTTTACGCAGTTATAATGGCCTAAATGCCGTAATATTTAAGCTAGAAGAAAATTCAAAAAGCCTCCTGCTCCTGCTCTGTACGAAAAGCACATAAATGGCATCTCTTTTTCCGTACTTTCAAGAAAGTTGGTATTCACAATGTGAATTAATTTATTTTCTACAATTACTTTTTTTAATATCGCATCACCTCCAACCCTACTGGATGAGGTAACCACCGTAAAGCTACCGAAAAAGTAGGGTCACCATTAGGGTAATAACTAGAGCTAGGATAGTTATGCACAAAAAAACATCAAAACATGCATGCAAAAGTGCCGAAACATGCAAACATGCAACTTTGAAAAAAAAGACATGCAAAAAACATGCAGAGTGAATTGTCTTGTAATTTACGGAGCCATGATAGGTTGTGATACGACAAAATGTGTTTCACTACGTCAAAACAAGTCAAGTGTCGTTCTTTTAGCCAATTGAAACTAGGTTTTTTGAACAATCGGCCTATGGTTGGGACTGGGTATGCGCAAAACAGTAGGTTACAATCATCATTTTAATATTTTCTGATGTGAGGCTGTGTCGTTGGTCAGAAAAAAGGTTTTTATGCACCGAAAATCACCGTTCAAATTCGCAAGATGTTCTCCAGACAATACTTCAACGAGCTTGCAAGTTGTGGAGTCATATTTTGAATTACCCGTATCGAATTCTTGGCCAGAAGTAATTTTCAAAATACCACACAGGAGCTTGTAAGAAGAATTCTTTGCTCAAACTGGCGCGAACTTGTTGCGCGCAACTTTCGTCTTCGGCAACCTTCAGCTTTTTTGGGGCAGACCATGTGTGTCGAGTTGTTTGATGTAACTCGGGTTGGTTCCGAAATTAGCTTTAATGTATGCCAGATCACAAGCTATGGAGTTCAACAAAAAAGCCTTTGTGTCTCTCTAATACTGGCTGCATCGGCTGCGTCAAACGTGAACAAAAATTACAAATCAACCCTTGGTGCCAACAAAATCGTTTGTTTTAACAATCCATCGAAGAAATTGCCGATAAGTCATAGGAAATTTTTGAAAATGGCTTAAATATGCACAAACATGCATGAAATCATGAAATATGCAACTTTTAAAAAGTGCCCAAATATGCAAAACATGCAAAATGAAACACACATTTTTGGAATCCTTGGGACTCAAATCGGATTTATATCTATGTCTGCATGTGCTCTGCTTCTTAATGAAGAACATGAAATTGCATAACTATCCTTGCTCTAGTAATAACCATTAACTTGATTGAAAGATAACAGAATCAATTAACAGAAAAATAATGGATCCTGAATATGGAAACATGTGTTTTCTTCAATTTAAACAAAGTAGTGATAAATAAGTATTCATAGCAAAGAGAAGATGCGAGGGTTTTTTTAATTTTCTTTTCTAACTATAAAATTATGTGTTTTAGACCAGTGAGGGTGTGTGGAATCTGATACAAAACTTGTATCGCGGACTTGTAACTTGTAATTTGTAAACTTTTGCGCGGAGTAACCATACTCCATATAAACAAATAAAATATGAAATTATATAAAAAAAAATTATCGTTCAAAATGTTCTTACCTGTTGATTTTTATGGTAGGTAAAATACATGAAATTAGTAAGAACTTTGTGCCCAGTATTTAACATTAAAATTATTTAGGTGTCAATCACCATGATCTCGTGTAATGTGTTATAACTTCATAGCGAATTATATCTCTTAAGATTTCTAGAGAATTACTCAAACTGCAAAGATTTTTGGCGCACCAGCAGACAACTAGGAAGCACCGGTTTGAATCTGACGGCCAACAAAGTGATCGAAATTCGATTACCTATATTTTTTAGGGATACCTAGTCTATCCCTAAAAAATGAAATGTTTCTGTGTAGGAATGTTATAAACAGAAACGTGTGGATCCACAAAGAATCATACAACAATAATTAATTGGTCCGCGGTACGGATCTAACACGGTTTCAGTTCCGTGGAACATAAAGCTTCTTACAAGTTTGGGTTTGGATCCCTGTGTTTTTATCTGCTGTTTATACAAATTAAAATATTCAAATTATTTTAATTCCACCATGATAAAATAAATTGAGAGAATGCCAACATTTTATTATGCCCGTTTTGCACATGGTCTAGCAACAACGTATACCTCGAGCTGTAATTACTGGGTTTCTGCTAGTTAAATAGATCAAGTCCTGCCGGGTAGGTATGCTCCAGAAGCATCGCAATAGATTTTGGCCACAAAAATTCTTGAATTGTTCCTATTTTCTGCAAAATAAAGTAAATATCTGAAATAACGTGGTTACATGAGAATACTGGATCTTTTTGTGTTTTTCTTCTGCTATGAAATTTAGGTGCTAACTGCTACCCATGAAATCTCATTAGCTAGAGTACCTACAGAGAACAGGGGGGCTACATGTAACTTTGTGATTTCAAGACAATTCGTTTTCAATATTACTGCCCATGGTTTAACATGGGCAGTGATTTGAAATCAAATGATTTCGAGCCAAATTGAATGATAAAAAGTTAGATGATCGCTACCCCGGTTTAGCGACAAGTTGCGGAAGAGGAAAGGTCCGTCGAGATAAAATAATCCATCGGATCGCATTTGACCGGAACCGAAAAGAAACGGTTTCGAAACCAGTTCAGAATTTTTTTCTATAAGTGGGTTCTGATTCTGGTTATTGAGAATTGCAGGTTCCAGTTTTTGGTTCCAATTCTGGTTCCAGTTCCAGTATTGATAGGTATACCTATTATAAAGACGAAAAAGATCCCACGCCCTATACACGAATGCACAGTCTTTCGCAGGTTTCTTACAACCAGGGCTTTGAACGGAACTGAAAACCAGAAAAACCGAAAATTTTGGCCGAACCGTAACCGAACCGGAAACGAAAAAAGAAAAAATGCAATGCAAATGCATTGTAAGTTTTGTACCCGAAAAATAAGTGTCAAAACTTGTCTTGCCAAATGGATAATCAATTTAAAACGCATTTTTCGCATATAAACAGTCGTGATATCGGTTTGAAAGGGGTCTACTGGTATGTGTATGTTCCGCAATTTGGCACCAGAACATGCGATTTTATCATAATATCGTATATACGCCGGGTTTCACCCACTCCCGCCGACATTCGCAATGTATAGTTTCCGGCTGGTTACCATCCAGGCGACCAAAAACCGAATTTTCGTAAGAGTACCTAATGAAGTACCGGAAAAGCTGCGCTAATATACTATGACTTTAGGCATAATATAAATTTGTTATTATAAAGTGTAATGGTGTTATGTAGTGATATCGCTATTGTTAAAATATGAAAACGCGATGCTGTTATACGTGGCGTGATATCGCGCCTATTGTTAAAATATGAAAACTCAATTTTAACTGAAACTGCGCCTTATGGGGGTATTGGTCCGCAGGGTATATTTACGCCTTTGGAGCATACTAACGCCCTAGGGCGTATATGTAGAAAGAACTGGTAGAAGTACTTACACTACGCCCCAAAGGAGTGTATTTGCCCGAAGGGCATATTCATGCCGTAGGGGCATATATTTGCCCGTGCGGCATATTTTTGCCTCAGGGGCATATTTCCAGCCTTTTGGCGGTATAAGTATACCTACACCAGGTGCAAGATGGTCTTAGCTGTTGACGCGCCATAAAACCCCACTATTCATTCATTAAAGTACCTACACTACGCCCTTTGGGCGTATTTTTGCCCAAATGGCATATATAGGCCCTAGAGGCAAATATTTGTCCAAAAAGCATATTTAAAGGCCTTAGGGGCTTATTTACGCCCTCTGGGCGTGTATGTGATCGGTAAGAGTACCTATACACTACGCCCTATGGGCGTATTTGTGCCTATGGGCAGACTTATGCCCCATGCCCTATGGGCATACCTGTGACACATGGGCATATTTATTCACTGTGGGCATACCTATGCCCTATGGGCATAGTTACGCCTTATAGGCGTATTTTTGCCCGAAGGGCATATTTACGCCCCATGGGCGTATAACCGTGCCCAATGGGCACCAAGGGAGGGAGCGAAGCTCCCGAGCTTGTTAGTTGAAAGTTAGTAGAGTAGAATAAGAACGTTGATAACAAGTAAGCAAATGATTATTTCATATTTTTTTCTTATGTAATTTGGTTGTGTTATTGAACAAAAATCGGCTACTTGAGAGCCGAGAACTTTGAACATTGCCGCTTAGAAAAATCAAACAAGCATGAGCTGAGATTGCGTATTGCGTTCCGTTACTGAAGGCAGCAGACTTGCTGAACTCTACTGAGAGCCTACTGGAGCTCAGTAAGCTCAGCAGGGATCGGAACAGGACCACAGCCAACGCTATAACTGCCACATTTGAAAGCGACAGATTTTATGACTAGTATCTAAGTGCTGAGATTGTGCTGAAATGTGCTGTTGAGGTTGTTATAAAACGGCACTGCGTTTTAACTTTTAAAGAAACCCGTTGAATTGCCACATTAATTGAATAATACGTTTTTTATAGCCTGATTTCGATAGCGTTTCGAACGAGTTCGATTTCGATTACGAAACCAATTTTTGAAACAGGGTAAAATACGTGACCTAACAGGGTAAAAGCACGTGACCTAACAGGGTAAAATACGTGACCTAACAGGGTAAAAGCATGTGACCTAACAGGGTAAAATACGTGACCTAACAGGGTAAAAGCACGTAACTTAACAGGGTAAAAGCACGTGACCTAACAGGGTAAAATACGTGACCTAACAGGGTAAAATACGTGACCTAACAGGGTAAAAGCATGTGACCTAACACGGTAAAATACGTTACCTTACAGGGTAAAATACGTGACCTAACCCTCACCGAATGCTCGCAAAACGTTCGACACGGACGCTGAAAGAAAGCTATCTCCCGTTAGCTTTACATCCCTCGTCCAACTTTCGTTACTCGGTGTACCTACTCACATTCGTGGAACGTTTGACTAGGCTATAACTGAACATGGAACTCAAGCTTTCTCCCGTTAGCTTTACATCCCTCGTCCAACTTTCGTTACTCGGTGTACCTACTCACATTCGTGGAACGTTTGACTAGGCTATAACTGAACGTGGAACTCAAGCTTTCTCCCGTTAGCTTTACATCCCTCGTCCAACTTTCGATACTCGGTGTACCTACTCACATTCGTGGAACGTTTGAATAGGCTATAACTGAACGTGGAACTCAAGCTATCTCCCGTTACCTTAACAAACCGTTAGCTATATTGTTTCCTTGTTTTATCTGTGATAAAACCATAAAAATATTAGTCTTGTTGAGCCTGATCGATCAATCGCCAAGCTTGTTATTTTGCAACACGTTAAATTGATACTATAACATAGTTTGTCTATACAATTTTTTTGTCACTTTTGTGTGCTGACATCCCAAAAGTCAGAATTAAAAATTTAAAAAAAAAGTTAGGGTGGGCGGTAATAGATTGTGCCATATTTTTATCCCCCCCCCCCCCCTCCCTCTAACCATTGTGTTATACAGTTTGTTACAATGGGTTGGGGGGGGGGGAGGGCGGGGTCGCATGCATCTGAAAAGGGGGCAGTGGGTGGGAGCTGAGCATTAATGCTACAATATCACCATCTCCTGTCTGTGACCGATGGCAGATCAGAAGACAAGACTGAAGGGTCTTTGCAAACCTAAATTAGCCACTTCCAGTGGCGTGCAGATAGGTCTTCAGCCAAGTGGCGCGATTAGGACTCGCACACACCCAGCAACCCGTGGCGAAATTCCAACGACGGGAGCGGGGCATGGGGCGAGTTTAAACTTCCTTTGAATAACAGGAGATCATCGTGCTGGAAGTTGTAGGCCTGAATCTCATGCACCTGGGACTTGAAGTAAAGAGAGTAGTTTCCTGCTACTCGAGGGTACCAATGGAATCGCCAACAAACAATTGTCTGTGTCACATCGTAGGTATAAAGTACATGAACTTAAGTTTTTAATATACATACAAACATTCAAACACAATGACACACAAAGTGGAACAGTGAGGCAAATCATACGGACTTCCGCAATCCATAAGCATCACTTGAAAACAATATTTACACCAAAATTCAAAATGAAACATCACAATCGTTGCATGTGGCACGTGGCACGTTGCACGTTGCACTTTGCCGTTGCACGTTGCAACTCGCGTCCCAATGCGCAGAGGTCCACCCTCAGCGCAACCACCTCTGCCTTGCACGCGACGACACGTAATCGTGTTGCTGCACTTCACGCAGAGTCGCACCGGCTTCCTGTCTCTTCTGGCAAGAGTCTCTCGTGAACCCACGATTCAAAACGCAGAGCGCACGCGCTAAGGTCTTCCCGCTCGACGGTCGGCTTGATCCGAGCGTTAGATTGTCGGCGTCGACTCATGCATAGCCCCTGGGTGCGTAGGGGCCCCAGGAGGCGTTGAGTCGTGCGGGGCCCCTGGGCGCGTAGGGGCCCTCTGAGGCGATGAGTCGTGCGGGGCTCCTGGGCGCGTAGGGGCCCTTTGAGGCGGCGACTCAAGCGTAGCCCCTGGGTGCGTAGGGGCCCTCTGAGGCGTTGAGTCGTGCGGGGCCCCTGGGTGCGTAGGGGCCCGCTGAGGCATTGAGTCGTGCGGGGCTCCTGGGCGCGTAGGGGCCCGCTGAGGCGGCGACTCATGCGTAGCCCCTGGGCGCGTTGGGGGCCCGCTGACCCAACCAGTCCTGCTTGATGAGGTCGGCGCCCTTCTCGCCCACCATGATGGCGGGCGCGTTGGTGTTGCCGCTCGGGATGGTCGGCATGATGGAGGCGTCGACCACTCGCAGTCCCTTGATGCCGTACACCTGGAACCCAGGGGAATTGGCACTCTCTCAGTTAGGCAGCAGCCAGCTAGCACCATTACTAACTAGCACCATAGGTAACTAGCACCATAGCTAGCTAGCACCATAGCTAGCTAGCACCATAGCTAGCTAGCACCATAGCTAGCTAGCACCATAGCTAGCTAGCACCATAGCTAGCTAGCACCATAGCTAGCTAGCACCATAGCAAGCTAGCACCAAAGCTAGCTAGCACCATAGCTAGCTAGCACCATAGTTAACTAGCAACATAGCTAGCAGCTATGAGCTTGGCAAGGCAGTGGTGCCTAAGGTAGAGCTTGCTGCAAGCTCAGACCGTTTTAAAATAACTCTTTATTAGAAGATCTTTTAATTCTTCTTAACTCCGTTTTGTCCTATAAAATAGGACCCCAGTTACCGATGTTTCGATCAATTTTGGCTACTTCAGGACCTTGTGCTAACCAAGAAGTGCCCATGCGTCGGCTAAGACTTGACCTTTAGACGTTGTAGCACTGAGCTGGGGGGCTGACCTTGAGCGTGGGGTCGACGACGGCGCCCGGGTCCCAATAGGGTCCCATCTTGCAGGTGCCCACCGGGTGGTAGATGGTGACCGAGTAGTGGCGGATCATACACTCCCAGAACGGGTCGGTGAACGGCTGGATCGCGGCGCAGCCAGGGAACGGAATGCGATGCATCTCACTGCCGAACCTGCAACAGCGGGGCGATGTACTTCTGGGGAAAGCCAGGGACGCGAGCAACAAATCTGCAGGTCTCTGGTTTGCATGCTTGGCTGAGACTTGCTGGAAGACTGTCGTAGTTTTAGTACGTACGTACCCAACCTAAAAGGAAATAGGCAATTGGGTAATCAGAGTCAGAAGTGGACATTGACTGTGCAAATGTTGCCCCATTGGAAGGCCAGCGTGATCTATAGCGCCTGGAATAGCCATTGTAAATGCGTAAGAAGGCGTACAGTGAGTGGATTTATGACCGGCAATTGGCCAGAAGCAATTATGCGACACCCAGCCAGTCCCAATAAAGCCCATGCCACGAGAGAAGGCCAGCCAATAGCAGCCAGCCCCAATAGAGCCCATGCCACGAGAGATCCAGCCAATAGCAGCCAGTCCCAATAGAGCCCATGCCACGAGAGATGGCCAACCAATAGCAGCCTGTCCCAATAGAGCCCATGCCACGAGACCCAGCCAATAGCAGCCAGTCCCAATAGAGTCCATGCCACGAGAGATCCATGGAGCCGAATGCAGTCAGCCTCAGCCAAGAACGCAAACTCGTGTCGTTTTGTCTATTCTGAAGTTATTTTGCAGACGTGTTCCTCCCGGAGGCGACGATGGGTGGGGTTGGACCTGGTCGAGACGTACCTCTGGAACGCCCTGGTCCTGGTGAGAGCCAGTCCGATCTTGACGCCCTCGACGAGCACGGCAATGTCGTGCGGGTCGTGAAAGTAGTTCGGGTAGATGAGTGGGTAGTCGAACGGGTTCTTGGAGCGCAGCTTGATGACGCCTCGGCTCTTGGGACGCAGCAGCACGGGGATCAGACTGTACGCGTCCTGCGCAAAGAAACACGACGTTTCGCGTTGGACCTTGTTGGTGTAGGCATGAATTCGGGTCGCTTCCCCACATAATTTATACCTCGTACTAAAGGCACATCTATAACAACCAACGCAACATCAATTAATATCAATATCAATCATAGTATCAATATCAATTGCATACTGGTAACTGCTTAAACCAGTAACAATTTCCTCTCATCCACCTCGTGTCTCTTTATCTGAGAATGGGACAAAGGGTCTAGTAATTGCGCCATCGCCGTCCTAGGGCCGACCTCCTTTTACACGGGTCGCTTGGCCTCGACCTCGTCTCCCCGGAGATCCCCCTTGTCCCACCCGGCGAATAGGGGAGAATGTGTGACCGAATAGCTCAGTTGGTAGAGCACCTGCCCGGCAAACAGGAGGTCCCGGGTTCGTATCCCGGTTCGGGTGCTTATTTTTCCAGCTTCGCCACCCTTCCATCAATTGCAAACTGGTAACTGTTTAAACCAGTAACAGTTTCCTCTCATATCTATAAATGTATTTTCAAATGCACTTTGTAAGATGCAATTGCTCAGGTATCTTGCGAAACCGTGAAGATTACATCGCATCGCATAGATTTCATCGTATATAGTTCATTCACGAACCCACTTTCAGGGCTTATGACAGTGCCATTGTTAACACAGATATGTATCTTGACATGTGTCAAGAATTTGCACCTACTCTGTACTTTTCACAGCCTCATGTTGCCAATTTTCGGGGAAACCCCTTCATTGCCAATCATTAGGTAGGTAGGCACGCAAGGTGACCAAACTGACAACGCAGCTTTGAAAATAACTATTTCAAACTGGGATTTGAATGCTTATTCAAAAGTCTCACTTTAAATCCATTCAAGCAAACCATTCAGCATTGAAATCCCAGTTTTAAATAGTTTTTTTCTAAACGAATGCTAAAGATAGGATATATAGTAGATATATGAGTCTACGAAATTTAATGACAACGCTGCTATTTGCAAGGAGATCCGTCAGTTGTCACTCTCGAAGAGAACACAATAGAGCTCAGCTCACGTATAAAACTCGTGATATCAGTACAAGGGAGCCGGGAAAATTCGTTACCTTGTCAAGGAAGTCATGTATTCAATAAGTTTGAGAGCACTGTTATAATGTGTGTCTGGTTGTCGACGGTGTAGGCATACCTGGTTGTCGATGGGCTTGAAGACGGCGTCGTAGAAGGCCTCTGTGAGGCCGTGCGCCTTGCGGATCTGACGGCCGCCGTCCGAACTCGTCGAGCCGCTCACGAAGTGGAACTCGATGTCGGGGAAGTCCTCGCTGGCGTTCGCGTACTTGGTGTTCACGAACGAGAGGCCTGCAAAGGCGGGACAAGTCAGCTGGCAGCCTCCTTTTCGTTCATTTGTAACCACATCTCTGATAATTCGATTACCTACATCATCAGCATAATATTACGGTTCGGAAAGAGACTTGTACAATCGAAGTTAAATCCAATGACAAACCTCTCCAATCAGGGCACAACCGAAACCATTCTACACATACCTAGCTATGACTTCGGCAAAAATGTAATGCTAGTAATTTCGCCGGCAATCGCCATGGGGTGCGTTGGCAACCTGTTTTAACATCATCTACCAGGCCATGGCACAAGGTCAATATAGTCAAGGGACCCAATGTTCCACACTGCCACAGGTGGTTACGGTTACCTTGGTTACAGGTGATATAACAACAAACAGTGGGTTTTCCCTTGACTGCCGGCGAAACTATTATTGCGGGCGGAGGGCTTTCGCGAGGCTGCTTTAGTATGGGAGTGGAACATCTGGGCAACCCTATAATGTGATCTGCGCACTAACCCTCGACCCCGCCCAGCACGGTGAGCGGACCGTCGCCCAGCATGGCGTAGCGCAGCACCGACGGCACGTTCTCGTAGCGCGCCTGCACCAGCGACACCGGCTGGTCTACCAGGAACGTGAACCCGCCGAGTCCGACGTGGTCCTGCAGGTTCAGGCCGACGGGCAGGTCCTGCACCAAGGGGATGCCGTGCGCGGCCAGCTCGGCGCGTGGACCGATGCCGCTCAGCATCAGCAACTGCGGCGAGTTGATCGAGCCGCCTGCGAGGGGGCAATTATTTACTCTTCATTGTTATACCCTGCATGTACAATAATATATTATTGTAAAAAGAATAAATCATTCTCTCAGCTAAACATGTAATTGTCAAAATCACCATCAGTTAAACTTTCCATCATCCGCACCAATTACCATGACCGAATTCGTTATTGCAGCATTTAGTTTTTGCAGACCCAGACAGTATAAAGTGTATATCCATGGATCTTTGGACTAACATAGACAGTTGTCAACAGATTTCATGCGATTGATGCACGATCAGTGGCCACCGTAGGCCTTCGGAGCCCACGTCAAGCAACGGTCATTGGTCATTCAAGTCGGGATTCATTTTCCAGCAGTAATTGTACCTTTCCTATAGCAAGGAATATTCACCCCAAACTTTCGGGAGTGACTCAGCTGGCAGAAACCAATTATTCGCAATAGCAAAATTATAAATTCCTTTGACAGTTTTAAATTCTTAATTATCAAGAAATCTGCCATCTGAAAAGACTAGTGCCAACCCGAGAGGTCTAGAAGCACAGATGTAAGGTCACGCAGAAATTCTACCATACCTGCTTATAGCTACGCGCATACGGCAAAATTTTGAAGATAGTATTAGTTTGGCCGGCAATCGCTAGGGTGCATTGGCAACCTGTTTTACCATCATCTAACAGGCCATGGCACAAGGTCAACGTTATCAAGGGACCCAATGTTCCTCAGGTGGTTACAGTTACCTTGGTTACATGAGATATAACAACAAACAGTGGCTCCATTCCTTGACTGCCGGCGAAACTATTATTGCGGGCGGAGGGCTTTGGCATAGCTGCATTAGTATGGGAGTGGAACATCCATGGGTATCTGGGAAAATCTGTGATCGAAGTTCGCTCCTGTGTGCGTATCTAATGGCGTATTCGGTTGGCTGCACTAGTGAAGTGTACACAGAGTGTACACCGAGTGCAGTTTTCGTATTCGATTGGGGTTTTCCACTACACCAGTGCACACCAAATCATGTTCGATTGGGAGATCTACCCGCACTAAGTGTACATTTTCCTGCACTGACAATTTTGACGGTGTATGCCAGTGTAGACCTGTCACAGGCATTTTATCTTCATCCAAAATCAACTTCAACAAAGATGTTTGTCGACATAAACGCATTTTTATAAAGACGCCATTTTTCGCGCGCTCTAGGAGTCTATAACACTCTTTTTGTGCGCGTATTCGGTTGGGTCTGCACTGACAGCTGCACTGGTCGAGAGCATGACGTCACACTGCACTTTCCAGTGTGCACTCAGCGCATCCCAACCGAATTCGCCAAAAGTGATAACACGGCCTCTTGCTGCTCACCGCTGAGCACGACCTCCTTGCGCGCACGCACGGCGTACTTGTGGCCGCCCCGCACGAACTCGACGCCGCGCGCCGTCTTGGTGGCCGTGTCCACGATGACGCGCGTCACGTGACTCTCCATGGAGACGTGCAGGTTGTCGCGCAGGCGCGCAGGACGCAGGAACGCCTTGCCCGTGCTGCAGCGCGCGCCGCGACGAGTGGTGCCTGCCGGAACCAACACGGGGCGTTATGTGTCTGGTTTACGACGACTTAAGCAGTCAATTTACTTCTTACTTTAATTATAACGTTGGTTTATTTGTCAATGATGAAACTTAAATTCGTGACGGCGAGCCAATCAGGTCTCGGTGTATATAACCCAACATTTCCTCAAATATGGGAGAATCTTGCTCAACATGGCGGCGAAGGAATCTGATAGGCTCTCCAAACGTTTGGCAGGGTTTATCTTAAGTTAAGTTACAGTACAAGCATGGACAATATAACAATATCTCTCGTATTTTAAAATTCAACTTCGCATTCTTTCTTCAGCAACATGACCTCACAAGATAATCTGCTATCCTCATGTATAACTGATCTTATGAGGTAATTAAATTGTCGCGAAAATTCATAAGCTATGGCGCCCCCCCCCCCTCCCCTCCCAGCCCTACATTTTAGAACCACCGCTGACCTGAACAGCATCCCAAGAAACTTAAAGAAAAATCGAGATGCTTTTCAGAAGCTGAGGCGGAAAGTTGGCAGTGTCTGGGGTTTCGCGTACGACGACGTAAGTTTCTCATCTTTTGGTATTTGTAGTAGTGAACAAATTACGAAACGCATTCGGATGCACGGTGGTCGCCGCGCGTGCGCAACGCGTTGCATACAAATCGAGCGTCTGACCGATTCGATCACCGCCTTCCCGAGGGGCCAGTCGCCTGTCAATCGGACGCGGAATAATCGCTGCCTCGTGACTAAGATGGACAGCAGAAGCTGCCACGTTGCACTATGGCTGTACTAACCTACTTCGGGGCTGTACGCGTCGACATGGGTTTCGAATCATAGGAGTCTCGGTGGGCGTGCAAACTCAAGGGCATCTTTGATTCGTGTCTCCCTAACAGAACTGTCAGTAGCGTCGGCAACCAAAGAAAGGAAAAATCGTGCAAAATGTTGCGTAATACGAGCTTATAACTTTATAACAGTACTTAATAACTTAAAAACGTAAAACCTAGGAACATATAACTTTAAAACTGATAAGAACTTGCTAATTTATGACATAAGAACTTATAACTAAAGGTTTCTGCATGATATCGTCTCGACTGAGCCCGTTCACGGGTATTTCCGTTTACCACCTCGTGAATTTACTTCAAACGGGAGCGAACACATCAGCCCGTACATGGATTAACTGTGAGGTTCCTCGACAGGGCGCGGTTTCAGGGCTTTTTCAAGGGATTCCGCCTTCGTCCGACCCTGGCGCTTCAAGGGATTGTGAGGTACCCCAGTGTACAGTGCTCTAGACAGACGCGCTATCGCCCTCACCCTGCGCGATCATGAAGCCCGTCTGGTGCTCTCCGTTGATGTCTCTGTTCTCGTAGCCCATCTCCACCCCCGCCTCAACGAACGCCGCCGCCAAGGGCGTGTGCCACGGCGCCTCCCCCACCGACTGGTACCTGGCACAGAGAGGCAAACGTCAACGCCCTGGCAAGGAGCTTGGCGTGGCAGGCCTGCCACGCTATCTCGCTATCGTGTGAACGTTGAAAGAGATAATGGCTCCGAATTTAGGCATCATTAGAAGAATAACTCCAAGCCAAAATAATCCGATTCAAAACCAGCATCCAACAGACTCAACGGAATTAATGAAAGGGAGAGAGCTTGTGGGTTTGGCCGTGGGCCAGCACAAACATGTGAGTTGAAGGCAATTTGTGTTTTAACCATATTATGGATTAGAGGCAACAGAACATCGAGGTGGAGGAAACTGCCAGCGTATTTTGGGAACGCACTTTGAGGCCCCCGTCTTTCTGGACTGGAGCGGGCTCCAGCCCAGAAAGACGGAAAGACAGCCCAGAAAGACAGTCCAGAAAGACTGGCGCGGTACACCCTTGAACCACCAGAGGGAAGGAAGTAAAAAAATAACACCATCCCGACCGGCCGGTGCTTGGGTGTCACTCACCCTCCCGCGGAGTGGTAGGGGGTGCGTGCCAGGTACGGGTTGCGGTTGTCCTCGGACTTCTTGAAGTAGTGCAGCGCGTCCTGCGAGCCCCAGCCGGGGTTGCCTAGCGACTCCCAGATGTCGTAGTCCTTCTTGTTGCCTCGCAGGTACAGCATGTAGTTGAGCACCGACGAGCCGCCGATCACTTTGCCGCGCGGCCAGTTGCACCTGCCGCCGTTCATGGCTGCAAGCGTGGTAGGGGCTAAGCAGGCTTGGGACTTAAGGTGCTAGCATAGAGTAATGGTTTCATTACTCTATGTTGCTAGCATTGGAGTGTACAGCTAGGTAGCATAATCAATGGCAGCCAGGGACATATGTGCCAAGGTACAGGGCACGGTGCTAGCATGGGTGTGTGCCATGGGACATGAGGCCAAGGCAAAGGGCGTAAACTCACCGAGGCAGGCACTGCCTTGCGGCTCGGTCTTGTACTTCCAGTCCAGCTTGCTGAGTTGCAAGTAGGCGGCAAGCAGGGGCACGTCCGAGATGTCGGTCTCGTCCACGCCCGCCTCCAGGAGCAGCACCGTCCAACCATGCACCTCGGTCAGCCGGTTGGCCACCACGGCGCCTGCGCAAAAGAGCATGGGAATGAGCAGAGCACGTGAGGGTCGGCACGGAGCCTGGCCTGGAAGGGAGCCGAGGGTGGACCCGGTGCCGGCACTGAGGCCTGGCGTGGATGGGAGCCGAGAGTGGACCCGGTGCCGGCACTAAGGCCTGCTACAGTCCAACAGCACCAAGGGCCAGCTACCCCTATGGCGTAGTGTCAACTAACCGGCCGAGCCGGCGCCCACCACGATGAAGTCGTACTCCTTGTGCAAGAGGTCGACGGTGACGTCGATGGGTCGCGACTCTGGGTCCAGCATCTCGTAGTGGAAGTACGCGATGGCGGCGGCCAGGATCGGGAAGAACCAGGCGGCGGTGGTGGCGGCGGTTGAGGCGATCGCCACGGGCAGCGCGGCGACGGCAGCGCTCATCTCGGCTCTGCGGACAAACACGAGAGTCAGCTGAGGGCCTGAACACGCATGGGATGCCGGCGAGTCACACTTGTTCCTTTTTTCAAGGTTGCTGGTTCCCGGCTAGCTTAAATTGGAAGGCATTTTCCAATTTTGCACTTCAGCAGCCAATGAACGACTGCCCTATAGCATTAGCAAGCGCTATTGGCAAACAAGACATTGACAAGCAGTGGTAGGTATATATACATACCTACCTAAAATTAGTTTCTCAGGCAAAAACTTATTTTTTGTCCCTGCGGCGCTCGCAAAAACATTTACTTAATCACATAGAAATTTGTTCAATGTTTGGAATGTCGAACCTTCTCAATTCGCGGCTGCAAAGCTGCTACAGTGTAGCCGAGTATTGTCATAATATAGCTTTTGGTTACTGCTCGTGCAATTCACACGAATTTTGTTCCATGCTTTGTGGACTTTGTCTGAATCACGCCTGATACCAGCAGAATAATAGTATTCCTATTAAAAACCCCTTTTCAAATGTCGCTCTCAAACGTGTAGATACTCACCAAAATAAACAGTGAACGAAACATATTATTTTCGTAGGCTGCGCCCTCAAACCCTCTTCCCTTCGCGCTGTCGTATTTACATGTATGAATTTCCTAATTCAAGGGGCCCCAAATGCTACCTTGTCTAGGGGGCCCCGAAGAACCTCAACGCGCTCGTGAAACCCTTTGGTTCGAATGCCGGTGACTCGTTCCCCCAGCACCCCCCGCACGGTCATGGCTCCATGGCGCCTCGGAAGAGGGAGAAGGACGGTGGGAACATTCTGCTGTAGAGGTTGGTAAGAACCAAACGAAGCCTGGTCTTTTGGAGCCCTTGGATCCGTCGGTTCTGGGAATTTGTACTTGTCGCTACTCGCTAGTCTATAGGCTCGGAGAGGAATGCCATTATGCATTCTGGAATATTTTTTTATTTCATCCGCCGGTGTAACGGATATTTTGCGCTCCTATAATTTTATATCCATGTTTAATGAAGAGTAGATCATTAATGTTTAAAAGGTGTTGAGACTTTGAGGCATAATAACTTATTATTATTGTCTACCGATTACTTCTATATTAGCCCATTCATAAAAGCATGTGATAAGAGTAAGACACGTCTAGAGAGCCGTCATCTCAAGGTAATCATTTTACTGGTTTGGTGTACTTGCAGCACTTTAAGTTGGCTGCCCGGTGCTCGGCGTGCGATGCGAGCCTGCTCTTTCCAAGGGGATTCAGGGCTATGCAGTCAATAGCTGGCCTGGCCTGGAAAGGAGCCGAGGGCGAACCCGGTGCCAGCACCAAGGCCTGGCCTGGAAAGGAGCCGAGGGTGGACCCGGTGCCGGCACCAAGGCCTGGCCTGGAAAGGAGCCGATGGTGGACCCGGT
This sequence comes from Nemoura dubitans, assembly GCA_921293005.1. NCBI lineage: Eukaryota > Metazoa > Arthropoda > Insecta > Plecoptera > Nemouridae > Nemoura > Nemoura dubitans. Next base: position 26,901,390 of record OV121076.1, read on the forward strand.
GACAGCACCAAGGCCTGGCCTGGAAAGGAGCCGAGGGTGGACCCGATGCCAGCACCTAGGCCTGGCCTGGAAGGGAGCCGAGGGTGGACCAGGTGCCAGCACCAAGGCCTGGCCTGGAAGGGAGCCGAGGGTGGACCAGGTGCCAGCACCAAGGCCTGGCCTGGAAGGGAGCCGAGGGTGGACCAGGTGCCAGCACCAAGGCCTGGCCTGGAAGGGAGCCGAGGGTGGACCAGGTGCCAGCACCAAGGCCTGGCCTGGAAGGGAGCCGACGGTGGACCAGGTGCTAGCGCCAAGGCCTGGCCTGGAAGGGAGCCTAGGGTGGACCAGGTGCCAGCACCAAGGCCTGGCCTGGAAGGGAGCCGACGGTGGACCAGGTGCCAGCACCAAGGCCTGGCCTGGAAAGGAGCCGAGGGTGGACCCGGTGCCTCGATGCACCAAAATCACACACACAGTTTTCCCACTAAAATCTTTGATGATGACAACGTGAATAACCAAGATAATGGAATAATATAATATTTAGATTTCCACTGTAATGGAAAGCCTACTAGACGTGATATTGCTTAACTTTTGTGTTCAGCGGGAAGAGGAGATCGAAAGACGACCAACTGACTTTACCACGATCGGATAATAAATAAACGGACCTAAATTAGAACTGCACTAGGACAGTTTGAAATATTCGCAGCAAATACCTGATTCAACAATATCGTCGAGCAGCAAACACGTTTCGCAAACACACGAATCTTACCACACTTGTACTGACACCCTTCGCCTGCACTTGTGCCGTCGACGCAGCCGAGTGTAACGGCACTGAATCCGCGCCCTCTGAGTCCGATGTCCGGTCCGACGCGAGCTGTCCGAGTGTATGTCCGTCGACCGTGAGGTGTATCGCTGCACTGGCGGCACCGGCGTCTTTGTCTTCGTCTTCGTCCTCCGCCGAGACACACTTTCAACCGCGCCTCGCCTCGCCTCGAATCGTCGAAGCCTTCGGCGTCGCGATGATCGGCTCGGTGCGAGATGACTTCATGGCAGTAGGCTGATTGCAACGACGCCAGGTGCGTGTCGCCAGTCGTGATTGATTGCAACGACGCCTAGATGCGTGTCGCCAGTCGTGATCGATTGCAACGACGCCACATCCCAACACGACCAACGAATCCCATCGGAGGGCTGCAAAGTCTTCAAAGTCTTTGCACAAGTCTGCAAAGAATTCTGCAAAGGCTTAGCAGAGAGACTGTGTTAGTGTGTAGTCCCTGTGTAGGCCTTGGGGGGGGGGGGGGGGGGGGGGGCAAGTCGTGTATGCTCAGGGGAAGAGTCTCAGCTCCCAGGGGCGGAACTAGGCGCCCGCAGGAATCGCGGCCGCGGGAGGCGCAGGCCCGTCTGTGGCCGCTGGGGGCCATCTGTGGCCGTCTGTGGCCGTCTGTGGCCGTCTGTGGCCGTCTGTGACCGCTGGGGGCCGTCTGTGGCCGTCTGTGGCCGTCAATTAATCTTAATCACGTGTACGAATTTTTTTCTTGCTCTCTTGTTTTACGCCAACTGCAAATTCAATGTGCGAGGCAGTCTGTTCCAGTAAAAGGGGGGCCCGTATAAGGCCCCGTCAAATTTGTGTCAAATTTATGTCTACATAATTTATCCTGCTTATCGCAAGATAAAACTCGAAAATGTGGTTCACAGGTAATATCGAGCAGCTCTCCCAAATCCGATAATGTTTGAAATTCCTGCTAAAACGCATAGATTCACTAAAAAAAAGGCAATTTTTTCAAAATTGTCTCGGGGGCTACTAAACCTACCGACTGGCTCATACGGAATAAACAAGGAAATATTCCAAATGAAGCATATGAAGAAGAAAGAAATTGATATCTGAGCTCGCAACCCCACGGATTATCCATCTCCCAATCTGAGCTTGCAACCCACGGATTATCCATCTCCCAATCTGAGCTTGCAACCCACGGATTATCCATCTCCTAATCTGAGCTCGCAACCCCACGGATTATCCATCTCCTAATCTGAGCTCGCAACCCCACGGATTATCCGTCTCCCAATCTGAGCTCGCAACCCCACGGATTATCCATCTCCCAATCTGAGCTCGCAACCCCACGGATTATCCATCTCTCAATCTGAGCTCGCAACCCACGGATTATCCATCTCCTAATCTGAGCTCGCAACCCCACGGATTATCCATCTCCTAATCTGAGCTCGCAACCCCACGGATTATCCGTCTCCCAATCTGAGCTCGCAACCCCACGGATTATCCATCTCTCAATCTGAGCTCGCAACCCACGGATTATCCATCTCCTAATCTGAGCTCGCAACCCCACGAATTATCCATCTCCTAACCTGAGCTCGCAACCCCACGGATTATCCATCTCCCAACCTGAGCTCGCAACCCCACGGATTATCCATCTCTCAATGTGAGGTCGTGAAGGCAGTGCAGCGTGCGATCGTCAGTCCGAGCACATGCGTCATTGCGTCACGCGCCCTCGAGTGTAGTGTCCACTTTCATCGGCCCTCGACGCGACGTCTCGTACGACTCGGCCCACGACTCGGTGACCTTGCCCAGGCCCGGACTCGGACGCCGACGTCTGGGTCCAGATGTCTGGTCATCCTTGGCGGGGGTCAGTCACGGGAGATCACCGCACTGATCGCTGGGTTGAACGCCCGTTGGAGTGCCGAAGAACGCCGATTTTAGAAGATTTGATGATGTAAGATTTCAGTGATAATTTTATTCACAAAAGCGTTCACGTTTGCTCCCCAAAACAAGGGCTGCACTGCCTGCTGTCCCTAGCTTCATTACTGCGAGGGAATCGAGTTAACAAATGTGTAGCGAAGTCCTGCAGACATCGCGGCTCGAAATATAATATGCAAGACGCCGACGGAATGAGGCCAAACGAGCAGCTTCCTACTTTGAGAGGGGCTGCAATTTATCGACCATTTTATCACTTTGAAAAGAAACTATAGTCATCTGTTTGCTTGCCAGAAATTTCCTTGAATTGAAAAAAACTATTTCAACTGGGATTTTAATGCTTAAAAGGTTTCATTATTTTCCCGATGATTCGTAACATGTACTATACGCAGTGCTTTTTTTTTGTAAAGATAGGTGCCGGAACGCCAATTTTCATAATAGAAAATGACCTCATACCCCCACCCCCTTTCGCCTCCGCCAATAATGTTGATACTGGACGCCGTTCTTTGCTGTGATGAGCTGTGAATGCAGAATTCTTCCCATCTCTATTCCGTTTAACTATATTGTAGGTTTCTTTCTGCTTCAAAATGATGAACTACTGGGTTTCTTTGCAACTTTGTATGCGGTACGAAAAATTTTGTCAGTGAGTGACAACTCTTGCAATGGACAGTCCTTTTAATAACACTTTGTTCAGTGGCTGATTCTCTGTGGCCATGCACTTTCTTGCGCGAAGATGTCCAGCTGCTGCTTTCTAGTTCCCCGTAAAAGTTATTTCTGCGTTTGCCCATTCGTTCACAATACAATTTTTATCCCTACTCAGAGTTCCAATTTCTTCGCAAGCTGTGCAGCCGAGTTTCTTATTTTGATATCATAGCCAATTCGAGCCCTTTTAGCAACTTGGGTCAAAAATTAGTAACCAAGCGGGCACACGAAAAACAACATGGACGCACTAAACCTTATTTACGGTAGGAAGGAAAGTGTCTTCGCATTTTCCTCCACGACCCACTGCTGCTAGACACAAGCAAAGAGTTTCAAAACTGCCCACAGAGTCTTTTGTCTGGCTCAAGACAATGGCTTGTAATTTTCAAACTCTTAGCTCAAGTCTTGTAGCATAGGGCCCATGAGGAAAGAGGAAATACACTCTTCTTCTCGACGTGAAATGGAATGCTGGATTTTTCCAGCGATCGACAAGTGCAGATATTCCCGCTGATGTTTAATTTCGATTTAGTGTACCGAAATGAGGTGCCGGAACAGCGTTCCGGTGTGTTCCGGCACAAAAAAAGCACTGACTATAGTTAAGTTTTCACTGGTGATAGCTCGACTTTGTAGGTAATAATATATATTCTGTAAATACACAAGCAGCACGCTGGTAGAATGGTAGAATCATCTGGTAGAATGTTTTACATGAGAGGCCCAATGTAAGAAGAATGATTCTGGCCTATATTATTTTTATGCCGAAAGGAAACTTTTGATTTGATGTGTCAGTATTTTTGTAACGTATTTTTGTCAGACTTGCAATCAGGTACCTATCATTTGCAGTGGTGGTGTTTGGAAAGCCTACCGCGAAAGGCTGACCGAACCCCGGGCCCCCCTTCCCCGAGAGCCAGCGGACCGCAAGGCACGCCGCTGGCAGAGTGGCGTACGTGCTTTGCTCGGCGTCAACAAACAGCGGTGCCCGGTAACTGTGCTCCTTCTAGTCCTTACTAGTTCGCGCTGCAGCCACCGCCTTCTGGGCGTCGCCTCGCGTTGTGCACGGCGGATCACGATGGAGGCCGGGTTCACCCTCGGCTCCCATCCAGGCCAGGCTAGCCCTTCATCAGCCTGTCATTCACCGACAGCCAATAGACCAGTGCCACAGGGACAGCGCCAACACAGTATGTCGAAGGGACAAGGCTAAGCGGTGGCCGGCCCTTGGTGCTGTTGGACGGTAGCAGGCTTCAGTGCCGGCACCGGGTTCACCCTCGGCTCCCATACAGGCCAGACTAGCCCTTCATCAGCCTGTCATTCACCGACAGCCAATAGACCAGTGCAACAGGTACAGCGCCAACGCAGTGTGTCGAAGGGACAAGGCTATGCGGTGGCCGGCCCTTGGTGCTGTTGGACGGTAGCAGGCTTCAGTGACGGCACCGGGTCCACCCTCGGCTCCCTTTCAAGCCAGACTAGCTTCATCATCAGCCTGTCATTCACCGACGGCCAATAGACCAGTGCCACAGGGACAGCGCCAACACAGTGTGTCAGAGGGGCAAGGCTAAGCGGTGGCCGGCCCTTGGTGCTGTTGGACGGTAGCAGGCCTTGGTGCCGGCACGGGTCCACCCTCAGGTCCCTAGCACGTGGGCTCGGGCCCTGCAGCGCTCACGCTGCTTCCGGCCGAATGCGAAACTATTTGCGCTGCGTCCGCGATCTGGGTTAAAACGGTCGCCTCGAAAGCGCGGCCAGATATAGCCCCGTCCCCCGTCCCCCGCCCCGACCCAGGCCCGCGGCCGTCGAGCATGGAAAGTGGATCGGATTGTGCGGGTGACATGACGTTGACCGCGCTGACTGACAGCCGGCGAGTATGATCTTTGAGAGGCGCGTGCTGCTTGGCTGTCTGCGCATGGCGGTCTGGCTCCAGCGCGGCCACAAGGCGGCCAGAAGGCGGCCAGAAGGCGGCCAGAAGGCGGCCACAAGGCGGCCACGAAAGGCTCTTGGTATACGGTTTGAATTTGAAAAAGCAATCAATGCGAAAATGACACTCGGTTCACACAATATTATGAATAAATGATTCCAAATGTAATGCAAATTGGACGACTTTAGTTCCAGATTCAACCATTATGTGGGCAATTGATTTCCATAAGAAAAGCATTGCATTTATTTGTGGTCAAATCGGTGATTCGAGCTATATTTATAACAGAACTGTATAGTCGTATATATACCCTGGTCCACCCGCATTACAATATTTGACTAGCACTTCGCGGCCAGAAGAAAGGGCCGAGGATTCGGTGGTGATTCGATGCCTGTATATTGAAAATGGAAAGAGCTGTTAAGTTTCATAATTTGATAATCGATTGCTATCGATTTGATTGCGATAACACCTGATTAGGTATTAATCTTCCCGTGGTGTAATACATATTGTCATGTCATGGTGTTGACATGGAGAGACAGAACCCCAACTCTAGTTAAAATATAATCATCATAAATGCCACTCAACAATTTCGCTTGGCGTTGCAGAAAAGTGAAAGAATGAACATGAATGGTAAAATTGTCATGAAGTGTATTGTTATTTGTTTTATTGTTACCTTATAGAAATCGGTGATATGCGGCATTGCCCAACGGGTATTTCTATTTAGTATGCCGTCATATTAAACATAGGCTGAATTCGGTTTCGACTATTGACTGTAAAACGTGCGTACCTTACGGTGTTTAAGTTTAATTTTAGACAAAATCTTGGCACTAACCGTCATTCTACCAGCTGCTGAATGATTTGGTTTGATTGATCCAGATGTGATTTATCCAGCTTCAGAGTAATCGATGTAGACCGATAAAAGGAAATGTTATTCTATTATCACGATTTGCACGGTTGTTGTGATTTTCCGTGTTATTTGCCAAGACTCTCGAGTACCCTGAGACGGCGGTAAATGTAAACATTTTAGCTACATTGGCTGTAATATTTTAAATTCGAAAATTCCTGGAGTTCGTGCAGTCTGTGACCTTGGGAAAACGCTAAGGGAGACGTCCGACAAACTTTAGAGCACCCGAAGATGAACAAATCTGCGCTCCTATGTGGGACGTGACTTCGAATTTTGATAATTCGGTTCGAACCTACCTTCGGAAGTCATCACAGCTATGTACCGTATGTAGACGCAACCGTGGCACTTCGCCGTATCAGGCTGAATCAGGGATGTAAGCGCAACATATTTCATTTTGTGAACACTTTACTCCGAAGCTGATTTCGGTACAGGTAAACTAGAAATAGTATAGATACAATGCAATCTCCGACTTTGAAAGGGTATTTAGGTTTGTATACTGCACTCGAAGGAACGTCTTACCTACAGTGCCGTATTTACCACTAGGCAGAGTAGGCAATCGCCTAGGGGCGCTGAGGTTATAGGGGCGCCGGCCGCAGGCCGGCGCCAGAACCCATGTTGTTTTTATTTTTATTTTTCTATAAACATTGTGAATTGCAATGTCTTGTGTTCAGTCAACATCGCATTATATAAGCAACAATACTTCTGAAATCTTAGTCTTAGTTCATGTGCCCATGCATGTATAGGTATATTATATACATTGAATTCACGCGAGGAAATTGAACGGCGAGAATTTTTTCTTTCTTGCGTATGTGCGCTTATCCGCGTTTCCTGTATGAAAGGCAGTTGCAGCTGGGAAGCAAGGACTGCGAGGTTTTTTGAACTCATTTTACGATAGGATTTAAAAATACAATTGTGAATTCAGCTCCCGAATTGGCAGAATGGCTAATTCCACTCCTGGAACTATTAATCGCTTTTTTCCTGTTGTCAAATGTTGGGAAAAACATTGAGCATGGAGCACTCCAGTCCGCCTTCGTTAGCGCGGCTAACAAGCTGGGTACGCTGTCTCCCTGCGCATTTTCGGGCAGTTTCTTTATTTGTGCATTTGAAAGTTGCGATAGTAAATAAATGGGCGGTACTAGAGCTCACAACCAAACAAGATCGCTAAAGAGCGCGATAAGTACGCCAAAATGCCAGCAGCAAGCACAATGTAGGTAAAATAAAAATATTTTTATTGTTTTACTATTTATATTTTGGGTTACTTTACAATACCTGCAAGACAAAGGTGCCTATCAAGACTATCAATCTATACCAGTCCGTTGTATAATTTCACTTACGAAATCGACGCATCTTTCAAAATTGGTTGCTTAGGCTTTACTGATATGCATTGGCAGCTTATAGGGGCGCCACGAAAAAAACTGCCTACTGGCGCATATTGTCTAAGTCAGGCCCTGCTTACCTAAGGTCTTACCAGTTGTATCATCAGAAATAGTAACGTTTGGAATGACATTTTAGAACATAGCTGATAGGCAAAGCACGACGGTAAATGGGTCACCTTGCTACTTTCAGATCAGCAGTGATACTGAAAGGCCGGTAACGCTACGGGCACAGGCCCACCCGCGTGAACCGGAATTCCGAACAGTCTGCTTTCCCTGGAAATATCGATTGGCCAACACTGAAAATACTGAAATGCAATGAGACGCCTCTCCAATCCCAAGATATCAATCGACAAAGAGCTATTCATATCATTTATTTTAGCATTCAAATCCCATGGTTGGAAATAGTTTTTTTAAAACTAGTGCTACAGAAAGGACATAAAAGACACGAGTCTAAGAAAATTTCTATGCATCGTGGTCCCCCTTGTCTCCGGCCAAAAGGGCTAGTGTCTCGTGGGGCCAAGCCCCGAAAGGGTTGGAGGTGACCGTCCTGCAAGGCCTTCTGCATGTCGAATGCCGCCCGGTGGCGCCGTTTCCACGATATGCCGCTGCTTCCGCCAGGCACTTGCACGGTCCATGACCTGGTAGGACGGGGGGGGGGGGGGGGACAGGGGGCGTCGTTGTCCTCACCTCACCTGCGGTAGTTGTCTCGCTCCCTTTGACCCTAGGCGACCTAGCGGCGACGGGGGTCGTCACATGGCTAGCCCGCTGCAGGGCGGATTGCGGGACTCGAGGCTGGCTTCCACCGAGATTCTCAAGACGCGTGCGCCACTGGAATGCTACGATTTGATTTGTTCGACGTAAACTCCACTTCTGGCGTTGACACTTTCACTATACGGTGCTGCTTTCCAGCGGGTGTTTACCTGAACGTAGCACAAACAATCGAACGCGAGATGAATCAAAGTGATTTTTGTTTATGGAACTGAAGTCGCCACTCCAATTAGTTGGAATTGTCAACAAACACAAACACTGGCTTCACACGGGCATCGGAGTCCTACGGCGCATCCAGCAGCTGGAGCAGAGCAGGTACCTCGTCTGACGGTCTGACCGTCTGACGGTACGCGTTGAAGCCCACGAGGTCGAGCCGATGACCGCAGAGACGGCGCGTTGTGCAACGACTCAGAGGATGCCGTCAGCTGACGACGCGCAGAGCGACCTAACGGGACCAGCTGTCTAGAGGGCTCTCGACTGGTCTAGGAGAGGCATGGAGGGCCGAGCGTAGGCGACACACGTGGACAGCTCGTCGTGCCAGAGGGCGGAGTTGGCCACTCTCGCGGGCAGTCGGCTCTCTGGCGGCGATGTCAATTCAGGAAACCGGGTCGCCGCCGGCGCGGCCTCGATGACGCGACCCGGGAGGGGCATCCCCCCCCCCCGAATCAGGGGGTGAAGGGGTGCCGCTAGTCACCCCGAACAAGACTGACAGGTGCACGATCGCCACTCTCGCTGACATGACGGGCTTTTTTTGGGTTTACTCTAGGGAGTTAGATTTTCTGCAGTGACGAGACGAACTTCACAAACACAACCCATTTCGTGTGTGTTTTGCAGTACGCGTTATTTTGGCACAGCCAAACTCAGCCAGGGGTTAAAATTATTCGATGTCGAACCAAAAATCGATTCTGGTTTGAAAATGGCATAAAAGCTGCAAAATATCAATGGAAGTTGTCTCCACCTATATCATATAAAATACAAATAGATCGGAAGCGAAATATACGGAGAGATAAAAACTTTAGAAATGCCTTATTTGGGTGCACTGCGGTTTACTCATGTTTTTCAAGTTTGCTGAAAAAATACCAAACATTTTTGGATATAAATGTAGGTGTATACGTAGTGAGAAAATTTATGCAAACTATATGAAAATTTGCTTTACGTTGATTGGCTTCGCAATTATTTGCATCGATTTTGCTGAAAACGCTTGCGTTATTTATATATAAATTGAGACAAATTAAACGGCCTTATAGGTACCTATATCGAGTCGAGACTTTACCTTGGCATAGTATTTTTTTTTAATTGTTATTCAAATCGGAAGCCGCCTGGCCTGTTACTGCACAAACACAATTAAAACCAACCCAAAAAAAAAAAGTCGTACACACAAATTGTAGGCATTGGGCTGTGAAATTGAAGATATCGCTTCGTTCATCAAGAAATTCGTAAATTCCCAAAATTTAATTAAAAGTTTCCGCCAAATGATGATCATCTTCAAGCGTCGATGATTTCCCTTTTGAATTCCCATTTCGTGAAAGTTATCAAGTTGTGGGTAAAGGAGGGTTATAATACGACCCCCCCCCCCCCCCCCCCCCCCGCCGTCAATCGATTCCAAAATGTACAGTCATCACGTTGACTGTCGTCCGTATCGTGTTGGATGATCGCCTCAGCCCTCAGCTTCAGCCCAGCCATCAACAGTCATCACGTTGACTGTCGTCCGTATCGTGTTGGATGATCGCCTCAGCCCTCAGCTTCAGCCCAGCCATCAACAGTCATCACGTTGACTGTCGTCCGTATCGTGTTGGATGATCGCCTCAGCCCTCAGCTTCAGCCCAGCCATCAACAGAAACAGCGTTTTGATCCAGTGCGTCATTTTCTTCTTGTGCGCCAGGCCTTTTCCAGAATAGGAAAGCTCCTGGCAAAAAGAAAATAGGTATTAACCTTTCCTTCGGCGCAGTCAAACCCCCTTGCCACATTGGTGCAGACAACGAGGAACAAACAGAATGGTTTCGTCGTGGACGCTGAGGATGAGTTACGCCTTGTGATCAGAGAGCGCTTTGCATGGCCGTGACAAGGGTTGCGTTGGTGGCAGGCGTTACTGCCGTCCAAGTGCCGATCAAGAAGCCTCTGGAAGGGATCACAATATAGTACCCAACTAATTTATTCATCTGTGGTATAATCTGCTGGAAATTCCACGATTAAACTAAGAGCACAAAACGTCTTAATCTCCGCACAAATATCGCACAACAGCTGTTACTCACTTTGATAAAACTCTTGCAAGAAACAATACATTTTTTTTTTTACATTTTTACATGTATTATGTATATATTTTTTTTGTCTTATTTGGTGGACACCAAAAGTCCAGCACACTCCGGCACAAACAGTGTCGGACTGGCCAGCGGCTAGGCGGCGCGGGGCCTGAAGCGACCACGCCCCCCCCCCCTCCCCCCCCCCCCCCCCCGAGGCGATTATACCTTTATTAGGGTATACATTTTTGAAAAGTTTATCCGAATAAACTGAGGCGATACATTTTTTTTAAGGGATGGATTTTTTGAAAAGTTGTACATATTATATCCGCGCCTGGTGTCGGGGGCCCCAACGACCTCCTCGCCACCGGGGCCCGTTGGTAGCCAGTCCGACACAGGGCACAAACAATCGACGTGCTCCCGAACCCACCATCCCGAATCCAATTTGGATTCGTTGTCACGGATTAATTTGATTGGGTCAAATGAAACTTCCTGTAAGGTTCAAACCATGCCAAAACAAGTAGGTACAATTGAGTTTGCCGAGCTTAAAATTTAGTCTCAAAATGCAAGGCTTGCGAATTGTTCCTGATAGTGATAAAGTTTGTAAGCCCCCGCGGTATAACAACGGTCCCTGCCTGGTAAAGTGATCGATTGCCAATTTTACAATTCCTTTCTGATATCAAAGTGTGTAGAAAGTCGAGGTGGGCCTCGTTTCCTCAGCATATCAGTGGCTCGCTGTAGCAGCCATCGTGGGAACAGACGTCGAAGATTACCAGTAAGTACGAAGGGAACATACTTCAAGTATCACGCTTGTGTGTGTGGGGGGGGGGGGGGGGTCCCCAAATGTGTGGCAGTTTGTGGCAGGGGGGGGGGGGTCGGATACACGTGACGTCACACTTTGTCGTAGGTATTATGATACATTTTATATTCCTAGGGCGAACGCACTTTGTGTTGCGTTGCAGATGAGCGTAGCGGTTTATATATAGCGCATAAAAAGATTGAGACAAAAACCAAATAAGAATCATGGAGCAGCAAGCCGGACCATTGCTTTCTCAAAAATTCTGATCACTTGAAAATGTAAACGATTCTGACCTTTCTTTGTTTCTGTCCGACCATTCGGGTACCGGAAATATGCTCACTTTGAGGTTATTGAGCAATGTGCATGTAAAATACATAGATGTAGCTCATACCCAATGGGTTTTATTAGGCTGGAGATCTATTTCTGCCGCGGACTTACTTTCAAGAACTTGCATGCACGAAATAGACAAAATTTCTAATATCCGTCAAATCTTGAAGTCAACTTCAAGTCAAACAATCTGGTGTGATGTTTCGATGGTTTCTAAAGGCAACAATCAAAATTGGGAAAATTTGAAAAAAATACGCACTTTTAAATAAATTTCCGTACTTTTCCAAACTTGCCCAATTGTCGAATATTGCTCTTTTTTCTGCTTTGAAAGTGAAGGGTATGGAAGATTTACTTGAAAAACGCAGGGGGTCTAAGATGAGAACGAAAGTAGACACCCTGAAAATTTCATCCCAATTGAGGCAGGCGTTTGGCCTGTACCTAGAGCGCGCGCAAACACACATACAAAAAAAAAACACACAAGTGTTTTTTTTTTTAGCAACTTAGTGAAATTGATGATTTCGCTCCGCTCGCTTCGCTCGCTACGCTCATCAAAAATAAAAAATTATCAGTAAGTGTCAGAGCAAAATATTTTTAAAATTTACTACCAAATTCGGTGCTGAATACTGATCAACTATTATCATATCATTGTTTTACCAGTAGTTTTTAATGAAGCATGAGACATTACTGCGCTGACTTCGAAATTTAACTTTGTGCAATATATTTCATATTGCTGTGGTAGTACCTACTAGGGCGAACGCAATTAGTGTTGCGTTGAAGATGAGCGTAGCGGTTTGTATATACCGCAAAAAAAGATTAAGGCAAGAAGCCTTTGCAAATCAAGGAGGCGCAGCAAGCCGGACCAATGCTTTCTCAAAAATTCTGATCACTTGAAAATGTAAGCGATTCTGACCTTTCTTTGTTTCTGTCCGAGCTGTCGGGTAGCGGAGTATGCTCATTTTGAAATCATTGAGCATTGTGCATGTTAATTTGCATAGATGTAACCTCATGCCCAAGGGTTTTTATTGGGTTTTCTTGGGTTGGTTTTTATTGGGAAAAATCTGGTGTGATGTTTCGATTTGGTTTCGATGGTTTCCAAAGGCAAATCGAAATTGGGAACATTTGAAAAAAATACGCACTTTTAAATAAATTTCCGTACTTTTCCAAACATGCCCAATTGTCGAATTTTGCTCTTTTTTCTGCTTTGAAAGTGAAGGGTGTGGAGGATTTTCTTGAAAAACGCAGGGGGTCTAAGTTGAGAACAAAAGTAGACACCCTGAAAATTTCATCCCACTCGAAGCAGGCGTTTGGCCTGTAGAGCGCGCGCAAACACACATACAAAAAAACAAACAAACACACACCAAGTGTTTTTTTTAGCAGTAGTGAAATTGATGATTTCGCTTCGCTCGCTTCGCTCGCTTCGCTCGCTTCGCTCGCTTCGCTCATCAAAAAATATTACAAACCCCCCGTTTTTTTGTACATTTTGTGTACAGTCACTAAAGGTAGGTCCTTTCTCCAGAGGAAAACATTATTGGTGGGGAGGGGGGGGGGGGGGGTGGAGGGGTCAAAGATTGTGACAAACTTTTCGAGGGGGGGTGTGCCAATGTGTGACAGTTATTGACAAGGGGGGGGGGGGGGAGGGGGTCAAAAAGTGGCCTAAAAAGTGAGACATACCTACTTTAAGTACGTTCCCGAAGTACTTACCTTGCGTAATGTGTTTGGTAGTAGGTAGTTTTCTTCTATTTCCACCAATGGGTTTCTGAACACTTGAAATTGAAAACCAAAGTCTCCCCTTCTATGACACTGCCATTCTAGGTGGGTAGGTAGTACTAGGGGAAATAAATGTATAGGCAAACAATAATGCATTGAATATTATTTAATTAACTTTCACTGAGTGGACGGATTGTTTTCATTTCAGTGCTTTCATGTACTACTGTAATGTTGCATAATACTAGGGCGAACGCAATTTGTGTTGCGTTGAAGATGAGCGTAGCGGTTTGTTAATAGCGCATAAAAAGATTAAGGCAAAAAGCCTAAATCATGGAGCAGCAAGCCGGACCATAGCTTTTTCGAAAATTCTGATTACTAGAAATTGAAGCGATTCTGGCCTTTCTTTGTTTCTGTCCGAGCTGTAGGGTAGCGGAAATATGCTCATTTTGAGGTCATAAAGAAATGTGCATGTTAATACATAGATGTAACTCATGCCCAAGGGTTTTTATTGGGTTTTATTGGGAAAAATCTGGCGTGATGTTTCGATTTGGTTTCGATGGTTTCTAAAGGCAAATCGAAATTGGGAACATTTGAAAAAAATACGCACTTAAAAATAAATTTCCGTACTTTTCCAAACATGCCCAATTGTCGAATTTTGCTCTTTTTCTGCTTTGAAAGTGAAGGGTGTGGAGGATTTTCTTGAAAAACGCAGGGGGTCTAAGTTGAGAACAAAAGTAGACACCCTGAAAATTTCATCCTACTCGAAGCAGGCGTTTGGCCTGTAGAGCGCGCGTAAACACACATACAAACAAACACACACCAAGTGTTTTTTTTAGCAGTAGTGAAATTGATGATTTCGCTTCGCTCGCTTCGCTCGCTACGCTCATCAATTAATACCTAATTGAACCTATAAAAGTGCATGAGTGAGAAACTGTGATAAATTGAAGGTACACAAAGCTATGCAAGAAATGCTCCGTTTTTTTCTGATAGGTTGGACTAATAACAAAAAATAACTAAGTACTAACTAAGTATGTAGTAGTATTGACATTACAATAGAAGAAACCTTGTACCAACATATAAACAAACCACAGCTTCTCTAGCATCCTCAAGTTACATCGTCCAGGACTTTTTCTGATCCTGGTTCTAAGCAGAGCATCACACCGAAATACATACAGTATTGGGTTAGAGAGGTTTGCTCGGTCAGGTTTGCATTTCAAATGATCAAATTTGGATTCAGGTGTGAATTTAAAAAATAAAATTCTGTTTGCGTTATGGGCTCAGATTATGGGACTAACACCCTGATTAAAAGTGAGAGTGAGAGTGGAGTTAAGTGTTTTTGTTTGAACCCAAACCACAGGTTTAGGTTTGTGTTTAGCAAGAAATATGCTGTTTCAAGTCTTGGACACAAGTTTGGGTTTGATACAGTTGAACATTTCATGTAAAATTTCCCACAGCCTTCCAGCCACATAAAGCCAATGGATAACAGCTCCAGCTGAAGCCTCGACAGTGGTAAACTTTACGAAATCCTGTGAGCCCGTTGCAATATCCTTGGACACACGCCTCACGTCCTCAGGTTGTTCCTGGCCTTGTCCAGGACGTCCTTCTTAATCCGCGGATAGTCAGGAAAGTCCTTCAGCACGGCTTGACACACGTCGATGGCATCGGCGAAGCGCTTGCTCTTGAGGTGGTTGAGCGCCAGCTTGAACCCGATGGCCGGATTGGCTCGGCCCCCGAACTTCCACGCCTGCTCGTACAGCAAGGCCGCCTCGCGGTGGCCTTGCTCCTTCTCGGCGATCAGACCCGAGTACTCGAACGCCTTGGCGCTGCCTTTGTTGTGCTGCAGCACGCGTTTCACCTGCAGCCGAGGGCCGTCGAGGGGCGAAAGCGGTCAAGACAAAGCAAGTACTTAGGTACTTAGGCACATTGACATTTCCAATCTTTCATTCTAGTTTATTCATGTCTGCCCTGAGCTGGAAGGTCCCAGGTTCGGCCCCAGCCACCGGCAATCCGGTTAGTGAAAGCGGCAGCGCCACATTTGTTGATATTTCAAGGTTCAATTACGGTACGGCCAGCCATTTCCACGTTTGCCGATTGATTATATTGATTGCAAATGCTGGGATAGTTCCTACATCAAAAGGGCACAGCCCTATCTCTACCCCCTCCCTAATGGATTGGCCTTGGACGTCCATGTGGCTTCTTTCAACACAAAATAATAGCAATGTTCTTGTCATAGGTACTATTTTAACTGCCACTGCTGACAATTACTCATAACATCTTGTAAATGAAATAGAGAGAGAGAGAGAGAGAGAGATATCACTATATTCGTTTTTTTTCTGGTAGAATCAGGATAGATGCTTATATACCAGTAAGCCATATAGAAGGAAAATGTAGCTGGAAAAATGTGCACCCGAACCGAGATACGAACCCGGGACCTCCTGCTTGCCGGGCAAGTGCTCTACCAACTGAGCTATTCGGGTACACACTCTCCCTGCTTCTCCGGGTGGGATATGGGACCTCCGCAATGAGATATGTCTAAAAGAACTCAAAAGGGTGCAAAGGTTCCACAGGTTCCAAGGGCTCCAAGGCCGGTAGGTACGTACTAGTTCCCCGGCGAGATCGTACTTCCCGTTCTGGATATAGATGTCCGCCAGCAGCACCCAGCAGGACTCCAGGTAGTCGGCGTCCTCGAAGGTCCATCGGTACTTGGCCACGCGCTTCAGCTGGTTTCGAGCTCGGGGCGTCTGCTTCAAGGCCATGTACGTAACCGCGATGCCGTACGACACCCCCACGTGGTCCGCATACATCTGCAATGTCCTCGCCTGCGATAAGCTTTCGGTCGTAACAAACTGCTGTCTTTGTCATGCATCGCAATGAGAACGAAACCGTTACACTTATCAGTTATCAGTACCACTGAAAAGATACAGGATTTTTATAACTGTTCAACGTTACAGAAGGAAAAATACATTTTTTAGTCCACCAATATCCTGTTTTCTAATCTTTCCAATTTCAATACAAAATTTCACAATTTTAACATTCATTCCAAACTTTGAAACGGCGAGGCGATCGCTGTAAAAAGTCACTAGGTAGTAGGTAGGTACCTACCGAGAGTTTGAAGCAAACCACTGCTTACTAAAGGCCATATTCCACTAGGGTTGCAACCCGCAGGTTTGGACCCGGCGGGTTAGTTCTGATGTCAGTGCGCATGAGTGCGACAGATTGCGCGAACAGCTCGGCAGATAGGATATTTCCTATCGCGAAAGATTGGAACCAGCGGGTTTTCGAGAACCGACCAATAGGACAAGGCGAGCCTTGCCGATACATTTATCCACTGTCATCTATTGTCTTTCCATCTCCCAAATCGACATGGAAACACATAATTTCTCAAATTTATTGATTGATTTCACAGAAAAATACATTTCAATACCATTAATAATCAAACAAATGCAAGATAAATTAGCCAGCGACCAGCTTGAAGAGTATTAAGAAGTAAATTAGCTGAAAACCCAATGCTAAATACCCTGCATGAAATCTTGTCTTGCCAGAACTTTGTCATGTTTCAAAGCACTGCGCGTGCGCTAGGAAAGTCAGAGGTTTCTGTGTGGAATAGCAAAACATGCCGACGGATCGGAATCGGCGTTTCGGATCTGCGAGTTGCAACCCTAGTGGAATATGGCCTTAAGGGATGGTTTTATTGCAGCCAAAAAGGTTATTCCAGAGCCCTCAATGTCGTCAAGACTGTTTGCGGCCTCAAATCACTTATTTTTAATTTTTTGCTTAACTGCCATTAGTTATAAAAGTAAAAATCTTTTATCTTTTTATCTGTTTACAAGCCATATATATGGCTTTTAAACTGTGACTTGTATCACTTGTGAACTGTAACTTGTGTCACTTGCAACTCGAGATAGGGCTCGTAAAGTGAATGAGCCCCGAGTAGATAGCGAAACGTGTGGCACCCTTACCTCCTGTCCAGCCAGCGTGGAGAAGTCCACCATTGCCCGGTCGGCGCTTGTCTTGGACCCGGACGCCAGCAGCAGAAAGTTGCCCAGCAGCCGATGTCTTAACGCCTGGTCTCGACCGGCACCCGGCTTGGGCTTGAGCTCATGCAAAAGCTGCTCGGCCATGCGCATCGTCATCTCCCGGGCTCCGCCGAACCTGCACATCACCGGCAAAGGTCTAAACTCCATTTCATGTAGAGAAGGAGAGGGGATTTGCATCTTCCTCGAGGACCCACTGCTGCAAGACACGAGCTAAGAGTTTCAAAACCTATAAGCCATGTCTTGAGTGCGACAAAAGGCTCTATGGGCAGTTTTGAAACTCTTAGCTTGTGTCTAGCAGCAGTGGGTCCTAGAGGAAGTGGCAAATTCACTTGCCTTCGTAACGTGGAATGGAGTTTAGTTAGGTATCATAGTGACAGTTCAAAGTTAAAGTATTACGTAGTTAGATTACGTAGTTCGATATCTCATGAATTTAATCACAGCCTTGAAGAGAGGAGGGGAAACCTGCAGTGCGATTACGTAGTTCGATATCTCATGAATTTAATCACCGCCTAGAAGAGAGGAGGGGAAACCTGCACTGCGATTACGTAGTTCGATATCTCATGAATTTAATCACAGCCTTGAAGAGAGGAGGGGAAACCTGCAGTGCGATTACGTAGTTCGATATCTCATGAATTTAATCACAGCCTTGAAGAGAGGAGGGGAAACCTGCAGTGCGATTACGTAGTTATCTCATGAATTTAATCACAGCCTGGAAGAGAGGAGGGGAAACCTGCAGTGCGATTATGTAGTTCGATATCTCATGAATTTAATCACAGCCTTGAAGAGAGGAGGGGAAACCTGCAGTGCGATTACGTAGTTCGATATCTCATGAATTTAATCACAGCCTTGAAGAGAGGAGGGGAAACCTGCAGTGCGATTACGTAGTTCGATATCTCATGAATTTAATCACAGCCTTGAAGAGAGGAGGGGAAACCTGCAGTGCGATTACGTAGTTCGATATCTCATGAATTTAATCACAGCCTTGAAGAGAGGAGGGGAAACCTGCAGTGCGATTACGTAGTTCGATATCTCATGAATTTAATCACAGCCTTGAAGAGAGGAGGGGAAACCTGCAGTGTGATTATGTAGTTCGAAATCTCATGAATTTAATCACAGCCTAGAAGAGAGGAGGGGAAACCTGCAGTGCGATTATGTAGTTCGATATCTCATGAATTTAATCACAGCCTTGAAGAGAGGAGGGGAAACCTGCAGTGCGATTACGTAGTTCGATATCTCATGAATTTAATCACAGCCTTGAAGAGAGGAGGGGAAACCTGCAGTGCGATTACGTAGTTCGATATCTCATGAATTTAATCACAGCCTAGAAGAGAGGAGGGGAAACCTGCAGTGCGATTACGTAGTTATCTCATGAATTTAATCACAGCCTGGAAGAGAGGAGGGGAAACCTGCAGTGCGATTACGTAGTTCGATATCTCATGAATTTAATCACAGCCTTGAAGAGAGGAGGGGAAACCTGCACTGCGATTGCGTAGTTCGATATCTCATGAATTTAATCACAGCCTTGAAGAGAGGAGGGGAAACCTGCAGTGCGATTACGTATTTCGATATCTCACGAATTTAATCACAGCCTTGAAGAGAGGAGGGGAAACCTGCAGTGCGATTACGTAGTTCGATATCTCATGAATTTAATCACAGCCTTGAAGAAAGGAGGGGAAACCTGCAGTGCGATTACGTAGTTCGATATCTCATGAATTTAATCACAGCCTAGAAGAGAGGAGGGGAAACCTGCAGTGCGATTATGTAGTTCGATATCTCATGAATTTAATCACAGCCTTGAAGAGAGGAGGGGAAACCTGCAGTGCGATTACGTAGTTCGATATCTCATGAATTTAATCACAGCCTTGAAGAGAGGAGGGGAAACCTGCAGTGCGATTACGTAGTTCGATATCTCATGAATTTAATCACAGCCTTGAAGAGAGGAGGGGAAACCTGCAGTGCGATTACGTAGTTCGATATCTCATGAATTTAATCACAGCCTAGAAGAGAGGAGGGGAAACCTGCACTGCGATTACGTAGTTCGATATCTCATGAATTTAATCACAGCCTATATTTTTATTCAGACACAGATGGGCCTATCTTTCTTGCTAGTTGCTATAGTTCATTATATTTGAGAAGATATTTTTCCGCTGGGAGCCCTGGTAGTCACTGTAGCTTACATGAGTGCCAACCTGAATCAACTGAAGTCCTGTCATCATCTTTACTCTGCCATATTGGTTTCTAATACCTTCTAATATTTCAAAAGTTTTTGTTTTTATCTCTTAACTATTTATTCGTTAATATTTTTACTCATAATTGTGAAATAGATGCATGTCATAATTAATTTTTTATGTAACCGAAATAGTATGTAGTTTTCCCGCCAATTAAATAAAGTTTCATGAGTTGGTAGTACAAAACGGGGCAGTCCTTGATGTGGCATCTTCTCTCACGGGCTGGACTGTAGCATGAGTTGGTAGTACAAAAGGGAGCAGTCCTTGCTGTGGCATCTTCTCTCACGGGCTGGACTGTAGCATGAGTTGGTAGTAAAAAAGGGAGCAGTCCTTGCTGTGGCATCTTCTCTAACGGGCTGGACTGTAGCATGAGTTGGTAGTACAAAAGGTGGCATCTTCTCTCATGGGCTGGACTGTAGCATGAGTTGGTAGTACAAAAGGGAGCAGTCCTTGCTGTGGCATCTTCTCTCACAGGCTGGACTGTAGCATGAGTTGGTAGTAAAAAAGGGAGCAGTCCTTGCTGTGGCATCTTCTCTAACGGGCTGGACTGTAGCATGAGTTGGTAGTACAAAAGGTGGCATCTTCTCTCATGGGCTGGACTGTAGCATGAGTTGGTAGTACAAAAGGGAGCAGTCCTTGCTGTGGCATCTTCTCTCACAGGCTGGACTGTAGCATGAGTTGGTAGTAAAAAAGGGAGCAGTCCTTGCTGTGGCATCTTCTCTAACGGGCTGGACTGTAGCATGAGTTGGTAGTACAAAAGGGGGCAGTCCCTGCTGTGGCATCTTCTCTCACGGCTAGACCGTTACAGCAAGGCCCGGCTGTGGATTGTTCGTACCCTTCGTCGTCTTCTGCTGCGAAACCCAGCATGTCGTCTTCGGAGCTGAGACAGATCTTGACCATGTTGTAGACGGCTTGCTGGCCCCACTCCGCGTCTTGGCGCGCGCCGTTGAACAGCTTCAGCGCCGCGTTGCGTCTCCCCGCGTACCTACGGACGCGATGGGTTGGCACAGTACAGCACGTGGTTAGCACCCTTAGTTTCATGTTTTTTAACATTTGTCGTAGCAGGAGGCAGGAGATTATATTTAAGTTGGCTGGAGCAAGCCTGAGACGACATCATTAGAAGCACTAAGGTCAGCTTGCAAAACCACGTTCCCTTATAGCGATTCGCAGAACTTTCGGGGAGATTATGTGCAGTATCGAAATTGTGAGTCGTTATTTTAATTGTAATCTAATATGTACTACCAGCAAGATAACGGATAACGGCTTAATGAAGTCAGTTAGCTACGAAACACTTGCATTGAGCTAAACTCCAAGAGTTTAAAAACTTTCAAGCCATGTCTTGAGTGCAACAAGAGGCTCTATGAGCAGTTTTGAAACTCTAGCTCGTGTCTAGCAGCAGCGGGTCCTCGATGAAGATGCCAATCCACTCTCCTACTTGGCGTGTAATGGAGAACATGTATTACGTACCACTCGTGCAGCCCTTTGCAGTAGCAGAGCCCGGCCTCCTGTCCGGGCCGGGCTGTGGCCGACTCTGCCCGGGCGAGGAACGGGCCCACCTCTGACAGGCGACCCATACGACGGAGCACCTGGGGGCAAGCCACGCAAATCAGTTGTTTCTAGGCACGACATTCAGGCATCTAGGCACGTAATTCAGGCACCCAGGGGCAAGCCACACAAGTCAGCTACTTCTAGGCATGTCATTCAGGCACCTAGGCAAGCAATTGAGGCACATACACAAATCATCCTTCAATCCCCCAAGTAAATTACTTATTTAGCTGCTGCTAGATTGCAGCTTTCAAGCAATGATGCATAAACGGCATCATCTTGGTACCAGAGTTGATCTGACGGCGTGATGACAGCTGGCAAGGCTTGGGGTTGTCCCACTGGAACGCTGTACGGCGGCATCCCTATGGTTTGGTTGCTAAGCTAGTTGCATATCCCTGCTACAGTAATTATCAAAGGTCTATCCTATTGATATAGACAGGCCCATTTTTTGGCCCACATTTGACAACTTTCTACTTATGCCCAGCCCAGCCCAGCCTAGCCTAGCCCAGCACAACCCATCCCAGCCCAGCCCAACACAACCCTACCCAGCCCAGCTCAGCCCAGCCCAGACCGGCGCTCCGTTTACCTCGACGAGCCGGGCCAGGGCAGTCCAGTAGTCCGGGCGGCGACCCAGCAGCTGCTGGAAGTGGAAGGCTGCCGTCTCGAAGTCGACCTTGCGGAAAGCCAGGTCGGCCATCATGACCATGGCCGGCTCGTGGTCTGGGTCCGCGTTCAGCAGCAACATGCAGCTCATCTGACACTGCTCAAGGTCGTTGGCCTGCAACCGAGGGACGGGCTCGGCCGTTACGGTTGGGTCGGCACACACTAGGTACAGCCTGAATTGTATGGACACTTTGTCACAAAACCCTTGCGCACAACCCCACCCTATGCTGGAAATGTTGTGGTACACAATCTTTCCTTCTTTGTACTTGGCTCTATGAAACAGTGATCAAGAGAACACTGAAACAAATGATCAGCATAAACTATAGCTGTCAAATTGTCCAAATATTGCAAAATATGAGGCTTCCCTATCTGGGCTTCACTAACGGCAAAACCCATTGACTCCAAGGAAGCGTACATATACTATGAATATAAGGCTAGACCCGCAACCGCCCATACCTGCCTGTATACCAAAACGTGGCAAATTGGGCGCCATTTTGATTGGAACCAAAAACCTCCTCGGTGCAAATTTCATATTAGAATCAAGGTAGCCCAGACGTCTTGTCGGTAAAAAATATTTGTGTAATGTCCCTTGTTGCTAATTCCAGATACGATAAAAACTTTTCTTTAGGACCAAAGACTTTCTTGATGGAAATTTCATACCGGAATCGAGGTAGCCCGGACCCTTTTATTTTGGTAAAGGAAGATGCAAATTTCATACCGGAATCGAGGTAGCCCGGACCCTTTTATTTTGGTAACTTAGGAAGATGCAAAGTTCATACCGGAATCGAGGTAGCCCGGGCCATTTTATTTTGGTAAAGGAAACACTTGTGATAATTGTTGCTATTCCAGATCCGATTATTTCTACCTAGATTCTACCTATTTCTACCTATCTGATTATTCTTATTTCTGAGTAGGTACTTTGCCTCTGGAAGAGCTGTCTTGCAAGTTGTCTGACAGACAGTGCCAAGCTGTGACACATTTTCTAGATGGCTGATGGTCCCAATCAAGATGGCGTTCAATTTGAAATGCTTTTCAGTACCGAGTTGCGGGTCTAGCCTTATACGTAGTATACCCTACTAACACGGTCCGTCCATGGACGTGCTTTTAAGGTCCCCGAGGTCCGTCCATTGGACGTCCATGAAGTCCGGACAATGGACGTCCAAAGCACCTCCACCGGACGTGCTTTGGACGTCCGTCAGGTCCGTGCTTTGGACGTTCAATGTCCGGTCAATGGACGTCCAAAGCACCTCCACCGGACGTGCTTTAGACGTCCGTCAGGTCCGTGCTTTGGAAGTCAAAAGCACCTCCACTGGACGTGCTTTAGACGTCCGTCAGGTCCGTGCTTTGGAAGTCAAAAGCACCTCCACCGGACGTGCTTTAGACGTCCGTCAGGTCCGTGCTTTGGAAGTCAAAAGCACCTCCACCGGACGTGCTTTAGACGTCCGTCAGGTCCGTGCTTTGGAAGTCAAAAGCACCTCCACTGGACGTGCTTTAGACGTCCGTCAGGTCCGTGCTTTGGAAGTCAAAAGCACCTCCACTGGACGTGCTTTAGACGTCCGTCAGGTCCGTGCTTTGGAAGTCAAAAGCACCTCCACCGGACGTGCTTTAGACGTCCGTCAGGTCCGTGCTTTGGAAGTCAAAAGCACCTCCACCGGACGTGCTTTAGACGTCCGTCAGGTCCGTGCTTTGGAAGTCAAAAGCACCTCCACCGGACGTGCTTTAGACGTCCGTCAGGTCCGTGCTTTGGAAGTCAAAAGCACCTCCACCGGACGTGCTTTAGACGTCCGTCAGGTCCGTGCTTTGGAAGTCAAAAGCACCTCCACCGGACGTGCTTTAGACGTCCGTCAGGTCCGTGCTTTGGAAGTCAAAAGCACCTCCACTGGACGTGCTTTAGACGTCCGTCAGGTCCATGACGTTCAAAGTCCGGACAATGTACGTTCAAAGCACCTCCACCAGACGTGCTTCAGACGGCCATCAAGTCCGTGCTTGGGAAGTCAAAGGTCCGGACATCAACCTTCAAAGTAGTACCTCCACCAAAGCGGGACATTTAACTACTTAATTGCAATGATTTGGAATGAAACTATTATTTTGATAATCAAAGAATTCTGTATTTCTGCTCCGGTTTTAATGAAATTGGAAATAAACTCTAACAAATGTCTAAAATAGAAGTCGCTAGATCCAATGGTAAAAGGCAGAAAAATTACAAGTCCACAGGCTAGTGCGCAAAACTGCCACCAGGTGGAGCTGAAACCTTATTTGAAAAATAATTTAGTTTTAATCATTTTATGAACTCAGGGCTTGAGTTGCAGTTAGGTAATTGATTTGATTTGGCAACAATAAAACAACATTTACTTTGTTTTTTGTAGGTAGTCATATATCCAAACCGCAGCTCGGAAAAATGGTTAATCTGCCATACCACTCGGTAGAATTACATGCATTTACCCCACCTACATCCACCGTACAGGTGGGTGAGTTACGAGTGATGCCCTCGCCACCCGCGTAAACACCATATGGATGGCACCATCTCACTCTGTGAGCTGACCGCATTTTGTGATAGGTAATAAAATACCTTGGGCTATGTAAATTTGGTCAACAGCCTTCACTCTAAAATATTGTTATTGGATCATTTTTTCAATATTAACTCAATATTTGCCTTTTTTGAATTTAATGCAAAAATCTGCACTAACAGTGTAGGTAATTTGAATTGATGCAGCAATTGTCTGCGGAACTTTCCTTGAGGAGGTTAGATCGCTCCGCTGGAGACTTTGAACGGACCTTGCGGATCTCTGCGGAACTTTGAAATTGGTGCTTCTGAGGAACCTCCGATGCACCTCCGGTGGAAATCCAGCGGAAGTCCATGAGGTCCTTCCGTGGAACTTCCGTTTGGAGTACTTTTGATTACCGAAGTCCGTTCAGCGGAGGTTCTTTGGACGGTCCTCAGGTCCCTTAGCGGGACTTTCGCTGAGGACTTTATTGGTACTTCCAAAGTTCATCCGGCGGACGTCCGATGGAAGTCCGCACCGGACGTCCATGGACCTCCGTATGCATGACAAAAGTCCGTTAACCGGACCTTCAGCGGAAGTCCACGGTCCCTTCAAGGGACCTGACGTACGTCCGATGGACGGATCTCATTTCTGCAAGGTACGTCCACCGGACGTCCATCGGACCTCCGTGTGTTAGTAGGGTACGCTTCCTTGAAGTCAATGGCGAAACCAGTGAGACTTTTCTTTAGCATTAAAACCCCAGTTTGAAAGTGTTTTTAAAATGAAGAGCAATGATGACAATGAAGTGCTGTACCTGCATGTAGAGCTTAGCGATCGCCACGAGCACGTCGGTGTCCCCGGCCTTGAACGCCAGCGCCTCCTTGAAGTGCGCGATGGCGGCGTCGTTGTTGCGCAGTCCCTCCGCGAGCCGCGCCATCGTGGTGCACACCTTGGCCGCCACCGCGCGCTGCTCTGCGCCGTCTGCGCGCTTCAACACCTGCCACACGCCGCGCAACTGATTCACGCACTCCTTGTTGGCTCACAGCGATCTAGTTCCTGATTTTGTCATGATCTCGTCACTGATATTATACTGATATTAAGGTTACCCAGATTTTCCACTCCACACCCCAATAATAGTTTCGCCGGCAGTCATAGGATGGAGCCGCTTTTTGTTGTTCTATCACCTGTAACCCATGTAACTGTAACCACCTGTGAAACATTGAGTCCCTCAAGGTTTATATACATAGTTACACAGGTTGCCTCAATCGGGATTTTTACAGCGACGTCAGCGATGCCACCCGGCTCTCTAGACTCTCTGGCCGATGCTCTGGCTCTGCCACACAGAGACATGCAGTTTGTTTCAAGCACGATTTTCATAGAACTGTCATTGCTGACATTTGATGTCAATGCTCAACTATATTTCTTGTTTACCATTCGATGTGAAAGTGATTTGGTAAACTAACAGCTTCATTGTAGTCCATATAGGTACTTCAATAACTAAATTTGTATATATATCCCATAATGTGCTGAGCTCGTTCGTATAAATGAAAAAAACCCAGAAATACATCTTGGATGACGTTTGTAAAGGTTCACCATTCTGGTGAACTTTCAATTTTCTAATAACAAATTTCAGTTGTGAGAGTGCACATGCGGGCGCAAATGCCGCAGAATTGACTGAAACCTATCTTTAGAAGGTATACTTCCCTTTTTATCTCTTAAAGGCGTTACAATTAGCTAGTCGTTTCAAGCTGTTTTCATTTCTATCTATATATGTCAAAAATATTACTGGCTGTTTCAAAATGTCATCCATTCCAATAACATTGAGCCAATGCATATTGAATAGGTACATTAGTTTCACACCGAAAATCACAGTATACAGGGAGCAGTGAGGCACCGCTGACGTCAGGTAAACCTACAAACTTGAGACAATGAAAATGCCCCATCGAGGCAACCTTGGTAAGTATATTGTATGAACCTTGGAGTCCCCTGATTATATTGACCTTGTGCCATGGCCTGGTAGATTAAGCCATAAAACCACCTGTGGAACATTGGGTCCCTTGATTATAAATTATAATTGACCTTGTGCCATGGCCTGGTATATGAAGCCATAACTGTAAGTTGTAACCAGGGACTGAAACCGAAACCGAAACCGAAAACCGCTAAAAACCGGTATTTTTCGAAAACCAAACCCGAAACCGAAACCGTTATTTGGAAAAGAACGAAACCAAGAACAAACCGCCAGCCAAACTGTGAAAGTGTTTGGACCATGAAAGATAATACTATGCCAATTTAATCTACACTGCGTAATAAAATAACTATAATAAACAATTCAGTACCTAATGTGTTTGTAAGCTGTTTGATTTACCTACTTAACACAAATGTTAATAAAAATTAAAAACATTGATCAGTTAGAATTTTTCTGCTGCGTCTACACTTATGTGTATCAGGATCAGGGACTGAAACCGTTTGAAATTTCGGTTTGGTTTTTGGTTTTTGTTCTCGAATTTTAGGTTTTCCGGTTTCGGTTTTGGTTTTGTTCTTTCCAGAAAATAACGGTTTGGAAACCGGTTTAAACTGGTTAAAACCGGTTAATTTCGGTTTTTCAAAAAAAAAACCAGGTGGCTGTGTGGAGTTTCCTGCTGACATGACTGTCATAATTATTTGCAATAATAATCCAAAAATATTGGGATATTATTATTATTATGTACTTTTAATCTGGAGAAAATTCTTTAAATTATTATTCTGAAAAAAATGTGCTTAGTTTATTCGTTTCGTTGAAAGTTGATAGGTTTTCAACACACTAGCATGTAGACCAGTATGAGCAGGGGCGGACTGGCTCGAAAAAGTCCAGGGTGCTGTAGAAAATTTAGGCCCGCAAACTTTTTAATGCATATTCGCGTTGTTTTAGAGGGCGCAACCTGATCCCGCAAAACGCTATTTTTACACTTATTTTGTGCCTTTGTTATTACTGTAACCATGCTACAACCAACACTCCATTCACTATCAGTCTCCACCTTGCTGCAGACGGTGTCACTACCATTAGCGTAGCTATAGCTGCAGGAATGAGTTTATCACCCAATGCACCAAAATGTATTTATTGTTTGTCCTATTTCTTTAGCGGTAGGTAGATATCAGCTCTTTCTGCAGCTTAATTTTTAATTTATTCGACCCCTTTACTTTGGGCATATTTTGTCTGAAACTGCAATCAATAAAGTAATCTGAGCAAGCGCTTACAATCACCAAACGCTGATTTGCAAGTTTATAATTATTGATAAACGTTCATTGATTTACAATCAATTAATCCCACGGCTAGGCGACGATTGCCGCCGGGGCCCCGAGCTATTTGACTGCAGGAGCCCCCCAGTTTTCTGACCGCGAGGGCCCTCAAAGTAGGCGACTTTTTAAGTTTTTTTTAACCGAAAAATATAGTGACGACCTTTTTAAGAGAATGAAATATAATATGATGGGGGCACTTAGGACGTCCCCGCCGCCTGAGCCCTTGTGTAGCCAGTCCGACACTGATCCAACGCCATGATTGAAATGTGTTGATCTTACCTCGAGGACACCAAAAATGCAGGGCTGTTTGCCACACAAAATACGTATTACCCTTGGGGGCTGTGATTGTCGACTGCAGACATTAGACACCAAGCAGTGTGTGGCAAAATGGGTACAAGCATGTGCTTTATTTTCAACTAGATATTCTTATTTTTATGCCGAACTTGAGCCGAAACAAAGAATTGCAAATTCATCGAAACTCTCGTAGTCTATGAGCGGCGACTTTGGCGGCGAAGCAATAGCTTACGATAGAGTAGAGGTACCAACGAGTTACTTTTGGTTACTAAGAACATTCGTTCCCTTCTCTCCGCCGACAAAAGCGATAGTACCCCCGCACCCCGGGCCAGTCCGCCCCTGAGTATGAGACTCAGCTCACGGCTACCACCGGGCTTTGATAGCCAGAAGTGGGCGGCGTGGGGTCAGTGTCAAAGGAAGGTGCCGGTATTCGAGTCTGCAACACTATGCAAACGCGCATAGTGTTCTGTTAAGGATGGATTTTTCCAAGGCTTGTTTATTCTGACAAGTAATAGCGAATTACTGTTTGGTGTCTAGGAGCCTGGAAAAAAACCGAATAAACCGTTCAGTACATAACGGTTTGTTCTCGGTTTCGTTCTTTTCCAAATAACGGTTTCGGTTTCGGTTTTGGTTTTCGAAAAATACCGGTTTATAGCGGTTTTCGGTTTCGGTTTCGGTTTCAGTCCCTGATCAGGATTGTATCATGATTGTCTCATGATTCATCGACATGTCTATAAGTTTATTTTTATTTGTTACCATCTTGCATTGAAAGTCCTAAGTAAATTTTGAATCACGATTGCCTAGGCGCAGTAAATTTTTATTTAATGGTAAAGGAGTTTGATTATCCATTGCAGAGTTGTCGGGTTAGATAGGTAAGTAAAATAGATGGTTTCCTGTCATATGCAAGTATATTTCGCGCCATAAATGCAATTTATCAAATCTATCAACTTTCAACGAAACTAATAAACCAAGCAAATTTTTTTCAGAATAATAATTTAAAGAATTTTCTCCATATAAAATATCCAAATATTTTTGGATAATTATTGCAACTAATTATCACAATCATGTCAGCAGGAAACTCCAAGCAGCCACCACGTTTTTTTTGAAAAACCGAAATTAACCGAAATTAACCGGTTTCCAAACCGTTATTTTCTGGAAAGAACAAAACCAAAACCGAAACCAGAAAACCTAAAATTCGAGAGCAAAAACCAAAAACCAAACCGAAATTTCAAACGGTTTCAGTCCCTGATTGTAACCACCTGAGGAACATTGGGTCCTTTGATTATAATGACCTTGTGCCATGGCCTGGTAGATGACACCATAACTGTAACCACCTGAGGAACTTTGGGTCCCTTGATTATAATTGACCTTGTGTCATGGCCAGGTAGATGAAGCCAAAACTGTAACCCCCTGAGAAACATTGGGTCCCTTGATTATAATTCACCTTGTGCTATAGATGATGTTAAAACAGGTTGCCAACGCACCCCAGCGATTGCCGGCGAAGTTATTAGCAACAAATTTTTGCCGTAGCCGTTGCTAGGTATGGTAGAATATCTGGATAACCTTATGTCTGTGTCGTAGCCATAGCTAGGTATGGTAGAATATCTGGGTAACCTTATATCTGAGACGTAGCCACATCAAGGTATGGTAGAATGTCTGGGTAACCTTATATCTGTGACGTAGCCATAGCTAGGTATGGTAGAATGTCTGGGTAACCTTATATCTGTGACGTAGCCATAGCTAGGTATGGTAGAATGTCTGGGTAACCTTGTCTGGGCACCCGAACTGACCTTGACCTGGTTGTCCCTGGCGTCCTTGAGCGCGGCCAACGCGGCAGTCGCGTTCCCCGCTTTCTCCCGCACTCGCGCCAACAACGCCAGCAGTCGCGTCCGCGCAGGCAGGTCGTCGTCGTGGCAATGCAGCTGCGCCGTCAGCACCGCTTCCGCCTCGGCGTGGCTTCCCATGCGCGAATGCAGATCGGCTAGGTCCAGACGCAGCTGCACGCCGCAATCCTCGGTCTTCACGGCCTCCTGGTAGTAGGCGATGGCCTTGGAGTACAGGTGACACCTTGGGGGCAACAGGTGGCAGTCGGTACATTTCATACATTCATGTCTAAGTTATTTCCTATCTTTAGCACTGGTTATGAATAAACTTTTATGAACTGGGATTTGGGATTTGGTTCGACAGGATCATTAGAATAATTCTAATGATCCTGTCAAACCAAATCCCAAATCCCAGTTCATAATAGCCATACCCCAACGTTCAAAAACAATAATTGGTTCTTTTGTTCACGTTTTTGACGTCAGTTGATTTATCACCCTTGAAGAAGTGACTAGTAGACCATGTAACGAAACGTTGGGAAGCAAGTGAGACTTTAATTTAGCATTAAAATCCCAGTTTGAAATAGGGAATCAATTGGACATTGATCTATTTACCTTAGGAGGCAGGGATATATACAACTAGGACCTAGAGCAACTATTGAAAAAATTGCCAGTTTGTGGATTTCTTAGCACCGCTAGCAACCGGTATTACAGTGGTGCTACGACGAGGGCAACATCAAGAGGATTCATTGTGCAGTGAGGTCAAATCATCCAATCTCTTGGCTCGTTACTAAAGTCAGAGTCTCTGAAAACTGTGTTATATAACACGGCTGCTCTAGGTCCGGGTTTTTGCTTGGTGCTGTGGGGGCATCAATTAGCCAGGGGAGCTGCTAGTAATCCTGCGACAAAGAGACCGCTCTATGTCCGGGTTTTTGCTTGGTGCTGTGGTGGCATTAATAAGCTAGGGGAGCTGCTAGTAATCCTGAGACTAAGAGAAACCGCTGAGATAAGGCCCCAGCGCTCTATGACCAGACAAAGTATTAGTCCCAACACAAAATCCCTCACCTGACCAGGGCCTTGCCAGTCTTGCACCGAAGCGTGGTGTCTGCCGGGTTGCGTTTCAGGGCCTGCTCGTACGCCTCGATCGCAAGGTCGGGCTCCTGGATCGAGATGTAGGCGTCGCCCAGCTGCGCGAAGGTGTGGGCGTCCGGGCTGGCTTCGACCATCTCGCGGTAGCACTCGGAGAATGCTCGCTTGTCCTTGCGGTGCTTCAGGTGGATATCGGCAAGCTTGCAGCAAGCCTGCGGGGCAACGGACGATCATCTTTGACCCACGTTGACCGCAAAGCAGGAAAATGCACACCCGGGTAGCTTTTAAGTTGGTAGAGCACCTGACCAGCGACCAGCCTAGCGATTTTGTAATTTTTTCGTCATGCCATTACCGGTTCTGATGGATAAAATCCCTATTGTTGCCCATGTTAATTTTTCAACTTTGTAACCGAGAACGACAAAGTCACAGTTACGAAATTGCAGTGCAGGAGGTCCAAATCTAGGCATCACGAAACTTTTACGTTACGCAGTTATCGTTTGAATATGTGATTGATATTATAAACCTTATTGTTGTCCATGTTGGTTTTGAATTTTGAAACCAAGAACGGCAGGTTCGTTGGTTCGGTTAAACACTTTCTTCGCTTTGCTTACCTTACAAAATCTCTTAATTAACTCACCATGCTTAGCGAAATGCGTCTTTCTCTGCGGCTTGCACCAGTGGAAGGCTACAGACTTTCCAGCTTCGAACCCCAAACCTCGAAGGTCCCACAGTCAATTCCTGGCTGAGCAAATCAAAGCCATTGAAAAGCTTTGCGTACATTTGCCCACATTACGTGATTAACTTTGGAACTAACTTTGTCAATTGTGTGCACTGCCATATGTTTCCCTATGCATGCTAAAACTTACTTTTCATTTGTTATTCTTATTCCTACTTCAATAGAGAGCAGGCCTTTACAGACAAGAACCACACCTGCCTTGCGGCCAAGCACCAACCCACCTGGTTGAAGTACGGATGCCAGGCCTTGACCGTGTCCAGACAAGAACCACACCTACCTTGTGGCCCAGCACCAACCCACCTGGTTGGAGTACGGATGTCCGGCCTTGACCTTGTCCAGACAAGAACCACACCTACCTTGTGGCCCAGCACCAACCCACCTGGTTGAAGTACGGATGTCCGGCCTTGACCTTGTCCAGACAAGAACCACACCTGCCTTGCGGCCAAGCACCAACCCACCTGGTTGAAGTACGGATGCCAGGCCTTGACCGTGTCCAGACAAGAACCACACCTGCCTTGTGGCCCAGCACCAACCCACCTGGTTGAAGTACGGATGCCAGGCCTTGACCGTGTCCAGACAAGAACCACACCTGCCTTGTGGCCCAGCACCAACCCACCTGGTTGAAGTACGGATGCCAGGCCTTGACAGTGTCCAGACAAGAACCACACCTGCCTTATGGCCCAGCACCAACCCACCTGGTTGAAGTACGGATGTCCGGCCTTGACCTTGTCCAGACAAGAACCACACCTGCCTTGCGGCCAAGCACCAACCCACCTGGTTGAAGTACGGATGTCCGGCCTTGACCTTGTCCAGCACGGCGATGGCAGCCTGCGTGTCGTTCCGCGCGAGTGCCAACTCCGCGTGCGCCACGGCCAGCCGCCCCTCTTCCGGCGAGCCCGCCAACTCGGCGCCAGCCACTGCCAATGCGGCAGCCGCCTCGTGTGTCTGGCCTGACAGACGCAAGGCTTCGGCCAGCTGGAGGTGCAGCCCGGCACGGTCGGACTGCGACAGGCTGGACAGGGGGGGGGGGGTCAGCACGGTAGAGACCTTATTTGGTAGAGAGCGAGAGCCGTTTTTGGAAGTCATTAATCGTCAGAAGTAAATGAATTCACATTTTATGGCAATAAAACAATGTGACGCAAGAAAAATTCCCCCCCCCCCCCTATATTTTAGTTTTTAAAGAGTGTCAACACATCGATTCAGTTCTGTAGGTACTGTGTTTTATTCGATTTTTTGACAATAAACATTGTTATTATTATTTTTATTATTATTATTATTATAACTTCAATTTGGTTATTTTAGCCAAAGTATTACCTATATTTAGCCCAATTTAGTCTTAAATAAGTTGCTCGTTGAAATTTTGACACCGGTGATGCCATTTATTTGTCCATAGGCTGCTCTAAGGTTTTCGAAGTATGGAACCTCATTCTCAGAGGCCAGGGGTCTGAATTGAAACGATATGTCTCGGTCTTGCGTATTTGGTCTCAGCAGTCAGCATGCTGAGGGATACCCAGACTTTCTGCTCCCATACTTAGCAGCTACGCAAAAGCCCTCCACCTGCAACAATAGTTTTGCCAGCAGTCCAGGAATGGAGCCATTGTTTGTTATTTCACCTTTAACCAGGTAACTGTATACCACCTGTAGAACATTGGGTCCCTTGATAACAATTGACCTTGTACCATGGCCTGGTAGATGAAGCCATAACTGAAACCACCTGTGGAACATTGGGTCCCTTCAGTGCCCGATTTATACCATTGGCGCCCCTAGGCTACTATATTAAGGCCCCCCCCCCCCCCCCCACGAAATGTAGCGCATAATTTGTGTTTTAAGAAATACGAAATGGAAGAAATGTTACCAATAAATGCGATGCCGATGTGCTGTCTTGACAACGCACTACAGGTTTTTGCGCCGTGATTTCACTGTCGCAAAACTCTCAATAATGTCATTAGTCTCGAACTTAAATTCAACGAATCGGTCTCAAATTACATTTTGACAATTGATGAGAGTCTTTTCACAGCCATTTTTAAACATAGGTGGTTCTTAACCCTTGCCAGCGTTGAAAAAGAAATCGCAATTTTGAAATCACTTCACACACCATACAATCGATCGGTCAAGACAGGCCACGGAATTAATTTTGCTGACAATGTCCAGGATCAGGTCGCACCATGAACACAACCATCCTCATCACAGCTAACGCGGCTACTTACTACATGTTATGCCACGTTATTTATTTACTATTACCTATAATACATTACCTACTGGGAATTAATATCAAGAGGAAAACCTGGAAACCAATGTTTCAACGCTAGTATCTTCGAATCTCATGATCATTTCCTAAAATTCCCAAGAGAAGACTGATGTTCAACAAAAGTATAGCAACCGAGGAGCCGAGTAGAACATTGTTGTCGTGTGCCAGCAAAGCTGCACTATTGCCGGAATTGTTCAAATTTGCCTAGAATCAAAGGTTGTATTTTCCTTGAAATTGCCACCGTAGTGCTTTAGCCTTTATTGTTGTCAAACATTGCAGTTCAATAAAACTTGACTTCCTAACATTAAAAGGGATATTTTTTTCCCCTGAAAGTGAAATCTATCTACACCATAGCGGCGTCTTTTCTGGCGCCCCCCCTCGGACTGGCGCCCCTAGGCTATAGCCTCGTCAGCCTAGGCGTAAATCTGGCACGGGGTGCCTTCATTATAATTGACCTTGTGCCATGGCCTGGTAGATGAAGCCAATGCTGTAACCACCTGAGGAACATTGAGTCCCTTGATTATAATTTACCTTGTGGCATGGCCTGGTAGATGAAGCCATAACTGTAACCACCTGAGGAACATTGGGTCCCTTGATTATAATTTACCTTGTGCCATGGCCTGGTATATGGAGCCACAACTGTAACCATCTGAGGAACATTGGGTCCCTTGATTATAATTGACCTTGTGCCATGGCCTGGTAGATAATGTTAAAACAGGTTGCCAACGCACCCAAGCGAAGGCCGGCGAAATTACTAGCATCAATTTTTTGTCGTAGCAAAGCTAGGTATGGCCGAATAACTTGGTACCCTTGTGTCTGTGATTTAGGTCTTGTTAAAGACCATATTTTTGATGAAGCTTTTCTCACTTGAAATAACCTGTGACCTGAAAGAACCGTTATTTTAACTGAAGCGGAAGCGTTATAAACCCGGGTTAGGGTCCCTGGTTTGGCTAGAGGAGTGCCTTCTTACCCTTGTTGGCCGTGCTTGCCAGACGCCCCTGGCGGACCCAGGGCCGTGCGCAAGGTCTCGATGCATCGCGGCAGATCGCCCTGGCTCTTGGCCACCAGCGCAGAGATCATGTGGAACACGGGCCGCTCGCGCACGCTGAAGTTGAAGCTCACCTGGTGCAACCAAGGGAAGGGTCAACGTCAGTGTCACACACTCCTGGTGTGGCAGTGTTGTAGGGCCGGGTCTAGGTCAGTGTCTCACAGCACCCACAGCACTCACAGCACCCACAGCACTCACAGCACCCACAGCACCCACAGCACTCACAGCACCCACTGCACCCACAGCACTCACAGCACCCACAGCACCCACAGCACCAACAGCACCCACAGCACTCACAGCACTCACAGCACTCACAGCACTCACAGCACCCACAGCACCCACAGCACCCACAGCACTCACAGCACTCACAGCACCCACAGCACCCACAGCACTCACAGCACTCACAGCACTCACAGCACCCACAGCACCCACAGCACCCACAGCACTCACTGCACTCACAGCACCCACAGCACTCACAGCACCCACAGCACCCACAGCACCCACAGCACCAACAGCACTCACAGCACTCACAGCACCCACAGCACCCACAGCACTCACAGCACTCACAGCACCCACAGCACCCACAGCACCCACAGCACTCACAGCACTCACAGCACTCACAGCACCCACAGTACCCACAGCACCCACAGCACTCACTGCACTCACAGCACCCACAGCACTCACAGCACCCACAGCACTCACAGCACTCACAGCACTCACAGCACTCACAGCACCCACAGCACCCACAGCACTCACAGCACCCACAGCACTCACAGCACCCACAGCACTCACAGCACTCACAGCACCCACAGCACTCACAGCACCCACAGCACCCACAGCACTCACAGCACTCACAGCACTCACAGCACCCACAGCACTCACAGCACTCACAGCACTCACAGCACTCACAGCACCCACAGCACTCACAGCACTCACAGCACCCACAGCACTCACAGCACCCACAGCACTCACAGCACTCACAGCACCCACAGCACTCACAGCACCCACAGCACTCACAGCACTCACAGCACCCACAGCACTCACAGCACCCACAGCACCCACAGCACTCACAGCACTCACAGCACTCACAGCACCCACAGCACCCACAGCACTCACAGCAGCCACAGCACTCACAGCACCCACAGCACTCACAGCACTCACAGCACCCACAGCACCCACAGCACTCACAGCAGCCACAGCACTCACAGCACCCACAGCACTCACAGCACTCACAGCACTCACAGCACCCACAGCACCCACTGCACTCACAGCACCCACAGCACTCACAGCACCCACAGCACTCACAGCACCCACAGCACTCACAGCACTCACAGCACTCACAGCACTCACAGCACTCACAGCACCCACAGCACTCACAGCACCCACAGCACCCACAGCACTCACAGCACCCACAGCACTCACAGCACCCACAGCACTCACAGCACTCACAGCACCCACAGCACTCACAGCACCCACAGCACTCACAGCACCCACAGCACTCACAGCACTCACAGCACCCACAGCACTCACAGCACCCACAGCACTCACAGCACCCACAGCACTCACAGCACCCACAGCACTCACAGCACTCACAGCACCCACAGCACTCACAGCACTCACAGCACTCACAGCACCCACAGCACTCACAGCACCCACAGCACTCACAGCACTCACAGCACTCACAGCACCCACAGCACCCACAGCACCAACAGCACCCACAGCACCCACAGTACCCACAGCACTCACAGCACCCACAGCACTCACAGCACTCACAGCACCCATAGCACCCACAGCACTCACAGCACCCACAGCACTCACAGCACCCACAGCACCCACAGCACCCACAGCACTCACTGCACTCACAGCACCCACAGCACTCACAGCACCCACAGCACTCAAAGCACTCACAGCACTCACAGCACCCACAGCACTCACAGCACTCACAGCACCCACAGCACTCACAGCACCCACAGCACTCACAGCACCCACAGCACTCACAGCACTCACAGCACTCACAGCACCCACAGCACCAGACCAGCACACGGCTGCTGTGGCTGTGTTGTCACCAGGGATATTATTTGATGATGGAAAAATCCATTCATTGAACTTGATAAAACTAGGGCTTTGCTAACGCATTTGTGTTGCGTTGAAGATGAGCGTAGCGGTTTGTGCTGCGGATCAACTGCGGATAAAAAGGTGCAGGCAGAAGGCCTATGAAAACCAATAACCATGGAGCACCAATCCAGATCATAGCCTATACTTGAAAATTCTGATCACTCTTACATTAAGATGATTGTGACCTTCCTTTGTTTCTCTCCGAGCTGTTACACAGCGAAAATATGCTCATTATGAGCTCATTGAGAAATGATACCGTAAATACATATTTCAATTTCAATTTCAATTAATTGTCTTTCATCTTGTATAAATACATGATTTTTTGACAGTTTCTACGCAAAGATATAGTTGTCTATCGAATAGGCTGGTGTTGCCTATGGCGTAAAAATTGTTTATGCCTTAGTGGCTATCTAATTCTATCTATAAATATAATGTCTTCACTTTTCTGATCATAGTATAGTTGTTACACATGGTAGAACTGTCGCATGAAAATTGAAAATTACAATCACTCGCATGGGGACATCGTGCATGGGCTGTTCAGTCCACAAACACCGGCACTAACGGGTTGGGGTGGTTCACTAAGAACCCGAAGAACTTGGTGTTGATGTCGGTCACGACGTCGTGGAGTAGGGGGACGCCGGTTTGCCGGTGCACGTCGGCCGTACGGGTGAATATCGGCAGACGCAGGGTTTGGCGCAGCGCGCTGTTCTGGACCTTCTGCAGCCGTTGTAGATGGCAGCTGGCGCAGTGCACCCACACCGGGCTGCCGTAGGTCAGCGTCGGTCGGATTATGGAAGTGTATAGCCGAGTCTTGGCGGCGACTGACATCGCTTTGCTTTGCATGAGGGGCCGCAGCGCAGCCAGTTTCTGCACAGCGCGAGTGCTCGTCTTGGCGATGCGTTCCTTAAATGTCAGCTTAGCGTCAAGCGTAACACCCAAGTACTTGCAGGAAGGCATCCACCCGATGGTCGTGTCCCCCATGGCAATCACTGGTTGGTGGTAGAGGCGACGGCGAGTGAATAACGTCGCTGTGGTCTTCGTTGCATTCACTTCAATGCGGGCTCGCAGAAAATAGCGATGGAGCTTATCTAGTGCAGATTGCAGTTGCGTTTTTAAGGACAGGCCTGTCGTGGCCGTGCTGATAACGGCGGCGTCATCTACGTAGAGTGCAAGTTGCGAGCCGGGGAGCTCCGTCGGGATGTCATTCGTGTAGAGGCTGTATGGTAGTGGGCTGAGCAGGCCGCCTTGTGGGACCCCTGCGGAGATCGGCTGGAGCGCGGAGGAGGCGTCCATGTGATAGACAAAGAAGCGTCTGTCTCTTAGGTAGCTGGCGATCAGGGTGACGAGGCTTTGATCGATGTTGAGGGCGATAAGCTTCTCAATGAGGCCCTCGTGCCATACTCGATCGAGCGCCTTTGCAACATCGAGGCATACGACTCCGGTCAGCTGCTTGCGGTCCAACCCAAGGCGGATTGCCTCGGTAACACGAAGTAGTTGGTGATTAGTTGAATGATTTGCCCGAAAGCCAAACTGGTGCGGGATCAGTAAATCTTCCGCGTCGACTTGGCGCTGGAGTCGTGATAGGATCGTTTTTGCGCAGAGTTTAGATAAGCACGAGAGTAAGGAGATCGGGCGATAGCTGGATGGATCGCGGAGCGGTTTGCCTGGCTTAGGGAAAACAACACTTTGGCTATTTTCCACGGGGTCGGAAAATGTCGTAGTCGGAGCGTTGCATTGATGATGTCGACGAGTCGTGCGAGCAGAGTCACTGAGTTCGACTATGGCCTGGTTGGTGATGCCGTCGGCACCGGGGGCCTTTCTGGTTGGCTACTAGATTTGCTAGCTCGTTCAAAGTGCCTGGAAGAATGGTGCTTTCTGTAGATGATTGCGCAGCAAGGAACTCTGAGACGTGCATCTCCGTGTCTGCCGAGTAGCAGTTGGGTGGATTGGGCGTGAATTGCTCAGCTAGTGCATCAGCCAGGACGGATGCCTTGTCCGATGGAGTGACTGCCAGGTGGAAGCGGCCCTGGATCGGTGGGCTCGGCGTTGGCTTGTTCAGTATTTTCCTTGTCATGCGCCACGTGCTACCGTCTTCCTCGTTGAGTTCTCCCACCGTTTCATCCCAGTGGGTTTCCCGGTGTTGTGCAAGTTGTTCCTGGAGTAGTCGCGTCTTCCTGTTGTAGTCTGCTTTTAAGTCTGCAGTGCGATGTTGTTGCCACAGGCGACGGGCCCTGTTTTTCATACGGACAGCCTCCATCAATCCCGGTGGGATATCGTATATCGAGCAGCGTTTCTGGGTGGAGATGGGGACGGCTGCAAGGATCGCTGACTGGATGGACTCGGTGAGTTGGTCAGTGGCCTCGTCAAGTTCATCCGGCGTGATGATCGGCGTCATGGTGACTGTGGATTGTAGGCAAGCTCGATACTGGGTCCAGTCTGCCAGTCGGTAGTTTGGTCTGCTCGAGGCCGGCTCGGTGGCGACCTCGTCCCCGACCTTAATGATTACCGGATTGTGGTCTGAGGTAAGTTCTGCCAGTGATTCTAGCTCGATTGAGTGGCCCATGTTTTTGAGGAGAGCGATGTCTAGGACGTCACCGACACCGGTATGATGATAGCGTGTGGGGTCGCGCGGACCAGCCACTGTGAAGTCGGCTGCCAGGGAGTGTCGTAGCAGGACACGGCCCTTTTCATTACAGACGCGCGAATTCCACGCAGTGTGCTTAGCGTTGAGATCGCCGGCCACGATGGTGGGGAGCGGTGAGTCCAGCAGCGCATCCACGTCGGCGACGATGAGTCGTGTCCGTGGTGGGCAGTATGCGGCGATGAGGCGCAGCGGACCGGCAGGAGTATGCACTAACGCGCCGGTCGCCTCGATGCTACGCAGTGCGGGTAGGCGCAGTTGTTCGTTGACATACGAGTCTGCGCACAAGCACGGCTTTGCCTCCGCCAACGCGGCCGTTGGCAGGCGCAGGCCGGTCACGGTCGCTCCGGTATACATGGAAGTTAGCCACGTCCCATCGTCGGCTAGGCGTGAGGTGCGTCTCTGTTAACAGCGCACAGCAGACATGGTGCACGTCGAGGAAGTGCGTCAATTCTGTTCTTTTGTGGAGGACTCCATTTCCGTTCCACGTCACGAGGGTGCTTGTTGGGGGGGTGTTACACATTGCAGGTGTCAGGGCCGGCAAGGAAGGTCGGCACAAGGTGTGCCAGCGCAGTCAGTGCGGGGTGGAGGTTGAGGCTGGCAACCATCTTTGCCAAGGAGATGAGCATATTGCGCCAATCAAACGACGCTAGCAAGCTTGCAAAGCTGTGTATATCGGGCTGGTGGGATCTGCTCTGAGTCGTCGGCGCAGCGCCGTCTTGAGCGGGGGGACTGGTTGAAGTGTCGGCGGCTTGGCTTGAGGCGGCCTGCGCGAAGCTGAGGCTGGTACTCACAGGTTTCGCTGCGACTCGCTGCGGCATCACGTTGGGTCTGCGCATGGTGGTCTGATAGGTGCACCCGCGATAGTTTTCCGGGTGCTGTCCCTGGCAGTTGGCGCACGTGGCTGGTTGCGTCATCGGGACCCTGCAGTCGTCGGACATGTGGTTTTGGCCGCAGCTTACGCAACGAGGTTGGCGTTTGCAGAACTCTGCAATGTGTCCGGTGGTTTGGCACCGGAAGCACATTTGTATTTGTTGCTTCACGTCTCGGGGGGCTTCGAGAGAGACCACGCAGTTCTGCAAACGCGTGATTTTAGTCAGGTCAACTGGAGCGGTACCTGGTGCGCGAGCGTGCAGCGCAACGGCGAACAGAGGTAGAGGTTCGCCGAGGATCGTCTCGCCGGCCGGTGTCAGTTTAGCGTCGGTGTGGCGACGCAGCTGTGTGACGCTCCTCGATGGGATGCCGAGCTCAGAGAGTTCGTCGAGGATATCTTGGGTGTCCGCGTTCACCGGACAGCCCCTGATTACGAATCGCTGGGTCTTTGGGCGAGCTTCTGAGAATGTGTAGTATTCGTGGCCATCGGCCTCGAGGTTTGCTGTCAGTTGACGATAGTTTGCAATGGATGTAAGTTGCACTTTGGAGAATTCGCGACGGGGGGACACAGTGAAATCGCACTCGACATGGCTGACATATGTTGTCAAAGCTTTGTGCGTAGAAAAGTTTTTGATGCACACCGGCGGGATTTTTGGTTGTTTTTGCTGTTCTTTTTGCGCACCTGGTTGCGCGGGGTGGATTTGTTCGCCGACCTGTGTGTCGGCGTCGGGCGCAGAGTCCGTATCCATGTCGCTTTCGCGATCGGAAAGGACGTGGTATTTGTTGTGCGTCGGTGTGGGCACAATCTGGGTAGCCGTGCGCTTCTTTTTGCGCGGCTCATTCGTCGGTGACTCGTCTTCGGACGAGGAAAGTTCTTTTTGGCCTCGCCGTTTCTTCGTCACGAGGGTAAATGGCCCTGATTGATAGTAATTGGGGCTTCCCTCGGTGACGGCGTGGAGCGCA
Source organism: Nemoura dubitans (assembly GCA_921293005.1). Lineage (NCBI taxonomy): Eukaryota > Metazoa > Arthropoda > Insecta > Plecoptera > Nemouridae > Nemoura > Nemoura dubitans. The sequence continues at coordinate 26,942,846 of OV121076.1, forward strand.
GCACTAACCGTACCCGGCGCCTCGGCACCGATAGGCTTGCCGCGTTTTGCGGCTACGTTTTTTGTGCTGTGGCGAGGTGGCGCTATCGGGGGAAAGGCCTGGTCGTCTGTCAGCTCCGGCGGGGCTGACGGCGTCGTCGTCGCCTGCGGTCGGCACTCGAGACCAGAGCCCTCAGGGGCGCGGCCGGCTCGGAGACGTGTGGGGTATCGGGGTGACTCAGGGTCGCTTGACGCCTGACGCCCGGGTGGGCCTGGCATCGCGGGCTGTATTCTTGTATATGTAGCGACAAGATGGGACAATGGCATGGGATGTTATCACTGCGTGCAAATTGCACTCCTGTTCATAATTGTTTTTTACACTTACAGTGGGAGATGAGGTGTTTTAGTATATCTTCCACATGGTCCGTGTACTCTCACAACACTGATTTCGTGGTAATTCACTCTCGTCCTGTTAAACACGCGCCCTAGAGTTAGGGTGTGGCACTCGTTGACGGTTTTGGCCAATTACATGGCGTGAAAGCATTGGCACGTGTCGACACTGCACCAGATTATTGTTTATCACTATCTGTGTTACATGAGTTGAAATTCACAGCTGTTAATACTTAATACGGAATTTGAGCAAAGTAGCTCTTTTAACGTAGAGCGACTCCTACACAAGTCTGACTTCGTGAAACGGAGCGTAGAACATGCTTGTTCTAAGTAGGTAGACTAAAACTAAGATAATATCCATAGTAGATTTAAACAAGCCTCTCATTGTAGATTAAGAGAGTAAAGAACTATAAAATAATAGTAGCAATACCGTAAAATAATACTGTAAAATAACTATAAAATATAAACTATATAAACTATAAAAAAATAGTAGTCAATACCGTAAAATAATATTGTGGTATAATAATAGTATAGTAGATAAGTAGATAATTGTAAATACCTACTAGTGGTAGTATCAGAGGAGAAAAATAGAAAGTTACACTTAAGGATTAATACTAGACTTAGATTCCTCAACAGAGTAGTATTTGCCAGCAATAAGGATGATTTTCAGTTTGTTTTTGAATGAGGTGATGTTAGTGTTCTTTAATTCTTTTGGTAATAAGGATTAACCTTCAATTACCTCCACAAACAAAACCGACCAAACTTCTGATAATGTTCTTCTCATGTTCAAATGTGTGTTGAAAAAACTTGAAATGAACAAAGCCGGTCATCAAGTTTGATCAAAATCAGAGCAGCCGTTTGGTCTGTAGAGCAGAGGCAAACACAAAATAATAAATAAATAAATCGTTCACAATGACTTTTCATTGGGACTGGTGGAATCGAAGAATAGCAAGCTTCGCTTGCTACGCTCATAACTCAGCAGTGCAGAGTCAATGTTGGTCAGTATTACGGCGTTTGAAAAACTTGCGATTAAAAGTGTGGAGTTTAATTGGACAAAATTGAAGTTGAAATCCTTCCGAACTGATCGTGCATCCCCCGCCCTTCGCTCACCCCTCGCTCGAGACTCTGTTCTGCGCGCGCCAAGTCGCCGCGCGCAACGTGAAGCTGCGCCATCAGCAGATGGGCGTCCACGTTGGCGGCGTCTACATCGTCTAGCACGTGCGTCAGCGCCAGCGCCGCGCCCGTCAGGTCCGCGCAGGCCAGACGCAGAGACGCCAGCGCCAGCAGCGCGGGCACCAGTGCAGGGCACGCAGCCGTCAGGGTCTCCAGCAACGACTGGCTTCGAGCGCGGCTGTGCGGTGTCGGGTACCGCGCGTACTCGTCCACCACTGCAAACAGGTCGGGGAGTTGCAGCACAGGTACAATTGGTTACCCACAAGCCGAGATAAACAAACCGATCCCAAACATTTGCAGCACAGGTACAATTGGCTACCCACAAGCCGAGATAAACAAGCCGATTCCAAACATTTGCAGCACAGGTACAATTGGTGGCCCACAAGCCGAGATAAACAAACCGATTCCAAACATTTGCAGCACAGGTACAATTGGTGACCCACAAGCCGAGATAAACAAACCGATTCCAAACATTTGCAGCACAGGTACAATTGGTTACCCACAAGCCGAGATAAACAAACCGATTCCAAACATTTGCAGCACAGGTACAGTTGGTGACCCACAAGCCGAGATAAACAAACCGATTCCAAACATTTGCAGCACAGGTACAATTGGTTACCCACAAGCCGAGATAAACAAACCGATTCCAAACATTTGCAGCACAGGTACAATTGGTTACCCACAAGCCGAGATAAACAAACCGATTCCAAACATTTGCAGCACAGGTACAATTGGTTACCCACAAGTCGAGATAAACAAACCGATTCCAAACATTTGCAGCACAGGTATAATTGGCTACCCACAAGCCGAGATAAACAAACCGATTCCAAACATTTGCAGCACAGGTTCAATTGGTTACCCACAAGCCGAGATAAACAAACCGATTCCAAACATTTGCAGCACAGGTACAATTGGTTACCCACAAGCCGAGATAAACAAACCAATTCCAAACATTTGTAGCACAGGTACAATTGGTTACCCATAAGCCGAGATGTACAAACCGATTCCAAACATTTGTAGCACAGGTACAATTGGTTACCCATAAGCCGAAATAAACAAACCGATTCCAAACATTTGTAGCACAGGAACAATTGGTGACCCACAAGCCAAGATAAACAAACCAATTGTACCTGATTCCAAACATTTGAAGCACAGGAACAATTGGTTACCCATAAGCCGAGATAAACAAACCGATTCCAAACATTTGCAGCACAGGTACAATTAGTTACCCACAAGCCGAGATAAACAAACCGATTCCAAACATTTGCAGCACAGGTACAATTAGTTACCCACAAGCTGAGATAAACAAACCGATTCCAAACATTTGCAGCACAGGTACAATTGGTTACCCAAAAGCCGAGATAAACAAACCGATTCCAAACATTTGTAGCACAGGTACAATTGGTTACCCACAAGCCGAGATAAACAAACCGATTCCAAACATTTGCAGCACAGGTACAATTGGTTACCCATAAGCTGAGATAAACAAACCGATTCCAAACATTTGCAGCACAGGTACAATTGGTTACCCACAAGCCGAGATAAACAAACCGATTCCAAACATTTGTAGCCGATATTGGACAACAAGCTGCAACTTTCAGGGCATGTTAAGAACATGTATTATATTATAAAAAAAATGTATTTTCAACAATAACTTCGTCATTTTTGAACTCATGAAGTTAGAACATGCGTCTAAAGTTGCTCCTATAAAACAAAGTAAAACAAAGTAAGTCCTGCCTTTCATGAGCATCCCCGGATCGAGCTGAGCCAGGTACTTGGCTCCGAACGGCGTGTTCTTGAGCGCCTCCAAGTGGGCGCTGACGGCGCTGTCCAGCATCGGAAGCGCCTTGTCAGAGTTGCCGGACTCCAGCTGGGCGCTCATCAGGAGCACACAGGAGCTGGGACTCGATCCTTGCACCTGGACAATCGGACGAGTCAGTCGGAAAACACAATTACAGTTTTAAAGTTACTGTTTCAAACTGGGTGTCGGATGCTAAATGAAGTCGCACGGATTTCCTGACCCTTCTTAACACAAACCACACGCTTTTATCACCCTTGAGGAATAAACTAACAGTTGTGCTACCCTTACCTTACCTCGGTCTCATGGACTCTTATGTATGGTAGGTACTCAATGATTTGAGATCCCCAAACATTAGCAAACTCAAATTCATTCGAGTGTAGTTAATGCCTCAAGGGTGATAGCTTGACTAACGTTGACCATGTGAACAAAAGAACCAGTCGTTTTGCAAGACATCCTGACATTCTAATCATCCCTTCAAGCAATGTTGACACATAGGGCTGGGTCTAACACCCGAGTCCAATGTATCCTTCCATACTAAAGAAACGAGCAAAAATAAATAAAAATACAGTGTTTTGGAGTAATTTTCAGTGATGTTGATTGATATTCAGTTGAAAGAATGTTTCGTTGACATACTTACAAGAAACCATCAAGCCCAATCAACCTGGTGATAAATATCTCAACAATCTTTTAACTGGTCATATCATGAGCAGTTGTTTTCAAAAAAATTATTCCAAGCCAGGTTTTGAATGCCCAATAAAAGACTCGCTGTTTTCCTGACATTTTTGTCCAGCTATCACCCTTGAAGAAGTAAAGTCTAGCATGTAATGAAACTTTGGAAGAACAGTGAGACTTTATTGAGCGTTCCAAACCCAGTTTGAAATATTTGTCTTCCAATCCCAATATGAAATATTTTTCTTCCATACCACGCACCTCCCTGAGGAACTCAATCTGCTGTCGAGCCTGAGGACTGCCACCAGCCTCCTGCAACTGACACATGGTCAGACCCATCAACGCTCCCATCGACGACTCGTCCACCTTGGTCGCAGCTCGGAAGAATCTGCAACCACAGCCATAGTTGTCCCTGTCATCTTGGACTAACAAGATGACAACCATGGGCACAAGAATCTGCAACCACAGCCATAGTTGTCCCTGTCATCTTGGACTAACAAGATGACAACCATGGGCACAAGAATCTGCAACCATGGCCATAGTTGTCCCTGTCATCTTGGACTAACAAGATGACAACCATGGGCACAAGAATCTGCAACCACAGCCATAGTTTGTCTCTGTCATCTTGGACTAACAAGATGTCAACCATGGGCACAAGAATCTGCAACCATGGCCATAGTGTGTCCCTGTCTCTTGGACTAACAAGATGTCAACCTTGGGCACAAGAATCTGCAATTGGTTACCCAAGCAATTTATATTAAAACTTACAATCGAGGATACGACTCAAACACATGTTAAAATAATTTTTATTAAAGAATATTTTTTCAAGCTGGACAAGTTTTATGAAAAAACAAGCTTGACATGTGACACACTAGTTTTAACACCACATTCAGGTAAAATGTCTTGGCATCTTTCTTATAAATTAATGGTTGCAGTGCTGCTAGCAACTTACCTGACCGCCTCCTTTGTGCGGCCCTGCAGCAGACACTGGTGTCCCACTTCGGCAGCGGCATCCGCGCTTCCCGGCTCCAGCTTGGCCGCGCGTTCCGCAAACCGGAACGTCTCGGCCAGAACGGCCGCATTCCCAACGCACACGCGCGAGAACAGCACGGCGTCCGCGAGGAACACGGACGTGTTCTCGGGCTCGCGCTTCTCCGTCTCGCAGAAGAGGCGGCGCAGACCGAGACCGGCCTCCTCGTGGTTGGCTTCACGAACCACCAGGGACAGCACCTGACAGAGACCCCCAAGCACTGCAATGTTGACATGCATTGAGCTAGACCGGCCTCCTCGTGGTTGGCTTCACGAACCACCAGGGACAGCACCTGACAGAGACGCCCAAGCACTGCGATGTTGACATGCATTGAGCTAGACCGGCCTCCTCGTGGTTGGCTTCACGAACCACCAGGGACAGCACCTGACAGAGACCCCCAAGCACTGCGATGTTGACATGCATTGAGTGAGACCGGCCTCCTCGTGGTTAGCTTCACGAACCACCAGGGACAGCACCTGACAGAGACCCCCAAGCACTGCGATGTTGACATGCATTGAGCTAGACCGGCCTCCTCGTGGTTGGCTTCACACACCACCAGGGACAGCACCTGACAGAGACCCCCAAGCACTGTGATGTTGACATGCATTGAGTGAGACCGGCATCCTCGTGGTTGGCTTCACGAACCACCAGGGACAGCACCTGACAGAGACCCCCAAGCACTGCGATGTTGACATGCATTGAGCTAGACCGGCCTCCTCGTGGTTGGCTTCACACACCACCAGGGACAGCACCTGACAGAGACCCCCAAGCACTGTGATGTTGACATGCATTGAGTGAGACCGGCATCCTCGTGGTTGGCTTCACGAACCACCAGGGACAGCACCTGACAGAGACCCCCAAGCTCTGCGATGTTGACATGCATTGGGCTAGACCGGCCTGATGGCTCTACACTCCATTTCACGTTAAGAAGGAGAGTGCTTTTCAATCTTCCTCATGGACATGCTGCTGCTAGACTAGACACAAGCCAAGAGTTTCAAACTCAACGGCCATGTCTTGAGCCGGACAAAGGGCTCCGTAGGCATGTTTGAAACTCTTAGATCGTGTCTAGCAGCAGTGGGTCCTCGAGGAAGATGCACATCCACCCCCTTCTTGATGTGAAATGGAGTAAAGGGTCGCCATTTTGCTCCTAACGCTCTGAACTAGAGATCTAAAATTATCGGTAATATGGTAAAGTTAGTTAGATAGACAAGTTTTATGAAAAGTTTTATAGAAAAGTGATTACTGTAAATTTTATGATGTCTCACAAGCGATTCCAAGTGTTACCAACAGCGTGTGCACAAGTTAAAATGCCTATCCGATCACTGAGCTGCGCTCATCTTCATCACACCACAAGTAGAGTTCGGGAAGCCCTAAACTCCTAGGAGAGTGAATCTTCCTCGAGGACCCACTCCTGCTAGACACGAGCTAAGAGTTTCAAAACTGCCCATATAGCCTATTGTCCAGCTCGAGACATGGCTTGTGAGTTTTGAAACTCTTAGCTCGTTTCTAGCAGCAGTGGGTCCTCGAGGAAGACGCAAATCCACTCTCCTTCTCTACGTGAAGTGGGGTGTGCTCACCTTGACCCGCAAAGCCTCCAGACAGCCGGGGTCCAAGGCCAGCACCCTGGCGGCGGTGTCCAGGGTCGCGTCCCAGTTGCGCGTAGCCAGCAGCAGCTTCATCTTCTCTACGAGCGGCGCGGGCAGCGCGGGAAACCGGCCCGCCAGCTGGCTGACCACGAGGATCGCGCCGTCGTAGTCCTTGGCGCACTCCAGCAGCTTGGCCTTGGCGAACGCGGCGTCTACGTCGCGGTGGTTGCCTTCCAGCGCCGCTTCGACGAAGCTGCGGACAGGCACCGTTAGGGGAGACCGTTTTGAAGTCGATCTTTTAGACAGATCCAAGTTTGCGATCTTTTTTCTAGAATTGAAATTCTAGTTCGTTTTATAAAAAGATCAAATTCGTTTAAAAGATCTATTCCAGAAAAAAAACTAGAGAAATTGTCTATTGTTTTCAGACAATCGAAGATTCATTGCGTCTGTTTCGACTTGTCCCAAAATGAACGGTCAAATTGGAAGTAGGTTATGTTATTAAATTTCTTAGACTCATGACTACTATATATATCCTATCTTTAGCACTAGTTTTGAAGAAAGAAAAAACTATTTCAAACTGGGATTTAAATGCTAAATCTATAGGTAATAATATCTATAGCTAAATCTATAGGCTAAAACTATAGGTATTTAAATTCTGTGTTTTGCAGAGCTACTAAATATGGAATTTCAGCCAACAACATTGCTTCCATGCTGTTGGCTGAAATTCCATATTAAGTATCTCTGCAAAACACACAGAATTGAATGACCTATCCTATAGTGCTTCTGAAACACACCTGAATAGGAATGAGAGACTATCTTGATCTTTTAAAACAATATTTTTAAAAAGATCTTGAAAAAACTACAAGATCATCATGGAAAAAACTATTGTGATCAGTTCTAAGATCACTAAAAATGAAATATGAAAAAGATCCTTCCCCAACTATGGGGAAGGGGAAGCAACGGAGGTGGTAACACAACATGGCAATGTTACCGGTGATATTGGTTAGAAGTTAGGTTTTACCAAAAAGTGGTCAAATTGGTGAAATTGAAATTATCAGCAAAGAATGATGGTCCTTTGATCTACCTTAAATGCATTTTCTGAACTTTACAGGCCTTGCATAATGTATGAACTACACAGACAGAGTTGATTGTGATAACAGACATAATCAATTGCAAATGTTGCCATCATGTACAATTATTTGGAAAAATAATTACCTAACAGGGTTGCTTTATTCATAGGGGGTAGGTACACTATTTAAATGGTGGAAGGCCAAATGGACGAAGGCCAAATGGACGAAGGCCGCACACGTTTGCACAACAGGCAAAATAGTCCCGGCCATACACACTGATTTGAGAGGGCATTTAGACAATGCATACCCACCCACATTTGACAGAATTACCATAAAACTTCTCAGTGATATTGCCATACTACCGCTTGACATCCCACACGTACCGAGCTGCGTCTAGCGGCCGAGGGCCCGCGAGCTCGGTCCACGCTTTCACAACGAGCCCGTCAACCGAGTCGGGATGGGATTTGACGAGCCGATCGGCGTATTCGCCTGCCTTGGTCGGTTTCCCGAGCGCAAGCAGCACGACCGCGGCGTGGTACAGGCCTGCCTCGCCCGCCCGCTTGCGCTCCAGTTTCAGTCGCGAGTCGAGCGTAGCGAGCGCTTCCTTGTCGACGGCGCCGGCGCGATTGTGGGCCCATTGCATCGCCACAATCGCGCCGAGCATCGCGTCCGGCTCGCGTTGCAATGCTTCCAGTTCGCGGAGGCCCTCGGCCGGTTTCGAGCCCAGCACCAGCGACAGGCCGTTGTAGAGCTGGAAGGCGGCGTTGCCTGGGAAACACTTCAGGCCTTCGAGCGCGGCCTCCTGCATGGAGTGGAAGAGACGCTCACGACAGAAGTAAAATATCTTAGCTTTCAAGTCGTTCACTTCCATTTTTTATTGGTTTTTTTTCTACTGTGTGGACTATATTACAGATTCTTTAGATTCTTTAAATGCTAGCCTTGAAGTCTACAAGAAGGCGTTGAACAATCAGAAAGGTTTAAGCTACGACGATTTCCTTGTACTGAGGTAATGGATTGTCACTATAATACTTCTGCAAGTATTCACAAGTGAGCTTCATCTTGTAGTCGTTTTCAAGGCAGAATTCGAATGCACCCTAAAAAAAATATTTAAAAACATTACAACTTTGCACTGGAAATACGGTTGCCGTAAAGTGGTTTCAGAATTCCGCCGACCTTTGCTAGGACTTTGGCAACTCCCAAGCCTTGGAATGAGGCTGGAACTTCCGTGTGATATAGTTCCAGAGTGTTTGCATCGATTTTTTCATAACAGATAACAGCTTTTTCTGGAAAGTGCATATGTGGCAGGTGAACTTGCTGATTGACTGAGGATTTTTGGGCAATTTCTGATAAAATAAAGGTAGGTAGGCAAGCTATCATTCGTCAATGTTATAAGTTACCTTCCAACTGTTCTAGCTTTACATAGAACCTTTTCGTTGAACCATCATGATTCACCACCAGTTGAGCCGTAGAAAATGTTTTCGAAGGTCCTAACAATGTGCTCGGAATCAGATCACGAGATAAAAGTCTTGCAGACCGACGCAACATTTGGTAATCGGAAAATTCCAAGGTAAGGAAAAATCGATGAGAGAAATAATCAACAGTGGCCCGAGTTCTAACCTTTGTTTCAAACCAGATTCAAACAGTTTGTTTTGATGCCTGTCCTGTCAGCTGTCTGCGGCTGTTTCTGGCGCTAGCTTTCAAAATATGTCTCTGTGACTATTTTCAATCTAAGATCACTATATTAATATATATTATTGTTATATATGCTCAGGTGATTGTATTTCACGAACTTACCATCTAGTTATTTAGAGTATTTTGTAAAATGTTATGGGAGAAGAAAAAGTCAACAAATTATTGAACGAAATCAATACCTTCCCCATCTCTGACCTTACCTGTGGCCGCGACCAGAGAGGCCGCAATAAATGGCGACATTACGTTTAAAAGGGAATATACAACGCTTACGATTACAATTAAATATAATTTTTAATCAAATTTTCCATAGGTATTGTTGATCAATTGCAAAATTGCTGCACATTGAACATTACTTTTCAGACATTTTTATGCAATGTTTTTGCTATGACATAGTGTCCGAGAGACACTATAAAAACGCTGACTGCTGATTCCGATTGCGGGACTCCATGGAAAGTGCAAATGTCATTACACCAATTATGGTGTTGTATTTGTCTAAGCTTGATTGAAAACTACTGATGTGAGTTTCAATTTGGGGAATGTCACGCGAAGTGTCCCTGTGTGTCATACGTCTTGAAATATATCAAGAATCGCGTAAAATTACCGCAATGGGAGACAAAGATCCTGAAGGTATAATGCACAAGCGTATTGCATCATCGAATTGCAGGCATTAAGAAGAACTCTGTTGTAGGTACCTACCTAGGTAGTACCTATCTACCTTGTTCACTAAAAATCTGAATTTTCCCCTTAGAGTGCGGAGCAATGGCCGTTGTAGCAGATCCAGCCCGTGAGCGCAGAGATCCAAAAGATATTACCGTTGAGACATTCTCGAGAAATGACAGTCATCCCGTTGGATTGCTGCAAGGGCCGGATGAATTTCCTTCTTTTCCGCCGATAGAAACTGATGGCACTAGGCCCAAAGGATTAAGTGAATCAAGCAGTCAAGAAACTGCAGCTAAGGATCAAATCCACTTCATATCAGGAAATCCTTTTGTTGAAGTTACAAAGGGAATATTGCATCTCTTCAAAGAAAAGTAAGAACCTACTACCTACCTAGTAGCATATACCAATATAGGTAGGAGCATTGTATTGGTCTTTTGGCAACTAATCAAACACACACAATTTTCTAATAAATATTAGCATAGTGTTCATCAATGGTGGTAACAGTAACGTGACCAGCTCGTTGCTTCCTCCAGCCAGCTGACGGACACTGGTCGCGCGACCCAACGCAGCCAGACGATCTGCATGCTAGCCGTGCCTGCGACCATGACCTGTCACGACCTGCTGACGTTCACAGCCGCCTGTCACCACGACATACAGCACATCCGTGTGCTTCGGGACGGATCGCCCAACCAGTACATGGCTCTTCTAACGTTCCGTTCACAGGTAAAAAAAAAAAACACCGGAAACCAGTGAGACTTTTATTCAAATCCCAGTTTGAAATATTTTTTTTTTCTGATAAAAGGATTTCTTTTGCAATAGGTAAATGAGATTGTGATCGAATTTGAGCGCACAAAAATTATAATCCTACCTAGGTAGGTAGGTACATAGTGGATTATTAGGGGATTTAGTCATTAGGTTGGTACAAGATACTGGTTTTCTACCATAAATTCTAAGAAAAATTGCTCTTGTTCAGAATTACACTAGTTGTCAAACTTTAAATACCCACCTAGCCACAATATCCATCAAGTTGAGAATGACCAGACGTGACAAATAACATACCAAATGTAGGTAGGTACCTATCTAGTAGTACAGTGTTTTTTGGAGAGGAAATTGAAAACTTGAGATTTAGCCATTGGGAGATGTACCTAGGTATCCACTAGATTTGACTGCTAGAGATTGAAACAAATGTGCCTGAAATGTTGATATTGATGCAGTTAGGTAGGTATCCAGCTACCTCAGTCTCATCAAGCTGGAAAGGTTCCATAAGAAGTACATGTGCTTAAATGGCATGGCATGGGCAACCCCCGGCCCGGCACTATTTTGGCCGGCCTGCCGGGTCTTATGCATATTACATGAAAGATTGGCCCGGACTCTGTCTGAATACAATATTTAGGTTTACCTACCTTAAGTTTACATAAAACCGAAGTTTTTCGAAGTATCATTAGTTCATTTCTAGTAGTTTTAGGGAAATTTTAAATCAGGCCCGTGACTTCCAAAAGGTTGCCACGCCTGCCATACACGGTCTTAGGCCGTGTCTGGATCGGCTGTTCCACGCAGTCTCGCGGACTCGTTCTTGACAAATGACGTCACAAGTACCTACTGTAAAACTGCAAAACCACCGAGACCAAGACCGCATAGCAGAGCGAGTACGCTAGACGTGGCTGATGCAGCATCGCAGACTTGGTCTTGGTGACTTGCCTGTTATTAAATTGCGATTGGAACCGTAATTATGTCAGGTAGCAGAAGTTATCTTTATGAATATAGAACAAAGGAAGTCGCCAAGACCAAGTAGGCAAGACCAAGACCAAATCACGAGACCGAGATCATGTCTATTAGTCTTAGGTCCAAGCTAGGAACGTTTGTCGAGGTACGATGATTGGACAGCCGCTCCTGCCTTCCCTCGCCAGGCGTCTGCGTCCGAGTTCTTCGGCAGCTTCAACGGCGCCCCGTTCAACTCGCTGGACCCGTCGGGCGTGTGCCATCTGGTGTTCATCTCGCGGGTGGAGGTGACCTCGGAGCCGGACTTGGCGCCTCCGTCGGGCCACACGGAGCTGCCCACGTGCCCGGTCTGTCTGGAGCGCATGGACGAGAGTGTGGACGGCATCCTCACCATCCTCTGCAACCACGCCTTCCACGGCAACTGCCTCGACAAGTGGGGAGACGTCAGGTAGGCCACTTTATTGCCGCCCTGTCGCCACCCTGTCGCCACCCAGTCGCCACCCAGTCGCCACCCTGTCGCAACCAGGCCACCACCCTGTCGCCACCCTGTCGCCACCCTGTCGCCACCCGGTCGCCACAAAAGTACCAAATCAAACAGCAAAACCAGATTTCATCAACAACTGCTCTAAAAGCCTAATTAAATGTGGTATTCTGCTCAATTTTTTTAACGTTAAGAAGTAGAGTAAAATTGTAGGTATCTTCCTCGAGGACCCACTGTTGCTAAAAAAAAGTGAAGAGTCCCACAACTGCCCATGCAGATAGGCTTTTGTCCGACAAAGTTTTGGAACTCTTAGCATATCGTGTCTAGCAGCAGTGGGTCCCCGGGGAAGATGAACAAGCGAAGCTACTTGAATCTGAAAACCAGCCACTCCAAACATGTACCTTGCCAGTGACAGTTCCGTCTGACAGCTGATGCCAGTAGCAATATTTTGGACACCACCGTCTGGATCCTGAGCTACCAATAGGCTGTTTTGAAATTTGAAATTGCAAGGAATTTTTTGACAGTAACAAAGCAAATCAGTTTGTTGTCAAGCATATTGCTACGTTGCCATATGCACATTTTACACAGGGTCCACTTGGATGAGTGTGACAGAAGTTTTGTCTCTGCAATAAAATCGCCCACTCCTATTCCACTCACACTCAGTGCGCACTGAGTGGAGTAAGCCTTGCGTGCGCACTCAGTGCACGACTCTGCATTTGGGCCTTTATATCTTTACTTAAAAATTGATTTGCAGTGCCGAACTGGCCAGGGCAGCGATTGCCGCCGGGGCCCCGAGCAAATTTGGCCGTGGGGGCCCCTAGTTTTCGACCACCGGGGCCCTTCTAGATGATAACCTTTTTTTTTTAGGGAAAGGATTTTTTGAATAGGTCATCCGAAAACGAGGCGATGACATGTTTTTAGGGAATTTGTGTGCTGGCCACTTTTTGACCCTTAAATCCGCGCCTGGTGTCGAGGACCCCTACGACCTCGTCGCCGCCAAGGCCCTTGGATAACCAGTACGACACAGCTGATTTGAAACTGTTCAAAGCGCAGAACAAACACGAGTCATTCCTTCCATTTCATTTCACTGAAATTGACCTAATTTAGTAGTATTTTCGAGCAGGTTGTGGGTAGTTACCTAATACCTGTTTTCTTTTTGCGCGTGTAGGGTGCTTATGCCACGATGCCGGCATTTGCGGGCTCTGTAGCAACGTCATGGTCCAGCTTTTCTGCCAGTGGTGCATTTAATATCTTTGTATTCAGCTGTCAATGCATCATAATGGGCTGTAGGAGAAACATTGATGCTACACTCTGTCCCATTAGAGAATATACTTTCAGCTTCTACGCTGGCACTCACTCTTGCATGGCTGCAGTCACGGTAAGGGCGGCCATCTTGAAGATTCATCAGGGCAAATGTAATGCAATAGAGACTGCTGGCGCTGCAGAGGTAACGTGTTTCACGACATGAGATGCAGTGAGGTGAGGTGGATATAACGCACACGGACCAGTTTAAGTTCGTTCAGCTAGGTAGCGATTAACTTGTGAACGTCTGCCCGATTCCCAGCTGCCCTGTGTGCCGCTACGTGCAGACCCCAGAGCTTGCCGAGGACACCCACTGTCAGGAATGCCACTCCGCCGACTCTCTTTGGATCTGTCTCATCTGCGGCCACGTCGGATGCAGCCGCTACGTCATGGGCCACGCCTCACAGTGAGTACACCACGACATAACCTCAAAACTACTTTAGTACAGCTACAGAAGTTGCCTTGGGCTGAACAACAGCATAGGCTGTGAGCTTTGAAACGTTGGGCAAGCCATGCCTTGGGCTGGACAACAGCATGGGCTGTGAGCTTTGGAACGTTTGGCAAGCCATGCCTTGGGCTGGACAACAGCATGGGCAGTGAGCTTTGGAACGTTTGGCAAGCCATGCCTTGGGCTGGACAACAGCACATGGGCTGTAAGCTTTGAAATGTTGGGCAAGCCATGCCTTGGGCTGGACAACAGCATGGGCAGTGAGCTTTGGAACGTTTGGCAAGCCATGCCTTGGGCTGGACAACAGCACATGGGCTGTAAGCTTTGAAATGTTGGGCAAGCCATGCCTTGGGCTGGACAACAGCATGGGCAGTGAGCTTTGAAACGTTGGGCAAGCCATGCCTTGGGCTGGACAACAGCATGGGCAGTGAGCATTGAAACGTTGGGCAAGCCATGCCTTGGGCTGGACAACAGCATGGGCAGTGAGCTTTGAAACGTTTGGCAAGCCATGCCTTGGGCTGGACAACAGCATGGGCAGTGAGCTTTGGAACGTTTGGCAAGCCATGCCTTGGGCTGGACAACAGCACATGGGCTGTAAGCTTTGAAATGTTGGGCAAGCCATGCCTTGGGCTGGACAACAGCATGGGCAGTGAGCTTTGAAACGTTTGGCAAGCCATGCCTTGGGCTGGACAACAGCACATGGGCTGTAAGCTTTGAAATGTTGGGCAAGCCATGCCTTGGGCTGGACAACAGCATGGGCAGTGAGCTTTGAAACGTTGGGCAAGCCATGCCTTGGGCTGGACAACAGCACATGGGCTGTAAGCTTTGAAATGTTGGGCAAGCCATGCCTTGGGCTGGACAACAGCACATGGGCTGTAAGCTTTGAAATGTTGGGCAAGCCATGCCTTGGGCTGGACAACAGCATGGGCAGTGAGCTTTGGAACGTTTGGCAAGCCATGCCTTGGGCTGGACAACAGCACATGGGCTGTAAGCTTTGAAATGTTGGGCAAGCCATGCCTTGGGCTGGACAACAGCACATGGGCTGTAAGCTTTGAAATGTTGGGCAAGCCATGCCTTGGGCTGGACAACAGCATGGGCAGTGAGCTTTGGAACGTTTGGCAAGCCATGCCTTGGGCTGGACAACAGCACATGGGCTGTAAGCTTTGAAATGTTGGGCAAGCCATGCCTTGGGCTGGACAACAGCATGGGCAGTGAGCTTTGGAACGTTTGGCAAGCCATGCCTTGGGCTGGACAACAGCATGGGCAGTGAGCTTTGGAACGTTTGGCAAGCCATGCCTTGGGCTGGACAACAGCATGGGCTGTAAGCTTTGAAATGTTGGGCAAGCCATGCCTTGGGCTGGACAACAGCATGGGCAGTGAGCTTTGGAACGTTTGGCAAGCCATGCCTTGGGCTGGACAACAGCACATGGGCTGTAAGCTTTGAAATGTTGGGCAAGCCATGCCTTGGGCTGGACAACAGCATGGGCTGTAAGCTTTGAAACGTTGGGCAAGCCATGCCTTGGGCTGGACAACAGCATGGGCTGTGAGCTTTGAAACATTGGGCAAGCCATGCCTTGGGCTGGACAACAGCATGGGCTGTAAGCTTTGAAACATTAGGCAAGCCATGCCTTGGTTCCTGACGGAAGCCGCTTGTTCCGACAGACACTACCAGTCGACGCTGCATTGCTACTCGATGCAGCTCGGCACGAACCGAGTGTGGGACTACGTGGGCGACAACTTCGTGCACCGACTGCTGCAGAACAAAGCGGACGGCAAGCTGGTGGAAGGAGCCGGGCCGGGAAAAGGCGAGAGTGAGGAGAAGCTGGACTCGGTAAGACCTTCTCTTGTATGCCTGGGAATATTCACCTATTTGTTGAACAACTTCATGTTGATTTCCCATATTTTCTTGTACTAAATTTTTCTTAGGCTTGTTTTTACAGTGTTACAAGTTATTACTTTTCTTTCTTTTCCTTACCTATGCAGATGATCCAGCAATCGCTTATGGTACCTAATTATTATGTGAATGTACGTGACTGTTTATGGCCTTGTTTACTGCCACTTTTTTGGGGTCCATATGCTTGTCTATTAGAAAATAATTTTTAGTTTTCCAGGAATATTTTAAATTTGAAAGTAAGATGAAATAGCTGCAGTGTGAAATCAGGTCTACATTCCATTTCACATTAAGAAGGAGAGAGGATTCGCAACTTCCTCGAGGACCCACTACTGCAAGACACGAGCGTAGAGTTTAAAAACTTACAAGCCATGTCTTCAGCCATAAGGCTATAATTTAAAAGGAGTTTTGAAACTCAATCTCCTTCTTAACGTGAAATGAAGTTAGGTTTAAAAGAATTTTCCATTGTTCTGATTCTAAAAGGTAGAATATAGAAATACCTGCCAAGGTATATTAAGTATTTAGCAGGTTCAACGTTACCTGTTGTGACCCAGGCCCTCCTGCAATCCTGAAACCCCCAGGTCCAGCTGGAGTTCTCGTACCTGCTGACGTCTCAGCTGGACTCTCAGCGGCGGTTCTTCGAGGAGCGCCTGTCACGCCTAGAGGCGGCGGGGGCGGCGGCCACACGCGAGGCGGCCGAGAAGGCGGCCGAAGCTGCCGCAGAGAACGAGGCTCGCGGCAAGAAGTTGCTGCTGCTGGCTCGCGACAAGATCGCCACTGACAAGAAGGTAGGACACACGTCCAGAACAAGGGCACATCTGCTGCCATTCCACTCCCACACTAAAGCAGACACGCCAAAGCCCTCCGCCCGCAATAATTGTTTCGCCGGTGTCAAGGGACGGAGCCACTGTTTGTTGATCACCTGTGACCAAGGTAACTGTAACCACGTGAGGAACATTGTGTCCCTTGATTATATTGACCTTGTGCCATGGCCTGGTAGATGAAGCCATAACTATAACCACCTGTGGAACTTTGGGTCCCTTGAAAATAATTGACCTTGTGCCATTGCCTGGTAGATGATGTTAAAACAAGTTGCCAATGCACCCCAGCGATGGAATTACTGGCATCAATGTTTTGCCGTATCCGTAGCTAGGTATGGTAGAAGATCTGGGTAACCTTATCTCTGTGGTGGGGCTTCCTTTTTACGCAGCTGGCGCAGACGGCGGCCAAGCTCTCGGCGGCGCTCTCGGAGCTGCAGGACGAGAAACAGATGAGCAAAGCGTTGCAGCGGAACCAGGCGGCCTGGCAGACAAAGTTCACGGCGCTGGAGACGCAGTTTGAACAGTACAAGGTCGCCAAGGACAAGGTAATGCACGGACTGTCCGATTCCCAACTGGTATGGGAACCCGAGAGAATCACGGTTTTTCACGGAACAGGAAACCAAACCGTTGTCAATGATTTTCCACGAACCAGCACCGTTATTACGATAGAAATATATCGGTTCCTATGTGGTTGGCACAAAGTCGTGGGTTCTTTGAGCCTGCCGTTATCAATGATTTTCCATGAACCGGAACCGGTTTTTCAACTTAAAACTAGGGCTTCTCGAACGCAATTTGTGTGGCGTTGAAGATGAGCGTAGCGGTTTGTATTTAGCGCATAAAAAGATTGAGGCAAGAAGCCTATGAAAATCATGGAGCAGCAAGCCAGACCATTGCTTTCTCAAAAATTCTGATCACTTGAAAATGTAAATGATTCTGACCTTTCTTTGTTTCTGTCCGAGCTGTCGGGTAGCGGAAATATGCTCATTTTGAGGTCATTGAGCAATGTGCATGTAAATTACATAGATTTAACTCATGCCCAAGGGTTTTTATTAGGTTCGAGATACATTTCTGCTGCGGACTTACTTTCAAAATTTTGCATGCAAGAAATTGACAAAGTTTCTAATATCTGTCAAATCTTGAAGTCTATTTCAAGTCAAAAAATCTGGTGTATTGTTTCAATTTGGTTTCGATGGTTTCTAAAGACAACAATCGAAATTGGGAAAATTTCAAAACAATACGCACTTTTAAATAAATTTCCGTACTTTTCCAAACTTTCTCAATTGCCGAATATTGCTATTTTTTCTGCTTTGAAAGTGGGTATGGAGGATTTTCTTGAAAAACACAGGGGGTCTAAGTTGAGAACAAAAGTAGACTCTCTGAAAATTTCATCGCAATCGTCGCAGACGTTTGGCCTGTAGAGAGCGCACAAACACACATACAAAAAAAAAACACGCAGGTGTTTTTTTTAGCAGTAGTGAAATTGATGATTTCGCTTCGCTCGCAACGCTCATCAAAAATTTAAATGTTTCTGTGCGGTCCCATATTGTTTGCTGCGCTGTCCCGGTCCCACATGTTGGAGTCTCTGACTGCGCTGGTTCCGTTGTCAGGAGCTGGCGGACGTCAAGGAGCAGCTGCGCGACGTCATGTTCTTCCTCGAGGCGCAGAAGGTTTGCGGGGAGTCTGCGGACAGCGCGGACATCGCGGCGGGCCGAGTCACCATCGGGGAGTCTCCGCCTGACAAGCCCGTCCGTCGACGCAACAAGCCGCGCTGAGGGGTGTCACAGGTGAGGAGCCCGCGTCTCTCAGGGCCGTTGCATTGAAACCATCATTCGCCCTGGTGCCCACTTGTTCCTCATCCTCAGTGACCTAAATACTTCAAGATAACAAGCTGCATCCTTGAACACAGCAGGGACAGGACCTGACTTTGCTTGCAGGCAAAAAGAGGTCCAGCCTTTTTAATCCTGTGCTAGGAACTCATAAAGTCTGGTGCATTTCATACCTTTATTTATTTGTAACTTGTATTGTGAATTAGGTACTGTAATGGAGTCACAGTTTAGGGTTTCTCACTCCAAGTCGAATCTGAGGCACTTTCATTTGTTCCCTGCCAGACGACTTACACAGTGGGTCCTAGCATGCTTGTACCAATGCTAGGAACTTGTTTTCAACGTGAATCTGCTCCCTCTCGCAAGCCATGGTCTCCTAGCATGCTTGTACCAATGCTAGGAACTTGTTTTCAAAGTGAATCTGTCCCCTCTCGCAAGCCATGGTCCCCTAGCTTGTTTGTACCAATAGCTTGTTTGTAGCATGCTTGTACCAATGCTAGGAACTTGTTTTCAACGTGAATCTGCTCCCTCTCGCAAGCCATAGTCTCCTAGCATGCTTGTACCAATGCTAGGAACTTGTTTTCAACGTGAATCTGCTCCCTCTCGCAAGCCATGGTCTCCTAGCATGCTTGTACCAATGCTAGGAACTTGTTTTCAACGTGAATCTGCCCCCTCTCGCAAGCCATGGTCTCCTAGCATGCTTGTACCAATGCTAGGAACTTGTTTTCAACGTGAATCTGCTCCCTCTCGCAAGCCATGGTCTCCTAGCATGCTTGTACCAATGCTAGGAACTTGTTTTCAAAGTGAATCTGCCCCCACTCGCAAGCCATGGTCCCCTAGCTTGTTTGTACCAATGCTAGGAACTTGTTTTCAACGTGAATCTGCCCCCTCTCGCAAGCCGTGGTCCCCTAGCATGCTTGTACCAAAGCTAGGAACTTGTTTTCAACATGAATCTGCCCCCTCTCGCAAGCCGTGGTCCCCTAGCATGCTTGTACCAATGCTAGGAACTTGTTTTCAACGTGAATCTGCGCCCTCTCGCATGCCATGGTCCCCTAGCATGCTTGTACCAATGCTAGGAACTTGTTTTCAACGTGAATCTGCCCCCTCTCGCAAGCCGTGGTCCCCTAGCATGCTTGTACCAATGCTAGGAACTTGTTTTCAACGTGAATCTGCGCCCTCTCGCAAGCCGTGGTCCCCTATCACGCTTGTACCAATGCTAGGAACTTGTTTTCAATGTGAATCTGCTGCGATGCGCCCATGTTTCATGACGTTGTGCATTGACAATTGAATGATGTTGTCGCTGGAGAAAATGTTATTAAAAGATTATCTGTTTATTATATTATCTAGGGATGTTAATCGATTATGAGAAAAAAACAATTAATCGATTTTACTATAGGTAATAATAAAAAACATCGAAATTCCAAAAAAATCGTCAGAAATGCAAAGATTTACTGATGAAGGTGCACTTTTTTCCCACACAAAAAAAAATCCCTTACAGCCCACACAGCTGTGTAGCGCTGGCTTATCTGTAGCTTAGTAGCAATGGAGGGAATCATTCTCGTGACTTACCTCAAATTTGAGAGAGTGCGTCTTTTCAGATAAATTTAAAAATAGCTGTTGTAGATATTTATTACAGTGCAAATGTGAACCTGAAAAGTGAAAATACCTCCAATTTACAAAATACATCTTTTTGTGCCTCAAATCCACGATCTTTTCTGAAAAAGTAAAAAAAATCGATTATTAATCTATTGTCAGTTTTCATTTTGATTCGATAATCAATTTGAAAAAAAGAATTGTTTGACATCCCTAATATTGTCTAGGTATAATATATAGTATATTAAATTACACTTGTGTGTTCCTGTGTATCTTTTAGCAATTCATGTGTATGAATGATGATAAAATGTATGCAAAGGCGAATAGCAATAAAAGTATCATCACTAAGCTTACAACAGTTAGTTCCAGTTACCCGACTCCACAGTGGCTTGCCACGTCGACAGAGACAGCTGTTTCTTCCTGAAGATGTCCCGCGATGTGGGTAAAACCACCACGTGGTAGCAGCGAGCAATCGCGGTGGCAGTTGGCAATCCAATACGGAGAAAGTCAACTCACTGTCCACATCTTTGCTGCTGACCAACCGAAACGTCTCAATCATAGTTAGATACGTGTGTTGTTCTTGTTTGTGATATTATTATTTAATTAAACAATATTGTAATGAAAGTTACTGCCTTCAAATATCAGCTATTTACCTTACCTAATGATGTGTGATTTGAACTAATTTGAAATAGAAATGAAAAGTTAAAAACTTATCCATACCTTTCCTACGTTGCAATTGCCCGTCATTTTAAGTTTAAACCCAGTATTCAGTGTGGCATGGAGCAAAATCCTGGGGCGTCAACGAAGGTGAACTCCTAGCCCCACCCTTAAATGGGCATTAAAGACTTCAAATTTATTTTTATCATCGACTAGGATGATATAATAATGGCCTTTGGACAGCAAAAAAATCTTCTCGTGTCTACGGCCATCCATACATAAGTTACCAAAGTCCACGTCTTTCGGCCTAGGTGCTTAGAAAAACAACTCCCATAAGGTTTTACCCGTAGCGCTTTTTCGACCCTTAGCACCATAGAGAAAGGAAGGAGGAGGTTGGGTTCTAGTCCAATATCATTCAAATAATTTGAGCATAGTCCCCCATCCTTTCTGTGTTGAAACAATTTGGCTCTTTGATAGGACCAACCGTTAAGCTACGGTAAGCGGATTACCTCAAGTATGTAATTAGCGTGCTGCATATTTCTCGTGCAGTGCCGCTCTTAGCGTGCCGGACTGAGCCGTAGCGGCAGCGACAGGTGGTCGGAATGGTGGGAGGGGATAGCGAAACTGTACAAGAGAATCGCACTCGTCTCACAGATCACGCCACGTGGAACGCCAGAAATCTTAGATAATTAATAAAAAATCCATCTTTTCAGAAAATTCTTTCAAATACGTAGACTTCTATTTATATTTTATATCATAGTTGCGAATCTACGGTAAAAATTAATTTTAAGCCTTCAATGCCCCTTTAAAGGGAACCCAACTAACGTAAAAGCAGAGAAAATCAAATAGGTACAAATAAAACAGGAAGGCAAGCTTACTTTGTCACTCGTAAGGAAATGGAAAATATTTCTAATAAAGGCAGTAGACAGAGTCATTGAACGCACATATAATGTTTGGTTGACCAACAGTTTTTAATATAAGCCGATAATGAGCTAGATTATTAAATACCACTTAACGTAGAAATACATCACACAGAAAGACAAGAAAAGAGCAGTACTTTCTCGCAATATGTGCCAAACTTGACATCTTAAAAAATACTTTACAATGTGATTGATGTAAAGATTGGCCACCACATTAAATCGCTACACGTAAGAAGAGGTGGGTCTTCATTTGAAGCAGCATCACGCTCTCTCTCCATCTCGAAAACAGTTCAATGTAAAATTCCGCTGATACAAAAAGTCTCCAAGTTCATCTCGGTCCGTCCCCGGAATGAAGAAACCGAGGCTTGGGGACAAAGCCCGAAACCGCCACTATTTTTTTGCTTTGCATTTTTATTTATTTATTTTAAAAAAATTAACAGGGAAAACAGAGTAGCTAGAATCCTTAACAAGAAACGTAAAATGCTTGATTTGTTTTAGCAGAAGTGCATGTACCCAGTGATCGAGTGAGATCAAGAGGTCCAGCCTGAGGAAGCGAACGTCCCCCACTGGAGGCAACGTTGAGAACCAAACGAGTGTAAAACGAGGGAGCGGTGGCGTCTTGTTGGCGGCCGTTGGCGGTCGTTGGGCGGTTGCCCCGAGAAACCAAGAGAGCGGCGTGGGTGCGCGACAAACCAGTGGCCCGGCGATGTGTCGCGCCCCTCATTCCGCCGGCTCGCTGCAAGACAAAGAGCAAGCGGTCAACGAGGCTCAATGGTCCACCACAACGTTCGTCTCCAGTCTTAGCCTCTGCCGACCGACAGGCTTTGGTTGCGGACTCAACTCAGTACTGAGCGATTGGAGTTGGACTCGGTCCAATTGGTACAGACGGGTTTTGTACCCCACAAACCAACAACTAGTTTTCAATCAGGGCACAGATCAACATACCCAGATTGCCCATCATAACGTTAACAGCGCTACGCGAAAACATTCGGTGTGGGGAGCCCTCAATAATTACCGCAGTCCCCTCACCCGCAAGCTGAAATAAGTCAAAAAGCGATTGGGTAATGGAGCCACTACTGTTCTAATTGCTAGTTCACTCGCTCTTTTCATACGCTCTATACAGCCTTCTCTCTTATCACTGATAGCGCCCTCCAGCCACGGCTTTCTCATCTACTAGCTCCCATGTCTTTGCCGTAACCTTGGCTCCCATATGATAATATATGAGTAGGTACATCAATCTGTGAACTTAACAGAATAAATATCAGTATGGCTTCGGCCAAATTTATAAAACAAAGCTTGCATTCAACTGCGACATACAACCTCGGAAAAGTTGATAAAAGATGCCGAAAAGGTCATGGAGGGAAATGCTATCGAATGGGTCTTGTAAAAACCGTTGTGAGCTTCTAACTCCAGCTCAATATTACAAATTGACCAAATTGACCAAAAAAAAAGGTTCTCAAAGCACTGCCAAAAGTAAGCCGAGTAAAAGGGAGTGGCAAAGATAAATATACCAATATTTCTTGGAGTAAAGGAATTAGGACACAAGTGTTTGGTTTCAGCAAATGAAAATCCAATAATATGCATACATTGAATCTGGAAGAAATCATTGAGTGGAATGGTAGCATTAGCAAAAACCTGCAGGTAGGCCAAGAATAAAAAAATCCAAAGGAAGGCCTAATCCAGATTTAAAAAATAACAAACAGTTAGCAAGGCACGAAATCACCATTCCGAGAGTGCTGAGCTAGACGCAGTCCAGGGGCGTTGCTAGAGATTCCAGTTAGGGGATGCTCAGCTTTTCGTCAAATTCCGGTGTGGGGGGGGGGGGGGGGGGGCGGCACGGCTCCCGGGATTTTTTGTGTGAATCAAGGTCATTTTCAAGCAAATCTACGTGTTTCATAAGTTTAAAATCATACTTGGCCCCACACATTTTTAGTCATTTGGAATGCGTAAACTTTAAAAAAGCGAGTCTTTTTTGTAGACATAGTAATTCGTTTTCTAACTTCTGTCGACTACCGAGAGTTTGTTTGTAAGGAAGAAATGAGCCGGCCTGGACCCGAAATGAAAGGGACCGAAATAAACTCATCTAGAACGCTTTATTATTTTGCTTATGCAACAAAACCCATAAGTCAGCGAGGAGATTTTTAAAACATTTTCTGGGCAAACAGTATTGCAATTTTGAATTTTGTCAGCAAAGATTGGCTCTAGGCTCTAACATCCCCTAAAAAGGCCTAACGACACCCCTGGTTTAGTCCTTCCTTGGGTTGTGCTTTCACACAAACGCATTTCATGAGCACTTGATTCTTTACATATTCAACTCAAAAGACAAGCTCTCAAACCCTGGAAAAAGCAACACACATGCTTATATATTAATTATATTATATTATACTCTCAACTAAACCCAATCAAATGCTGCATGCTTCATGCAATATTACAAGCACTGCCAAAGCGTTGAGACAATATCCTTTCTTCATGATACGTGCCAGGGGCAATTTCATCAATCCTAATTATTTATTATATTAATTAGGGGGTAGCAAAGTGCAACTGCAAACACGATTAGTCGAGTTTAGCCGAGTTTGGAGGCCTGTCAACAAGCTCCTGTTGGTCTTATGATGTTGACATCTAAACTACATACAAATCAGTTACCATCACTTTTAAATATTAATTCTTTGACAAGTAAGATTTTCATAAAGTTTAAATGGATATCTATCTCCATTGATGCAAAGGTTTGAAATGAGGCGGATTTTAAAGCAGAGACCATAAGATCTCACAATCTTTTCCACACCCTGGCATCGACCTTCAAGCAAAAACACACGGCTCCAAGGGACGCTCCTCCTACCAGGACTGGTCTACTGTAAGTGGAACCCCAAACCGAAGCCGCAATTCTCAAAAACCGGAATTGGAACTCTTTTCCGAAAATTTTTTGAACCGGCATTGGAACAGTTATATATATATATATATATATATATATATATATATATATATATATATATATATATATATATATATATATATATATATATATATATATATATATATATATATATATATATATATATATATATTTTGGTTTGGGTCCCTGGTTTGTAACGGTTGAGGTTTGCTTGTACCCTGGTGAAAACGCTAAGATGCTTCAGATGTTCAGACTAACAAGTTGGAATGCATGCGTGAATATCAGGCATTATACAGGATTCCTAATTAACCAGCAAAGATATACTATGTCTATAGTACTATAAAGTAGAGGTGTCAATCGACTACGATTAATCGATTCGATTTATCGATTATTAGAAAAACCGGTTAATCAATGTCACTAAAATAATCGAAAACATCGAAATTCCAACAAAAACGTCAGAAATGCAAATATTTGCTGAAGGCGCACTTTTTTAAATTTTAGTTACACAAAATCCCCACACAGCTGTGTAGCACTGGCTTATCTGAAGCTTTGTAGCAATGGAGGAAATCATTCTCGTGACTCTAACCTCAAATTTGAGAGTGAGTCTTTTCAGAAAAATTGAAAAAGTGCCGTTTTAGGTATCAATTACAGTGCAAATGTGAACCTGAAAAGTGAAAATACCTCCGATTGATAGAATACATCATATCCTGCCTCAATTCTAGGGTTTTTTTTTGAAAAAATCGATTAATATTATCAGTTTTCATTTCGATTCGATAATCGATATGAAAAAAAATAATCGTTTGACATCCCTACTATAAAGTATAAATCAAGTTATAAAATATCTCAACCATTCAGCACAGCAAAAAATGCAACACAATTTTCAAACAAATGTTACAGTTATTGTTAGGGGTGTCAATCGATTACGATGAAACGAGTAGATTACGAGAAAAAAACGATTAATCGACGTCACTAAAATAAATTAAAACATCGAAATTCCAACATAAACGTCGGTAACGCAAAGATTTTCTGAAGGCGCACTTTTTTAAATTCTAGTTACACAAAATCCCACACAGCTGTGTAGCGCTGGCTTATCTGTAGCTTTGTAGCAATGGAGGGAATCATTCTCGTGACTCTAACCTCAAATTTGAGAGAGTGCGTCTTTCCAGATATATTGAAAAAGCGCCGTTTAGATATTTATTACAGTGCAAATTTGAACCCGAAAAGTGAAAATACCTCCGATTTACAGAGTACATCATAATCCTGCCTCAATTCCATTTTTTTTTTTTGGAAAAATCGATTATTAATCAATTATCGTTTTTATTTCGATTCGATAATCGATTTGAAAAAATAATCATTTGACATCCCTAGTTATTGTGAATAAATAAGACAACGATTTTGCACCTCATGCAATCTGTTCCAAATTCCACCCTTTGCAATGTTGTCTGTTCAGCAAAGACATTCCTAACACAGCCAGCAACAAAATCAACAGGGCAAAAAATTCAAAAATTTTAATACCACTTACAAAAACCAACACAAGGCACGAATTTAACAGCAGCCACAAAGCCACGACCGGAAACGTTAGCCGGGCAAAAAATACAAAAAATGCTACGTGAAAAAAGCGACTCTTTGACACATCGCCAAACTAGTGTTCCAACGACGACGAGGCGGAGGGGAAAGGCCGATGATACCTGGTGGCGACGGTTGTAATTACTTGGGCTCGGCGACCACCTTCTCCTCGCGCGGCTTGGCCCCGCCGAAGATCTTGGACGCCTGGCTCGTCTCGGCCAGCTCGTTCAGCGGAGCGGCCACCGATCTCGGCTTCAGCTGCAGCTTTGGCCGTGGAGGTCCGTCCACTGCAAGGCAAGGATATACGATATAACGTACAACGGCATCAATATATTTGCGCGCCAGCGGAGCCTTCAATCTCCTCTATTCTTCCTGTGTGACCCACTGATCTGTACTACTTGCGTGGGTAGCGGATCCCGTGGACTGGTTTCGAAGCCATCTCCCCTATTCTACCTGTGTGACCCACTGATCTGTACACACTTGCGTGGGTAGCGGATGCCGTGGACTGGTTTTGAAGCCAGTGGAGCCTTCGATCTCCCCTATTCTACCTGTGTGACCCACTGATCTGTACACATTTGCGTGGATAGCGGATCCCGTGGACTGGTTTCGAAGCCAGTGGGGCCTTCGATCTTTCCTCACCTACTAGAGCTATCAGTAGAGCAGTGATGGTCCATGTCAGGGTCTGGTCGTTCCTCTCGCGAAGCCCTAAGGTTTGGGACTTACCGACTGGTGGCGGGTCCTTGAACTCCTCCTGGAACGGTCGGCGTTCCTGTCGCGGCCGATCGTAGCCTCCTCCGCCGCCCCCTTGGCCACGTCCCCCATCATAGCCGCCGCCCCCCTGCCCCCGGCCTGCAACAACCAGCCGGGAATGACATAGAGCAGCAATGAAACGGCTCTCGTTGAAACCAAAGATGTAACACAACCAGACCAGGTGCCGATTGTTTTTATTATCTTTTTGTTGCTTGTAGGTTTCCTAGGTTGACTAGTTGGTCTAGGTCTGAAAGGAGAGTTTGGAAACTTTGCATCAACATATTTTATTTTCCAATAAGTATTGCACGTTAAGTTGGCGTTTCGGACGCCGTGCTGCAAGTTAAGTAGGTACCACTGCCTGTCTACAGATAGTCAAGTTAGGTTGCAGTCTCTGGCTGGATGGTCAGCAGAGTAAGCAGCACCATCTATCAATTCTCCCGAGCAATTGTGCAAAATGTTTGAAGAATACCGAATACCTACCTATTCAAATTTTTGGGAAGGCGGACTGCATCTTTAGGGCATACTATGGTGAACAGTGAGCCACGCAGTGGTACTGGTAAACTCATAGTAACCCTACGTAGTGTTCATATAATCGGCAGCAGCCAGTCCACTTCGTGAAGTTGTTTTGAAACCGAATAATGTGTTGACTTGAAAATAATTTCTACCTGGGATTTGAATGATAAATCTCAAATCCCAAAACCTAGTTTGAAATAATTTTTTCAAAATTAGTGCTATAGATAGGACATACATAATAGACACGAGACTAAGAAATTTAATGTGTTGACCGGTTACATACCGCCGTCGTATCCCCCAGGCCTGCCGCCGCCCCCGCGGTTCCAGTCTCGACCGCCTCCGTCTTGGAAGCCGCCGCCGCCCCCACCGCCGCCCCCCTCCTGGAAGCCGCCGTAGCTGCCGCGGTTGCCGGCGCGGTCGAAGCTGCCCCCGCCGCCCCCGCGCTCGTCTCGCCCGCCTCGGAACCCTCCACCTCCGCCTGCAGGCAAGCACATTCCCCTCAACGCAAACTCGCTTTCGAGAGGGAACTCGTGGTTTTGCTCGTAGTTTTGCCCAACTTTCACATGATATTTTTAAAATTAAGACGGAACTTCTCCTGGCTAAGAATATTAACGTAAGATAGAAATAAAAAATTCACGTGTTGTTCAAGTGTTCTTGGATGGCTGATACTGTTTTTTTTTGTATTTTGAAAACTTATAGCACGGGGGGCAACTTTCAAAAAGGGCCATCTTAGGCACTTTTAGACACTTTTTGAAAATTCCCTATGCTGTAAGTTTTCAAAATACAGCAACTAGGTATTTAGTATTAGCCACTCAGCAACTCTTTAACACGTGTATTTTTTTTCCAAATTTAACGTTATTATCTGTAGCCAAGAGAAGTTCCGTTTTAACTTCAAACGTTAAATCTATGCGAAAATCGGCCAGAACCACATAACCGTTTAGTGCTCCCTTTATGATAGGTGCCTATGGATTTTACAGAAAGTGTCCTGCTTGCAAGTCTTCCCAATTAGATTTTAACTAGGCAGATCCGAACCAAAACCCAAACTTCAAGGAACAGTATTAAGTTTAACTCATTTTTATCTCAATAGTTAGTTTTGCCAGTATATCAAGAACTGAATTCGGAATCGTATTTTGATTTAAAAATATCGGTTCCCTTCAGATTCCGCCTGCGGAACCTGGTTTCGTCTGTACTAACTTGTTTCCATATTTAAAGAACCCAAACTGGAAGCAGGACCGTAGGTTCTTTGAATTTTAAGTGGCGGACAGCAGCCGTCCATTAACCGTAAGGGTTTGGATCCCTGATATTGGGCATTGTGTCAATTTGATTTGGGGTTGGAAAAAATTTGACGTTCAGTGGTTTTTGAAAAATCCATTAGTCTTACTGGGTTTATGCAATTTAATGAGGTATTGAATCAATATATATATGTATCAAATCAAAAAACTACAGTAAATGAAAAATTTGAAAAAGGTTATTCAAAGTTTCCACTGATTTTTAGCAATCGACCTTTGCTACCTCCCCCCCCCCCCCCCCCCCCCCAATTTAAAAATTCCTGGCGTAGATTGTGATCCAGCCAGTTTACTTTATGTAGGTAACTGCCTACTTATAAATATGCCTAATCAGTACTATTATCTCAGTGCTATGGTTATATGGTGTCTTTTCATATCTAGGTGATTAAATTTAAATTATCCTTGTAAATGATAGGTTACAAAGTACGAACCACCTCGCCCGCCGCGGCCTCTGTCAAAGCCTCCACCCCTGTCGTTGCGTTTCCCTTCAGCCACATCTATCTTGATAAGGTATCCTTCGACGTCCACACGTGAGTCCATGGCTACTGCCTCTTCTAAACTTCGAAGATCATCGAACTCGACATAACAAAAGCCTTTGAACTTGTCTGTTTCACGGTCGCGGACCAAACGAACGCTTTTCACCTGCAAGATGGGATGACAATGAATATTTAAAATAAAGATATTAACGTGCAGCATTGAGAGAGAGTTGAGGAATGATAGCTGAAGTATTTACCTTCAAATCAGGAAATATTCTGATTACATCGCCCTGAACTATGCCGTTTGGTAAATTTCCAACATAGGCAGTGTAAGGGGGCTCTGTTGGGAGAGGTCTCCTCTCTCGACCACCCCCTCCGCCACCTCCACCACCACCCCCATAGTCTCTGGAAACGTAAAATGATAGTTCAGGTTAAATGTCATCGATAAGATGTATCAGTCATCAAAAGTGATGGCCTGGCACTGTTACAGTCCACACCGGCCAAGCACACTTAGGGGGGGAACACATAAAGCATGTTCACAGAGTGACATTAAATTCTCAAGGGAATATATGTAATCAAATAGTTACACGAAAATCAGAGGGCTTGAAAATCAGCAATCAAGTAGTATTTACAACGAACTATTTGGGTAAAATCGTAAAATCTTTTCACCTAGAATCTCGCTCTCCATAACCACCTCGTCCAGCCATGTTGGATTGGCTAGTTTCAGGGATTACAACGCGTTTTGTTTAGTTTTTGTTTTTGCCAAAAGTTAAGCTACCAGCATTGGTTATTGCAAAATATCAAATAAAATTAATATTTAATATTTTTAATCAGAGTAAACTTATACACAAATATGCATCGATTATTTATATGCTGCTCGTTTGACTGTGTCCTCCATCAGTCTAATCCAAAATGGATTCCGACGCATCCGAGGACCACATGGTCCAAGACGATTTTAGGCAAAAATCATTAAAATATACAAGAACCGTAGATAGTACTGTGTCAGATTCTTTCAAAGAGCTTTTGGGCTCGTCACAAATAAATCGATTGAAAGCTGCCACTTCTATAGTGAAACATTTGTTCTCCAAGCAAGGCGATCAGGTCGGTATTTTAAGGTTAAAAGTCTAGCGTGGCTCTATTCTCGTCTTCTAAATTGTTTTAGTTAAATTTTTATTGACTTGAAAACTTGATCAATGTTCCAGAGTGAAGAATTATGCCACGAACTGTCTCACGCACTTCATCGGTTGATTCGAGGTGTTGGGACACCACGAGAAGATGCACGGATTGGCTTCTACTCTACGTTAGTTTCTCTGCTGGCCACATTTCCTCAGATCACTGTATCCAAAGTTCTAGAAGTAATCAACAAAGAACTGGTTGGTGGAGGAGCTTTGACTAAAAGTGTAAGTATTTCTGCACTGCCTATACATACTAGGTAGGTATGCATTCTACCTATGTTGATATAAGGTTTTTCTTGACACTACTTTTCTCGTTTCTAGTTCCTTCCTTAAATAAGTTTTGTATTGAATTGTGCTTAATCTCTCTTCTGATTGACTCACTCTAGGAACAAGCCGAAGAGTTTACAGGGCAGGTGTTGACGTATGGCGCTGTCATTCAGTCAGGATCTCTTAAGTTGGCCAGCTCAAAATATCAAAATGTGGTCCTGACAAATTTAACGACAGCTGCGTCAAAACGAGAGTACTTGCCTGCACACGCATATTCATTTTTGATCCAGTTTGCTGAATCGGTAAGTTTCTTTTCTTAGAAAGGTTGAATTTTGTGAAGAATATGGGATGACCATTGTTTGCTTTTGCGGTGACTTGTGCACAAGCGTGGGAAAGTATCTACAGTAATGTTTTGAATATGATTGGAACCTACCTACTAAGTATATGGCAAAATAGCCAGATTTTGAAAGTGCAAACATAACCTATATTCCCTGACCAGCCACACAAGAACAAGGGGCGCAACCACATAAAGCTTAGATAAAAGTTTGCAGCAACAAGTACCTACAGGAGAAGAATTGATAAGTAGTTGATACTGAAGTCACCAGGGTGCGTTGACGTTGTGATGACTTGATGAGTATTCTCGCCATTGTGACTGTACAGCTTGATGAACGGCAGAGCGAGCAAAACATATGTGAAGCAAGCATCTACCTGGAACTTGAGATGTTAACCATAAAAATTCCCCATGAAGGAAAAATGTGGATATTTCTTTAGGCTCTGAATATATTTCCCCAGAAATGGAAAATTAAAAATAACTTTTAAATAAAATAAGCAAATGTGCACTCAGCCGTGGGAAAAGATTTTATCCAAACGATAAGCGCTTTTAGTGAAAAACCCCGTATCCACCGGCAGGGGCGGAACCACGGTTCACGGGCCCGCCCGCAGATCTGGCTGAGAAGGCCCCCCCCCCCCCCTCAAGACAACAGGGTTTGGACCAACCGAGAAAATTTTGAATCAAGATCATTTCTTCGAGTGAATATATGCGTTTTAATCTATTTCAAACTGCGACAGATTTGAAGAAGCAGCTCGATTATTTTCATTTTGCAATCAGCAGGCTAGACCCTTGCCTGGAAATTTTGATTCAGATCACAGCATACGATACTTTCAAAATGTAAATCACTAAAGGGTCCTGTCTTTTATAACTGCTCACATGGGTGCATTCTAATGATAAGTATTGACAATGTTTTTCTTTATAGCTTTGTTATTTTTTCTGTTATTTTTTACCCTGCACTATCTATATCAAGAGGGGTTCTCAGGGTACGAAATTTGATGAGGCCTGATACGGGGCCCCCCGCGTACTTGGTCAGTCTGCCTCACACACTGTATATTTGCAGTGAAGTGGGAAACAAGGAAACATGAATCTAAAAGTCTTGCATAAAAAAGTTCACGAGTTTCTGATTTAAGTTCGGCCGACGGGCCCCCAACGGAAGTGGACGGGCCTGGGCCCCTAGTTCCGCCCCTGTCCACCGGTCTTTTCATGACAACCCTGTGTTTTCCAATGCAGTCGCCTACGACGTTCAAGTCCGTGGTCTGGCCCGTGGTGTCGACGTGCATCTCTGTGCCTTGGCCGCGCCAGACCCACCACACGTTGCTGCTGCTGCTGTGGGTGGCGCAACGGCATCCGGGCGAGCTGGACGACCGCTTCTGCTCGGCAAGACTCGAAGGGGGCTTGACGGAGCAGTCCACCCTGGAGCACTGCGGGCGCCTGCTGCTGGTAAGCTCTGCGACCTGCGTGGATCGGGAAGGGCTATCCACTTGGTGGCACAGGACACTGTACTTTCTTTGCTAACAAGGTAGCTTGTTGTCGTGGAATAAGGTTAACTATTTTAAATAGTATACTCCGCACTGAAAAGTTTTTCGCCTTCGGTGGCAAGGCCTCGAAAATATACACGGGGTTTCCATAAGAAACAAAAAAGCAGTTATAAAATGCAACTTAGTATCGTTGCGAGTCCGTCACCCTAAAATCAGTCCAGGCCTGCGTAAACAAGATATGTACCATCAGAATTGAGTTGCGTTGCCTCGTTTCATATTAACTGCAGTACCTATTCATAAAACCCAGTTCTGATTATTTAGTTTAATCCGTAGAACCCCATTACCTTCGAGGTCGGCCGACACAAACCACGCCACTGTGCCGCACAATAACACTTAAATGACTCTGTGGCAGACTTCACGACAGAGATAAAAGAACGAAACTTTCTCCGTTTGCTCTCAGATGGATGCACCTATGACTGTGTAATTCTTATGAAGTTCCAAATTTTCTCTTTACGATCAATTTAACTGTTTAAAAGAAATTCAGATTGCTTGATTTCAGAATTGTTTGATGTTTTTTACTCAACTTTCCTGTCTGTTGTGAGAACAGCTGACTTCATTTTAATTGAGCACTCTGTCAGTCCCATTTGAAAGTATAGATTTGCATTTAAATTGCACAGAACACGAATATTGGAAGATAAAATGTATTTAATTAGCTATGAATAATATATTTCTGGACCGATTCTGGAGAGAAGAATAAAAAACTATTTGAAACCTTTCCCTAACTTGTTTAAAAGGTTCTTAGTTTGACAGCCAGTAGCAACAGTACCAAGTAGTGACCTGACCTGTTCTCTCAGACTCCGCCGCGCCACCCGATGCTGGCGCACCCGGTCTACGAGGCGTTCTGTCGGCACCTGGTCGCGACCAATCAGGTGGCTGCGTTCTTCGGCCAAGCCCTGGACGTCGTGATGGCCAAACGAAGCGGAGGCACTGCTGACATGGCCGTTGCCAAGATGGTGCTCTTCACGGCACAGCACATCACGCACAAGCGACAGGCAAGTCACGCTACTGAGTGCGGGCTTTGAATAATAATAATATAAGTTTATTTTGTGATTGGTCGAAGCATACAAACTGTCCCGCAGTACTTTTGATTTGACGTACATAATTAGTTACCTACTTTACTTTACAATACTTACAAATCATACAACCAAATAAGATGTTTTCTACATGCTTATACATGCATGTACAGCTCTGGACTTTGTAAGTGAGCTAGTCGAATATCGGCTATGTCCTCAAAAAGGTTTGGCTGAAATCAGCATAGGTATGCCAGGTACCGACCACGTGGCTAAGCACATGGATACAAGGCATGACGAGTGATGGTGGGTCTGAATCTCGTTTTTATAAACCAGTTCTTTTATCTGCAACTTCTTTCCCCTTTGAAATGACAAACGACCAAGCTGACAAATCGATACTCTATCGAGGTTTGCATGAGATTTCACAGTCACCAAATGTCATCAAATCCGTAATTTTTAAGTTACAAGAAAGATTAAAACACTTCCTGGGTCTTCCTTTTAAAACAAAAAGATCAAATGCATTAGTTTTGCAATATTTTCGGAAAATATGGCATTCACTATGAGATAAAATTAAATTTTCATAATTGAACGCGTCATTTCAACCCGCCGGGACAAGGTATAGCCATCAGAAAGGTATGGACTCCGGCACGACAAATGACTTGATCGAGAGCTGATAATAGAGGTAATAAAGAGGAATAAAATTAAATCGCATTGCGGACGCAAACGTTTTACAAAAATCTAAAGTATTGACTTTATAATTGAGTTTGTCTCAAAGAACAAGCACATGGCTGTTTTTGAATTAATATTTTACCTCTAAAATTACGCATTTTTGGCCAAGGGTGGTGTTATGCTAGCATGCGAAATTCGAGTGATCAAACAATGCGCATGTGTTCTAATGACCATGAAAAAATAATATTTATAATGGCAAACCAGTTTTATTTTCATTATCAGTCCTGCTAAAGCCCTATCTATATCAATGAACCGCAGAGGGAACAAATTCATTCACTCTCGCATCGCATTTTGGTCACGATGGCAGGATATGTCCACTGGCCTCGTGATACTAGAGTAGCCGTTTTGGGCATGATAGAGCACGAACACCTATCACCCCGAGCAGCTGGAGAGCATTTTGGCGTTTCGGCGGCAACCGCGAAGAGATGGTGGAGACACTATAGTGACACTGGCAGCATGGAGCGCAGGTAAATATATTTGCACATTATTTTAATAGAATAATATGCTTGTTAGTTTTAAACTCCCAATAAGCGTAGGAATTGTTTACTACATAGCTAAGGAAGATGTTTTAAGAACATTATGATTTTCTTAATCTGTATGTTTGTTATTATTTTTAATGATGACGAATGTAAACAAAGTCTGCATGCCACTGTGAACTGACACAAACTCGTTTAGGCCGGGCACTGGAGCGCAGCGCGTGTCACGGAGGCGCAAGACGACGCCTTGACGACGCTGGCCGCAAACAACCCTTTCAACCACTCGACGTGGCTGACGGTGACCAGCAACTTCCCTGGCTGCACCAGGACGGCGAGAAAGAGGCTTCGCGAAGTCGGCCTGATCGCCCGACGAGCAGCCATCAAGGAAGTCCTGACCGACGACCACCGCGTGGACCGGATGGCGTTCGCGGCCGCCCACCTTGACCACGACTGGGGACGCGTCGTCTTTCCCGATGAGAAGGTGTTTTCATCGGCGAGCGAGGGGCCACAGATTATGTATCGGCCCAACAACTCGCGCTTCGACCCCGACTACGTCTTCCAGCGCCAGCAGAGCGGTCGCTTCTCAGTGAGCACCTGGGGCTGGATTTCGGCGGCGGGGGTGGAGTGCTGTGGCGGGTGGACGGCGACCTCACCGGGCTCCAGTATCGGGACATCCTGCGGGATGTAATGGTCCCCTCTGTTCGGGTTTTATACCCAGACGGACCATTTGAATTCCAGCAGGTAAGAATCAGCTCAATATCCAACCCATGATCGCATAATTATAAACATAACATCAAAAAATAAATAACATGGTATTGCTCATTTCCAGGATAACAGCCCGATAAATTATGCCCACGTGGTGCAGGACTGGCTGGCCAACCAAGCCGACATCAAACCTTTGGCTTGGGTTCCTCGGGGTTGTGATCTCAACCCCATCGAGAACGTGTGGGCGGAGGTCGTCCGCACGATGAAAGATCGTTGGGTGCAGCCAGCCAACAGGGACCAGCTGTGGGACGCCGTGGAGGCCGCGTGGCTGGACGTCACCGAGGGGCCTCTTTTCGTGCAGACACTCGTCGAGTCCATGCCGCGCCGAATGGCCAAAGTGCTCGAGTACGAGGGAGGCTGGACGGGCTACTGAACCAATTAGCTCTCTTTTCTTTTCTTTACATTATTATTTGTCGTGTGCGGAAAACACACGCGCTTTGCCAATCAGAATCTAAATGGCAAAGCAATCCAACTTGTGTTCTAATTGATTTCCCTCTCCGTCATTCCTGACAAGAAAGATTTCTGTTCGATCCCAATTAATCCATGAATCATCCGTTGATGAATACGAGCTATGTTTATTTTGACTGGAATTAGAGATTGCAAAATTAAGCCGCCTATAAACTCATAGATTTAGCACATTTCTTAGTTACGGCAGTTATTCATAAATTTATACGAAAATACTCATTCTTGGAATGATTTAATCTCTATACTAAATACTAATACATCAACATCAATGGTAGTTGTAAGTACTCAGTAAATTATTGATAAAACATATTTTATATGACACTTTCTGATATTCGAAAACCTAAAACCTTTTAGATGTTCATATAGATCGATGTAATTTCTGGTTTGAAACTATCGGCATCAGATTCGACCCGCCTTCACGACTCGGCCACCAGAAAGGTAGGGTATCGGTACCAACAATGATTAACTTCATTCCGAGATAACAGGCAATTAGCAGAAATTAAATTATAACACGCAGTGAAAACCGAATTTTCCTTAAATTTCATAAAATTATTAACACCGATATGCTCCTCAGGAAAAAACAATCGTACACGTGTTTCATTTTTTCTTCCAACTATAAAAATACGTGTTGTAGATGAGATGAGAGGCTTGAAATCGCATAAACACAAATAGAAAAGGGGACGAATTCACGAGCATTGCATGGCAGGTACTGGTGATAAAACTGGTTTGTCAAACAAGATTAGACACCCAAAGCGCATGTCATCCCAAGCCTCCATGTGCTCAGCCACATGGTCGGTACCTGGCATACCTACGCTGATTTCAGCCAAACCTTTCTGAGGACATAGCCGATATTCGACTAGCTCACTTACAAAGTCCAGAGCTGTACCTACCTGCATAAATGTTGCGCAAGCTTGTGTGATGGGTTTGACCAGGTAGTGATGCGTGTCCAGGAGTATTCTCAACACCGGGAGTTTATATTTAATCAATTCCAGCAATGCCATGGCCAGAAGAGCCACTGGCCAATAGCTCCAGTCAGAAAGCTGGGCCATGGTAAACTCAAACTAATCCTAGTGTATGTTTCATTTACCTTCATCTAATGTGTTGCCGATGTAGCAGGTTTGCGGCCTGCTGAGTCAGCAAGTGCTGCAGCTGCTGCTGAGCTGCGACCGGCGGCAACGCAAGACGCAGGACGGGATCGCGGAGACGTTGGACAGCGCGACGGACGCCATCGTTGCCGCGCTGCAGGGCGCTGACGACGACGACCTCGTTGACGCGATGCTGCGGCTGCTGAAGGGCAGTCACGGCAACCAGTCGACCAGCGGTGAGGGTTAATGAGAGTCAAGGCTGGCTTGACACGAACTTATCACTTAGCAGTCACTTTATTACTTACGTTAATACACCTATTCCACCCAAACTGATTGTGACGTCACGGCCCCGCATCGAGCATACGATTTAGGCGAGGTGGGTATAGTGTCGTGACTGCGGTATTGACGAGAGTGTTAAATTCGGAATTAAAAGTTGTGTTTGTAGAATGGTTCATCACTGTTGTGTTCCGAAATGTACTTCTACCGCGAAGGCTGGATCCAACATTTCTTTTCATTCTTTTCCAATCGATGTCCAACGTAGGAAACAATGGTTGCACAGTGTAAAAAGAGACACGAGAGAGACGTCAAGGAACCCTAACCCATTTGTTATCCACAAGAAGCACACCAAAGTAAGTTGAATTTGGAAGTGTGCGTCACGAAACTCTTTTAAATACTTTTGCATAATACATTTTTTTTTGCTAGGTTCACATGAATGTTTCCTTCAAATGTCCCGGTCCAAATATCATGCACATAACCCTCAGAAAAAAACGTATACCCTCGCTTTATATTACGATCTTTACGACCCTTTGACTCGAAAAATGAGTCGGCGATTAAGAAATTAAAATCTACTAAATCTAATAAACTTTTGCCAAAAGTGATCATTGTGATCAGAAATAAATGAAACAGTTCTTCGTGATCACGTATTTGACAGAAGCAAGCACATGCTACGGCGGGAACACGTTGAATCCACACCTCTGCGCGGAAAGACGAGTGCGCATCGATGCCCATTGCGGGGCCGCCTTGGTTGGAATAGGTGTATTCAAGCCAATCAAATCAAACGATGTCAAAAATTTAAACTTTTTTCGTAAATATGACAGGAAATCATTGAACAGGCCGACCAAATGTATCTGATTGGTTATCCACTCAATTTTGACTTGAACTCTCCATAAAAGTTTGGCATGGTGTAACATTTTGCTAACGTTAAGGTGAGTCATATTCTTAAGTTTGTTGTAGACAAGCTGACAGATATGCATATACCAAGCATTACTGATGCTGCTAATTCCTACGGCTAAGTTGTTTGTAAACCAGCCGTAAGTCCCATAAAAACTAAAGCTTTTCTTATCAATCCTTTGTATGCTGCTTTTTATTTGCAGTTTAGTTTGCATTTGCATTTGTTATCAGAGAAAATCCAGAAGGTTAAAGGTTTTTGATATAAAGACACCCTTCTATTTCAGTGGCGGCTCGTGAGTGTTTTCCTCGGAGGGGCAGCAACTGAATTTTGTGTTGCCCTCCCCCCCCCCCCCCCCCCTAGGCACCCAACTTCCGTAACAATACACAGTTTTCAACACCCTTTTCCGTGGTGCTGAGAAACGGTGTTGCCTGCCATCTGCCGTTATTTGAAGCGTTTTGGTTTAGGATGAGATTCCGGTACAAACAGTTTTGCATTGAACGCTCGGTGTTCTCCAAAATGCATATTATTGTGCCACCGTCGCAGACGCATTCGAGGTTTGCATGTGTATCGCTCTGTCTCTCTCGCTCTCCGTTCGCAATCCTCGGCACATCGCCGATGCATCGCCCGCAGCGAGCCCGCGGCTGGCCGACAGTGCCCGAGGGTAGCCGAGGGCAAGATCTCTGCTGCCCTCGGTGGACTTGCGAGCGACGGCGAGCGGCTCGCGTTCAAGGCCATTTCCACGCACTAATGGCTGGGCACGCAGGGCGGCCGCGCTTGCTGCCCCGAGCGAGGAGGGTTGCGTTCAGGGTGACGGCAGCAGGTTGCGGTGCTCGGGCGCTACCAAAACGTTTCGTTGCATTCGGCGGCCCGAGCCATCCGCGCGACGCAAATGGGGTGATAATTCTTAGCAGACAGTGAATTTTAATAGTTACACCAATAGTTATTAATTATACGCAACAAAATTAAGAACAATTAAAATAACCACAACAGTAAATATTTTAATTATAAAATTATAATTTTATTCTGTCAAATTGCCAGGGGGTGGGGGGCTGCCGCCCTGCAGCCCTCCGTCACGAGCCACTCCTGTTCTATTGCAATGTGGGTTTTCCGTGTGTATATAAGACCCGCTGTTTTCCCAATGTTCCATAACAATATACTACCATACCTAGTCCATTTCACATTAAAAGGAAAATGGATTTTTACCCTCCTCAAAGCAAAGACCCACTGTTGCTAGAAACAAGTTAAGATCTCAAAACTGCCCATATAACCTTTTGTCCAGCTCAAGACATAGCTTGTGAGTTTTGAGACTCTTAGCTCGTGTCTAGCAGCAGTGGGTCCTCGAGGAAGATGCCAATCCACTCTCCTTTTTAGCGTGAAATGTAATTTAGTTACTAGACATTTTGATCAAAAGAACCGATTCACATTGGCTCTCTAAAAAAATAAGTCAGAAACATATGATGGACTCTAGGTTTCCTATATAATAAATAGGGAATCTCAAAGCTAGGGGTTTGGTTGCCTGCAGCGATGAAGTAGGAGAAATTCAGATAACGCACAGCATGAATTGTACAGGAAAAGGTGAATTGTGCATTTCCACCGCGGCTGTTGTTCCCTGTGCAGGCTTGCCGCTGGCCCGGCGATTGCTGCCGTTGCTGGGTGAATCGGGCGTGCTCAGGCTGCTGGCCTTCCACCGGGAGGCGCTGGAGTCGGCACCGGAGCCGGTCGCCAACGGGAAGCCGGAGACGAGGCCGAGCGGGAAGCCGGAGAAGAAGAGAGTGGGCAAGGGCAAAGGGAAGCGAGACAAGGCGGCACCGGGCCCATCGGCGCAAAACGGGGAGCGGGCCAAGGCGGTTCGAGCCTACCAGCAACTGCTGGCTCATCCGGCGCTGCAGAAGGACCAGGAACGACGGGCCCAGCTGGCTCAGCCCCTCATTGACTTGGGTAACGTGGCTAGGTGCACCTTTTCAGCTGGCTGGAAAGTTTGAAAACATATTTCAAACGTGGATTTGAATGCTTATTAAAATATTTGTTTCAAAACTAGTGCTAAAGAATAAAGATAGAACATAGAGAGTAGAGAAGAAATGTAATATTGGTTGGAAAGTTGTTTGTTGTAAGTTCATCATTAGATAAGTGAGTGTACGCAGACTGGAAGCAGAGGTCGTGGGTTGGTCGCTTCAGGAAGTCAGTTTGCAGGGAGGATTTCCCCAGGGCAAGAATGATGGAAGATTCTTTAGGAAAATAAACCAAAGATAAGAAGTAAAGATCAAAACTTTTCAAAATTTTCAATCTCACATCACCACTTGCCAGATCATAGCTATTACTAGAAATAATATCACTACTGCAGTTACATATCTTTGGCTTTGCTGTTATCTGCTTCAAAGTTCAATAATTAACTTTGACAGCGAAAGGGATTTTATCAATCGGAACCGATTAATGCATGACGTAAAAGTTACGTAATTGCTACTCTGGGTGGATTTCATTTGAAGGGTGCACGTGAAGAAAACTTGAAGTGATATTAGTCAATTTTTGTCGAATTGGTGACCTGTGGCATCTTGTGGTTGTCATGAACTTTTGGCAGACACCAGCAGAATGCATGAAACAGCGACACAAGTCCTTACTAGTCGCTACGGACAGGAACATATAAGGTTTTATGATTTGGTAAATTTCGTTTTACAGTTTTAGGATAACGGTGTTATGGCACTCATGGCGGAGTTATAAAAATAATCGTGCAATTTTGCTGCTACGCATATTTCAGAAAATGTTGCAGTTTCTTCAGGCCTTCAGGCAGATCTCTTTGATAGTGCGTTATTGTCTTGACTCTGAGCATCGTTGTCCCTGTGCAGCTAGTGTCGATCTCTGGCGTGACTCTGAGCATTGTTGTCCCTGTGCAGCTAGTGTCGATCTCTGGCGTGACTCTGAGCATCGTTGTCCCTGTGCAGCTAGTGTGGATCTCTGACGTGACTCTGAGCATCGTTGTCCCTGTGCAGCTAGTGTCGATCTCTGCCGTGACTGAGCATCGTTGTCCCTGTGCAGCTAGTGTCGATCTCTGGCGTGACACTGAGCATCGTTGTCCCTGTGCAGCTAGTGTCGATCTCTGGCGTGACTCTGAGCAGCGTTGTACCTGTGTAGCGCTGGTTGCGGACATCCGCGTGGGCCTGGAGCTGGCAACGCTCGCGCAGGCGGCGCTGCTCAAGACGTTGGAGCAGCGAGCGCCAAACCTGGCGGCGCTGCGCTCGTTCCTCTCGGCGCTGACGGCGCTCGTGCACCAAGCTGTGTTTGCGCCGGGAGCCACACCCAGACAGCAACCTACTGCACCGGTGAGCAAGGAGTTGTGGGTTTTTAAAAACCTGTTTCTGACTGGGTTTTGAATGCTAATAAATTATAGACTATGATATCACGCGGGATAATGCGCATTAGTTGAGCCGGATTAAGATTGCCCTTTAGTTTAAAAAAATGTCGTTCAATTCTGTCAGCGGTCGGGACCAACCGTCTCCGGGGGAGTATGTGCGGGACGCAGTGCGCATTTTCCCCTTTCACAATTTTTACGGAACGACGCAAGGGGATTGTTGGGGTGGGCCGTTTGACGAAGACTGAGAACCACGTGATATTGTTCGAATCACTGCTACCGTATTCAATGTTCCTAGAAGCTTTAATCCAATAATTATCCCAGTCAAAAATTGAACAGATTCAATACAATTTCTTGCAATTATTTGAAGTATATCTACCGTTCCATTAGTCTTTTTCATGTGATTTCAAACCAATTTGAATTTTTGGTCTAGTGTGAGAACTGCCTTCTTTAGTATCAAATGATTGCGACCCTCATGCTATGTCACTGGCAGATTTCACTTGGCCTTCGTTATCCTTAAGCGGAGCTACCAAAACAACAGCGCGGCATTAGAATCACTAATCTAAGTTAAGTAGCTCCTGGGCCAAAATACCAATCAGATAATCAATTTTGAAAATTTAAATGAGTCCACCAGATTCAGGTTGGTATCGACTTTTTACACTAAAATCTTTTTTAAACAAACTCGTAGCTCCAGAATTGACCCCATTGCAGGTGACCTTTCGTACAAGCACTGCATAGGTATACATACATAAAGATTGATAATATTCAGATGTTTTTGAGTAATTTCATGAAATATCAGAACCTATCGAGCCCCCCACCCCCCTCCAGCCATGGCATGCACAGAGGAAAGGACACTGTCGGAGTAATTAATTTGATTCATTCTAAATAATTCGAAAGGCGCAACTTACAATATTTTATTCATCTCTGTTATCAAAGTATATTAAGGTCCATATTAATTCTATTGACTGTGATCGGATCAGGTTTTTTGTGTGCATCGTGATTTTCCAAATTAGAAGAACATTAAATTTCCTAAGTGTATAGAACAAAGCGTTGCTGTTTCATATTATTTTTACTTGTAGGCATTTATTACGTCGCTCATTTATTGATGAGCGTAGCGAGCGAAGCGAAATCATCAATGTCACTACTGCTAAAAAAAACACTTGGTGTGTGTTTGTTTGTATGTGTTTTTGCGCGCGCTCTACAGGCCAAACGCCTGCTTCGAGTGGGATGAAATTCTCAGGGTGTCTACTTTTGTTCTCAACTTAGACCCCCTGCGTTTTTCAAGAAAATCCTCCATACCCTTCACTTTCAAAGCAGAAAAAAGAGCAAAATTCGACAATTGGGCATGTTTGGAAAAGTACGGAAATTTATTTAAAAGTGCGTATTTTTTTCAAATGTTCCCAATTTCGATTTGCCTTTAGAAACCATCGAAACCAAATCGAAACATCACACCAGATTTTTTCCAATAAAAACCAACCCAATAAAACCCAATAAAAACTCTTGGGCATGAGTTACATCTATGTATTAACATGCACATTGCTTTATGACCTCGAAATGAGCATATTTCCGCTACTCTACATCTCGGACAGAAACAAAGAAAGGCCAGAATCGTTTACAATTTCAAGTGATCAGAATTTTCTAAAAAGCAATGGTCCGGCTTGCTGCTCCATGATTTAGGCTTTTGGCCTCAATCTTTTTATGCGCTAAATACAAATCGCTACGCTCATCTTCAACGCAACACAAATTGCGTTCGCCCTAGTATAGCACATACCTCGATATTTTAGCTCATATAAGTCATTTGTTGACCAAGTATACCAACAGCTTTAACTGGAATTCACTTATTCACTTAAGTGTGTCGAAAGGATAGTGTGTCAAAGGGACAAGGCTAAGCGGTGGCCGGCCCTTGGTGCTGTTGGACGGTAGTAGGCCTTAGTGCCGGCACCGGGTCCACCCTCGGCTCCCTTCCAGGCCAGGCCATGGTGCCGGAACCGGGTTCACCCTCGACTCTCTTGCAGGTAGCGGAGGCTTGGGGCCGGATGCGGAAGGCTCTCAAGTCGCTGACCCTGAAAAACAAGGTCGCAGCCGCCCCTCTGTTCCACACGATGTTCATGCACCTCGGGCTCCTGCTGCTCAGCGACGCGAGCACCGCAATCGAAGCCCTACAGGTACGTCTGCAATCGAAGCCCTGCAGGTATGTCTGGATTCGAAGCCCTGCAGGTACGTCTGCAATCGAAGCCCTGCAGGTATGTCTGGATTCGAAGCCCTGCAGGTATGTCTGGATTCGAAGCCCTGCAGGTACGTCTGCAATCGAAGCCCTACAGGTACGTCTGCAATCGAAGCCCTGCAGGTATGTCTGGATTCGAAGCCCTGCAGGTACGTCTGCAATCGAAGCCCTGCAGGTATGTCTGGATTCGAAGCCCTGCAGGTACGTCTGCAATCGAAGCCCTGCAGGTATGTCTGGATTCGAAGCCCTGCAGGTACGTCTGCAATCGAAGCCCTGCAGGTATGTCTGGATTCGAAGCCCTGCAGGTACGTCTGCAATCGAAGCCCTGCAGGTACGTCTGCAATCGAAGCCCTGCAGGTATGTCTGGATTCGAAGCCCTGCAGGTACGTCTGCAATCGAAGCCCTGCAGGTATGTCTGGATTCGAAGCCCTGCAGGTACGTCTGCAATCGAAGCCCTGCAGGTACGTCTGCAATCGAAGCCCTGCAGGTATGTCTGGATTCGAAGCCCTGCAGGTACGTCTGCAATCGAAGCCCTGCAGGTACGTCTGCAATCGAAGCCCTGCAGGTATGTCTGGATTCGAAGCCCTGCAGGTACGTCTGCAATCAAAGCCCTGCAGGTATGTCTGGATTCGAAGCCCTGCAGGTACGTCTGCAATCGAAGCCCTGCAGATATGGCTGCAATGGAAGCCCTGCAGGTACGTCTGCAATCTTAGGTTAATTTTAGGACAATATGAAACCTAATTCGAGTGTTAAGAAGACCTATTTCCACTTTCCAAAGCGCCAAAACCGTCAGGTCGATGCCTACTGGCGTTTTGGCATTACACCAAGCGAGTAACGGCTGGTTTACAACGAACTCAGCAGTAACTTTAATTCTTACATTAATTCTTACGTTAAGTTATCTGTCTCTAACGACAACTTTAATTCCTTACGGCAAGCCAATCAGATCACGATGCACATAACCCACCTTTTTCTCAAATATCGGAGAATCTATTTCAACATGGCGGCGAAGGAATCTAATTGGCTCTCCACTGAGTTTTGACTTTAACTTGACGTAAAAGTTTGGCATGGTCAAACATTTTGCTTAGGTTA
This sequence comes from Nemoura dubitans, assembly GCA_921293005.1. Taxonomy (NCBI): domain Eukaryota; kingdom Metazoa; phylum Arthropoda; class Insecta; order Plecoptera; family Nemouridae; genus Nemoura; species Nemoura dubitans. The sequence goes on from OV121076.1 coordinate 26,987,699, forward strand.
AGTTAAAGCCATACTATTTTAAGTTTGTTGTAGACAAGCTGACAGATATGCACATACCAAACATTACTGCTACTGCTAATTCCTAGGGCTAAGTTGATTGTAAACCATCCTTAAAAGTAATGTATTTTGCATAAAAAGCTACTTACAATCATTAAGTTGATCTTTCATAGTCAATTTAGTAATTCAATTTACCCACTTTTAGTAGAGGCTATTTATAGAGGTTTTTTGAGTTCGTATCGATTTTAATTTTTTGAAAAACTCTTAACATGAAATTGAAAAGTTCCGATTCCAGAATCAGTTCCCAAAAACTCAAAACATTAAAAATAAAAATGATCAATGGAATCCTTACAATTATGACAAGTAATTGACACCATATAAAATATAAATATTGAAAACGCCCCTGGATGTTGAAAGAAAGCTTCATTGTTCAATCACGGCATGCTACCACCAATGAATGCCCACCCTGGCTGATCCCAGGAGCTGCATTGCTGCCTGGACCGTGCCAAGGACGGCAAGCGAGTGGGGGGGCGTAAGAGTCGCCTGCTGGAGGGCGCGTTTGAGGCTGAGGAGCCGGACTGGACCGAGGTGGCCGTCGAGCTGCTGCTGTCGCTGCTCTCGCATCCGTCGCTGCTGCTCAGGAAACTCGTGCTCTGCGTCTTTCCACATCTCATCCCGCACCTCACGCTCTCCGCTCTGCATCAGATCCTCGACGTGAGTATACTTATTTCATTTGAGAAGATACTTTTCCGCTGGGAGCGCTGGTAGTCACTCTAGCTTACATGAGTGCCAATGTGACAAAACTGAAATCCTCTCATCTTTACTCTGCCATATTGGTTTCTAATACGAATACCGTCTGATATTATATTACCAAGAGTAATATGTTTTTATCTTTCAACAATTTTACTTTCTTCGTTGATATTTTTTATAATAATTATTAATTACCAAATAGAAGATGTTGCCATTTGTTTGCTTGTCTATGAGCACATCTTCTCTCACGGGCTGGACTTTAGGCGGGCGTTGCGCCTGCTGCCAGTTGAACCGAACATGCACGCCTTTCAATGTTTCAATCTCTCACTGGAAACTTAAAGGTGTTGAGAAACCTCAAAATCTGTCGGCTATAGTTGGCAACGCACCGCTGCATCGAACGTTTTAATATTATTGGGGGTCACTGGACTGATAACTTAGATTTTAGGGTTTGAAAACTCGAAATTAAACATGGGCGGCATAGGAAAAACCATAATATGGTCAAAACCAGCACATACACCAGGAAAGCTCTAAATGTAAACATGGCATTCAAACAAATTTCTGTATACCTACTTGAAAGGTACCTAATTATCTGCTGAACTCTCTTGTAACGAAAAACTGGGGTCACCAGACTAACTTTCAACGTAATGACATGCAGTTTCAGGATGACGTTGTTGGTGCATTTTTACAATTTTTTTCCATAAAAGTAAAGCTGTAGGTAGTAGGTAGGTAATGTTTAAATAAACAAAAACAACATTAGTCATGATGTAAAGTGTAAATAGATGTAGACCTATCGTATTACATTAAACTTGTTTTTCCAATGTCAAATACTTTTTTGCACATAATTATTTTGCAAAATTAGTGTTACCATAGATATGAAGACCGATATGGAGAGACGTCAATCTCTCTTCAATAAATTTGATGCTGAAAGGATAATTGACAATTGTTTGACGGCTTGACCCTCGCCGTTGCCACACAGGTCCTGGACGTGAGCAGCGAGCTGAGTCTGCTCCGTGGAGAGGACGAGTCCGACAGCGGCTCCGAGGAGGAAGAGGACGAGGAAGAGGCAGGCGAAGAGGCGGAAGAGGAGGAGGAAGACGAGGTGCTGTCCTCGGAGGGGGAGGGGGAGCCCGTCAACGAGCGGCTGAAGGTCGCGTTGAGGCAGGCGCTCTGGCCGGTTGGAGGCGACGGTGCTGACTCGGAGGTGGGTGAATCGACCAATCAGGCGCTGGCAATCCAGGGACTCAGGCCGGGCTACTCTGTTGCAACCAGTGGTCTAGTCTAGGGTATGCGCAGGTATACGGTGTATATGTACTTGCCTTTTATTTTCGAAATAAGCGTATAGTCGCCCTTATTTTAAAGAAATACGCTGGTACCTGCGCTAAGTTCTAGCTTTTAACTGTCTAGCTTTTGTGAGTCTACCATACTTGTTCAATATTTCACACTTTATATTAGGGATCGCCAGGGCCAGGTATTTATGGTGATCCCAATAATTGTTTATAAACATGTTTTTTATTTCAGATGTTTATGTTTCATTCTCTTGTGATTCCAAATATATGACTTTTTTTCCGGAATTTCACATTTTCCTGCAAAACAGGTGTTTAATGTATTTCCACATCAATTATTCTGCAACTGGACAAATTTGACCAAATTACTCTTTTCATAAATGAAGACATCGCAAAGAAAATGCAAGCTTGCATTGTGAATGTTGCATCTCTTTTTGTGATGTTGTCAAACAAATGATTTCTGACGATTTAAACTGTGATTTTAATCTTAATTACCCCAATAAAAGCAGCAATCAATCATACATAGTAATGGCAGTGCTGTAAACAAACTACCCTAACCCCATTCAGCTTGACCTTGAGCAACTGCGTGCTATTTCAATTGTACAGACCGACCCAAAAATATGAACACATGTACAGCTGCGCGAAAAAAAAACCTCAGGTCTCAAATTGGACCCGGGTACCTACCAGGCCTGGGCGTGGGTAGGAACCCTGGTGGTCACACAAAAAGATATATTTTGATTTTCATACACGATGGATCGAGGGAAGCAGATTAATGCGGAATCCAGAGCCGGCCGAAAGTTTCAATGACAAGTGTTCAATCATATTAAGGTTTTCATTTCGAGATTGGAATGTAAAAGACTATAGATTCATGCAAAAAGCACGTATTGTCTCTAAACCACATTGCGCACAAAGCTAATGCTGAAAAACAAGCATTGGCGGTTCCGATCCAGTTGTTTTTAAGCCACGAAACGTGAAAATGAGCTTATTCAAGTTACCGACAATTCACCGCTTTTTGAAATTTTTATCACCACCGATTCACCGCTTTTTGAAAATTTTATCACCACCAATTCACCGCTTTTGGAAACTTTAAAAACAAAATTTGACATTTTTTGTCACCACAAATACCTGGCTCTGGGGATCACTTAATGTACTCGGTAACTATACCAGATTCCGACAGGAACCGACTCCAATTTCAGGAATCGAGTACCTAATTTGATTTTTGTGCCAGAGGCTAAAATACGAAATGTTAACATTTCCACAAGTTGTAGAAAGGTGGCAGCACGATATTGCAGTGGTACTAACTGTGCACGTCCGGAGCGCTAGTGTCGCACGTGGCGCCAAATATTGAACTTCAAAGTTCATAATTGCTTTTGCTGCGGATTTTACTTCTTTCTTGGTTGAGGGTAGATATTTCTCAGGCGGAAATGCTTAAGGGATTTGAAAACAACTGTAAAAGAGTTATTTAAATAATTTCATCAAAATTAATTACCTAAAAAATAAAAATAAATGACAAAAAAAAATTAGTATGGTTTTCTGGGGTGTTGTTTTCGGTTTTTAGGAACAGGTTCCTGGAGCCGAGTACTCGGTTCCAAAAAAACGGAATCGAAGTCATCACTACTTTATATACCCATTCACCTTATCTTACCCATCTCCCACCCACCCATAGCACACCCAATTACCTACTCTACTACCCATTTATCTATTTACCTTTGAGGTGCAAATCGAGATAATATGTGTACGTGTTTTAGTGTAACCCAAGCGAAAATAGTCGTAAGCGGAGCACCAATTAACAATGCTTGATATATGAAAAATGAAAATAGGGTGTGTTTGTAATGATGAAAATGTGGAAATAAGAATTCAGTTTCATTTTTACTGCCCCCTCCCCCCCCCCCCCCCCCCTTCACACCTTTTTTTCCAGCCTGCACCACTTGTTGCAACGTAGGTACTTTCAGCACTAGGCTTTTAATCTTTTGTGTAATCCACGTCACCAAATCCATTTCAAATTTCAATCAAGTTATTTTGTAAGATATTACATTTTAAACTCTTTCTGAGATTTTCTAAAAATTTCTCAGTTAGGCTTTGACACTAGGTTTGAGACTTGGTTTTTAAAGAATCTTCTTTTAACTGGCTTTGAATGAAGCTAAATAGAAGTCTTGCTTATTTCCGGACTTTTCTTAACATAATATATTACCTCCTCAAGGATGATAGCTCAGCTGATGTTGGCAGCATTAACAAAAGAACCAAAGTTGCTTTTTAACTTAGGTTTCCTTAGTTCTACTGATCCTACCAACAATCCTTTTAAATAATGAATTCCCAGCCACTAGACAATCTTTTCACATTTGAAGTACCCATTGAAATTTTCAAAAAGAGATAAGGCTGCTCAGGAGCCTCAAGTTTTCTTTCAGCCGGTAGATTTGGCGGCTCGGAGGTTATAGTAGAAAGGCAGCCTGGCCCGCGTTTGATCGTTGTTCTCTCTTTGCCTGCAGGAAGAGGTGGAGCCGACAGAGGAAGAGGGGGCCAAGCTGGATCTGGCTCTAGCTGAGTGAGTATACATTATCTCTCACGGGAAGTCCTTGCAATTGAATTATACACTCAGTACCTTGGGCATGCACATGACCTAAAAACTGCTAGATATGGGTTCAAAATATGCTGTACTGCATTTTCCGATTTGCAGAATTTTCAGGCATTAGTGCCGACATTTGCAAATTAACGCAGGAAAGTCTAGCTCGTTTCTAGGACGTGCAAAAAGTTGAAGTGTTTGGCGATTGACGGGCGTAGCGAATCAGCCAAGGCATATATCGGCCAACGTCGTACATAGCGTCGTTAGTCTTTGGATCAAGATGTCACTCACATTAAAGAGTTTCCAGGCTTTGCACCATGCATTGAATTATTTTCCTATGAAAATATTGCCTGTTTAAATCATCGTCTATATGTTCCCGTTGCTTCAGCGCTTTCCGCGAGTTCCGCGCCTCCAAGTCATCGTCTAAGCCGTTGAAGCAGCCGCGCGATGAGGAGACGCTAATGCACTTCCGCGCGCGAGTCCTCGACGTCTTGGAGGCGGCGCTGACGACGTCGCCGCCGATGTCCGCATGTCTCGACGCGGTGCCGCCACTCGTGTCGCTGCTGCAGCGCTGCGTGCAGGACCCGCACCAGAAGGCCTTGGAGAACAGAGTCAGGTGAGTAGCACCAGAAGGCCTTGGAGAACAGAGTCAGGGGAGTAGCACCAGAAGGCCTTGGAGAACAGAGTCAGGGGAGTAGCACCAGAAGGCCTTGGAGAACAGAGTCAGGGGAGTAGCACCAGAAGGCCTTGGAGAACAGAGTCAGGGGAGTAGCACCAGAAGGCCTTGGAGAACAGAGTCAGGTGAGTAGCACCAGAAGGCCTTGGAGAACAGAGTTGGGTGAGCCGTGAGTAGCACCAGAAGTTAAAACACCTGACCACCAATCAGGAGGCCCCCTTATCCCACCCAGCAAAGCGGGATAATGTGTGCCCGGATAGCTCAGATGGTAGTGCATAATGACCGGCAAGCAGGAGGTCCCTTGTTTGTATAGAGGTTTGATTGCACATTCCTCCAGCTTTGCTCCCCTTCCAAATACAAGAGTGTGGTCTAGGCCATGTGTTGAAGTTTGCATCACCGTGAAGAGACCCCAATATGGTTACAATACTGGGTGTATCGTAGCTGTAACCTAAAGATAGGGATTGATGTTCATGACCTTAGAGTATCGAGTGAGAGATTAAACCCCCTAACCGCACCCCTGTCTCCACACAGAGTCTGTCTGCCTTCATGACCTTAGAGTATCGAGTGAGAGATTAAACCCCCTAACAGCACCCCTGTCTCCACACAGAGTCTGTCTGCCTTCATGACCTTAGAGTATCGAGTGAGAGATTAAACCCCACTAACCGCACCCCTGTCTCTTCACAGAGTCTGTCTGCCTTCATGACCTTAGAGTATCGAGTGAGAGATTAAACCCCCTAACCGCACCCCTGTCTCCACACAGAGTCTGTCTGCCTTCATGACCTTAGAGTATCGAGTGAGAGATTAAACCCCCTAACCGCACCCCTGTCTCCACACAGAGTCTGTCTGCCTTCATGACCTTAGAGTATCGAGTGAGAGATTAAACCCCCTAACCGCACCCCTGTCACCACACAGAGTATGTCTGCCTTCATGACCTTAGAGTATCGAGTGAGAGATTAAACCCCCTAACCGCACCCCTGTCACCACACAGAGTCTGTCTGCCTTCATGACCTTAGAGTATCGAGTGAGAGATTAAACCCCCTAACCGCACCCCTGTCTCCACACAGAGTCTGTCTGCCTTCATGACCTTAGAGTATCGAGTGAGAGATTAAACCCCCTAACCGCACCTCTGTCACCACACAGAGTCTGTCTGCCTTCATGACCTTAGAGTATCGAGTGAGAGATTAAACCCCCTAACCGCACCCCTGTCTCCACACAGAGTCTGTCTGCGCAAGCTGTCGTCGGTGAAGACGTGGCGCGATGCGGAGGGCGTGACGCCCACGCGCCTCGCAACTTTGCTTCACGCGCTGCTGGACAAGGGAGCCCGCACGGCGCCATTGTACCTGGCCACACTGCCCGACACCACTGCCCTGGCCACCTTCACCCTCAGGTAGGAGGTAGTCCTGGTCAGATCATCTTATCAATATCGAGCTAAATGTAGTTTCATGCAGTGGTTTCATGTTGTTTTAAGTGGTCATGCACTTTTCATTGGGGGCTGGAAATCTTTCTTGTTGCTAACCGTATCGGGACTTTTTTGGTCGGTTCCGACAGCAGAGATCTCGACATTGTGCACTGCGCTAGCTTCTATATGATGTGGTTAAGTATCCCATGTGTAAAATGCCTAAAAGATGAAATGTGGATGAAAATTTCAGAGTACCTACTACCTACCCTTGTTCTCAACTTAGACCCTGTGCGTTTTTGGAAAAGATTGGTTCAGAACATTTATAATAAATCGATTTTTTCAAAATTTTGAATCTCTGTAAAATTCAAAGTACTTCACATATCTTCACCAAAACTTGTAAACATGTCAACCTTTTACATATTTATTATGGCTGAAAATCTGATGACGGTAGGACTTTCCAATAGGCTTTTATTTGCATTTTTGTAGTGTTTTTTTGTGATATTCGCTATTCGGTACTTTTTCACGACTGAATCGATTTCCTTCGTTCCGGCAGCGGTACAAATCAACCCATATAAGTGACTTGTACAATCGCGCACAAAATTATATTTTCAAAACTTTTTTCAAAAAAAAATTTTTTTTTTGGTTTTGAGCGGTTCCGCAGGTACTGATTTGTACCCAGGTACCAGAAGTACTAGGGTACCCGCGGCTTACCCGGGTAACCGCCGACATCTCTAATACAAACCCCTACCTACGCTCATCTTCAACTCAACACTAATTTCGTTCGCGAATCTCTAGTATATCCAAATCCAAGTTATCTATCAAAAGTCAAAACAATATTGATATATGTTCTAGGAATTTCAAAGATATAGATTTTACCAAAATTAGCTGAACACAAGGTATTATTATTGATGAGTGTAGCAAGCGAAGCGAAATCATCAATTTCACTACTGCTAAAAAAACACTTGTGTGTGTGTGTGTGTTTGTTTGTTTGTTTGTATGTGTGTTTGTGCGCGCTTTACCGACCGAACGCATACTTCAATTGGGATGAAATTTTTAGGGTGTCTACTTTTGTTCTCAACTTAGACCCCCTGCGTTTTCAAGAAAATGCTCCATACCCTTCACTTTCAAAGCAGAAAAAAGAGCAATATTCGACAATTGGGAAAGTTTGGAAAAGTACGGAAATTTATTTAACTGTGCTTATTTTTTCAAAATTGTCCCAATTTCAACTGTTGCCTTTAGAAACCATCGAAACCAAATCGAAACATCACACCAGATTTGTTGACTTGAAGTTGACGTCAAGATTTGACAGATATTAGAATGTTTGTCAATTTCGTGCATGCAAGTTTTTGAAAGTGAATCCGCGTCAGAAATATCTCTAACTCAATAAAAACCCTTGGGCATGAGCTACATCTACTTATTTACGTGCACATTGCTCAATGAGCTCAAAATGAGCACATTTTCGCTACCCGACAGCTCGGTAAAAAACAAAGAAAGGGCAGAATCAAATGTATAAACCGCTACGCTCATCTTGAACGCAACACAAATTGCGTTCGCGAAGCCCTAGCGTACAATCAGTACCATTTTTTGCACTAAATACTTATATTTGTAGAATGTCAGCTGAGGTCGTTTTCTTAGCTGTTTATCAGCGAGTGCAGGCCAAAGAGACTGCCGTCCAACGCAATAGGCTTAAATTGCACAGGCGACAATTGAGGGACTCCCTAAACCCCTTTGAACTGTGAAGACAGCATTTAGAAGTATTGTTAGACTTTCGCGCGAGGCAACGCATTATATCGTACTGCAGGGCTGTAGGTCTAGTAATTGATCTAAAAATATTTAAAAATACATAATTGTGCGCACAAACAAGAACGACTGATCTGACAAATGTGCATATCTATGGGTTTAATTATGTATAAAATAGGGGTGTCAATCGCATACGATTAATCAATTATGAGAATAAAACGATTAATCGATGCCACTAAAATAATCGAAAACATCGAAATTCCAACAAAAACGTCAAAAATGCGAATATTAGCTGAAGTCGCACTTTTTTAAATTGTAGTTACACAAAATCCCTCACAGCTGTGTAGCACTGGCTTATCTGAAGCTTTGTAGCAATGGAGGAAATAATTCTCGAGACTCTAACCTCAAATTTGAGAGCGTGCGTCTTTTCAGCAAAATTGTGAAAGCGTTGTTTTAGATATATTAATATATTACAAAGCAAATGTGAACCTGAAAAGTGAAAATACCTCCGATTCACAGAATACATCATATACTGCATCAATTCCACTATTTTTTGGGGGGAAAATCGAAAAAATCGATTAACTGGTTAGTAGTCGATTATTAATCGATTAGCTATCAGTTTTAATTTCGTATCGATAATCGATTTGAAAAAAATAGTCGTTTGAAATCCCTAATATAAAATGTAAATGTTGGTTCTTTTATTAATGTTATATGTTTAAACGCGCGTTTAAAACGATTTTATTTAATAATAAGAAGTAATAAAGTCAATTTATTTACCTTTTGGCCATCTTCAAGCAAGCGAAAAACATTATTGTTCAGTTTTCCGTTTGCCGCACGTTTTTTTTCCAAACGTCAGAAAAATTCTTGGCATTTGATAGGCCTAGAGTCAAGTCGGTCAAGTAGTCACGGAGATCTCGATCGAATGCGATGTCAATCAAGTCCTCGGAACGATCGACATCGAGAGTGACTCGAGATCGCGCAACAAGTTGTCGAGATCCCGGAATGGGCAACATTTTTGGGAGGCTAATTTGTGTACATAATAATAAAATGAATAGCCAATTACGAGCTTTCGTAATTTAAATAAGATTAAAAGAGAATTCAACGCATCCAACGTTAAATTGGAGTTACTCGAGGTTGAATGTAAATGTGGTTGCAGTATAGCATCACGCGGTACCAGAGCCACTATGAGTATTCGTAGACTCTGGACCATACCCCCCTGGGGACATTCAATTCTCACCCTGTATGCAAATTACTTCTCCCAAATTTCATGGCCCGTTTAGCTTAGCTGGTTAGAGCACCAGCCGCGAAAGTTGGGGACCCGGGTTCAAATCCCGGAATGGGCAACATTTTTGGGAGGCTAATTTGTGTACATAATAATAAAAAGTTGTCGATCGTTAGACTGGATCGACATCGCATTCGATGGAGATGTCGGTCAAATCTTAGAATCGCAGTGCTGGATGCCTACAGTAAACTGACAAAGTTGACTGGCCTGTCTCCCTGTGACCTTGAAGTGTTGGCTGCCTCTGACGACTCCGTGTGTTTCAGATGTGCCCACCACGTGGGCGACTGCGACGGTTCCGATCCGGCCGTCACCGATCGCTACTTGCAGGCGCTCGAAGAGTTCATGACTCGCAGGTGAGAATCCCGCTTCACGCTTGCCGCTACACAGCCAGCGCCAGGCTCTAGTGTGCGGCCATGCATTAGGGAACCAAAGCTTTGGTGGAGAGGTTTTGTGTCTTGTCCTGTCCTAGCTTAGAGTAAGCAGCCGGAAGCTTGGGGCTAGGTACTCTAAATTCTGTTACTCTAAATGGACAAGGTCTGAGACTGAGAACCTTCACTGTGGTTCCATACACAAACTATGACAGGAGTCTGCACACCTTGCAAAAAAAAGAGTCTGGATGGTACAGTTGATTCCCGGCAATCGAGAGGACCCTGCGTTCGTATCCTTATTCGATTACACATTCTTCCGGCTGCCCTTCCCATCCAGCTAAATCTTGGGATCGACTGAAACTTTAGAGTTGGTGTAAGAATGATTTACTTTGGACGTAACCTACCTACTAATATTATGGATTGTGTATGGTATGCATATATATATAAATATATACTTCAATGCTGTGACCAATTAATATCTGACTGTTTATTATGGAGATAAAAACAAACCATGTTGCAATGTGTGCCTGACATCCCCGTTCCTTGTGCAGGGAGTGCCTGCACAACGTCTCGCTGTACACGAGCGCGCTGGCCCTGCCCTGGCGCGGAAACTTTGCGCTGGCCAAACGCTGCGTGGACTACGCGTTTGCGCCGATCCGGCTGTACCGCCGCGAGCAGGCGTTGGCGCTGGCGGCAGACTTCCTGCGCAACAAGGCGCTGGCATCGAGCGCCGGCGACCAGGCCCAGCGCAACGAGATCATCGGCAAACTGCTGGTGCACAGCCAGAAGGTACGATCCTGGCTCAGGGATCCTGCAATACCCAATAGCTCAAGCCAGAAGGTACAATCCTGGCTAAGGGATCCTGGCTAAGGATCCTAGGATGGCTAAGGATGGCTAAGGGGTTATTGTACTCTGCAAGTCTGCTTTGTGCAGTTGGTTTTGATTTCACCATGCTTGTTATGTGTTTGCGATACAGAAAATCAGATCGGACTTGCTAAAAACGAGGTTAGGTGTAGATCCAACTTCCTGTTCTAATCTGCAGCAGATGACGCCATCTTTGGGCGTTTATGACTGTTTAAAAGCCAAAAATTTTAAATTCGATATTTTGGGATTGTGGCGCATTTCAGTCAACTTTTTGGCAAAATAAGACAGACATTTTTTGATTATAGCATACTTCGCGCGATTTTACGCGATTTTGCAACAAATTCTTGATTATGGTGTTATGAGGGGAAAATGAAAAAATTCGCGTTTTTTTGCGCACAAAAAATGGCGGGAAAATACTTGAAATGGATAGACACACACTTGAAAACACTTTTGAATCACTTTTGGCACATTTCGCGATTTCGCGCCATGCGAAAAACAAATACCCTTACCAATAGCTCAAGCCAGAAGGTACGATCCTGGCTAAGGGATCCTGCAATACCCAATAGCTCACGCCAGAAGGTACAATCCTGGCTAAGGGATCCTGTAATACCCAATAGCTCAAGCCAGATGGTACGATCCTGGCTCAGGGATCCTGCAATACCCAAAAGCTCAAGCCAGAAGGTACGATCCTGGCTAAGGGATCCTGCAATACCCAATAGCTCAAGCCAGAAGGTACAATCCTGGCTAAGGGATCCTGTAATACCCAAAAGCTCAAGCCAGAAGGTACGATCCTGGCTAAGGGATCCTGCAATACCCAATAGCTCAAGCCAGAAGGTACGATCCTGGCTCAGGGATCCTGCAATACCCAATAGCTCAAGCCAGAAGGTACGATCCTGGCTCAGGGATCCTGTAATACCCAATAGCTCAAGCCAGAAGGTACAATCCTGGCTAAGGTATCCTGCAATACCCAATAGCTCATGCCAGATGGTACGATCCTGGCTCAGGGATCCTGCAATACCCAATAGCTCAAGCCAGAAGGTACAATCCTGGCTTAGGTATCCTGCAATACCCAATTTAATTCAAGCCAGAATGTACGATCCTGGCTAAGGTATCCTGCAATACCCAATAGCTCAAGCCAGATGGTACGATCCTGGCTAAGGGATCCTGTAATACCCAGCAATAGCTCAAGCCAGGAGGTACAATGCTAGCACATGTATTATAAGTAGGGATGGCCATCGATTCGATTAAATCTAATCGATTAATCGGTTTTGAAGAAGAAAACGATTATCGATTTCACAACAGAAAATCGATTTTTTACTTTTTTGCGTTATTTTTAAATCTACTGCTGGCTGTGAAGTCTAATTCAGTTTTACAATCTACTGGTAGATGGCACCATAGTCGTAATAAGCTAGTTGCCGTATAAGCTAGAAGGCGCAACATTGCGCCTACAGGTTGAAACTTCAAAATGGCGTCTCCTGTCTGTGCTTCCATGCCAAGCTGCAAGCTATTTACCCCAACTACCTACTTTAAGAAGTGAAGTAGGTACCTATGGGTAAACTTTGGTTTCAAAAACGATGGTAAGAAAAACGCTCTCAACAAAGAAATCGCTTGCTGTCGTCTGAGTGACCATCCTGTCAAGTATTGCTCCAACACATCCAACCTCAAACAGCACCTGGCACGCTGCCAGGCTGATGAAAATTCGATTTTAAATCGATTTTTAATCGATTTGAGAGTCAAAAAATTGATTCTCAAATCGATTTAGATTTTTGAATCGATGGCCATCCCTAATTATAAGGTTACCCAGATTTTTCACTCCCATACTTACGCAGCTCTGCAGGTCCCAGGAACATTGGGTCCCTTGCTTATAATTGACCTTGTGCCATGGCCTGGTGGATGATGTTAAAACAGGTTGCCAACGCACCCTAGCGATTGCTGGCGAAATTACTAGCATAAAATTTTTGCCGTGGCAGTAGCTAGGTGTGGTAGAATGTCTGAGTAACCTTATGTCTGTGACGTAGCCATAGCAAGGTCTAGGTATGGTATAATGTCTGGGTAACCTTATGTCTGTGACGTAGCCATAGCTAGGTCTAGGTATGGTATAATGTCTGGGTAACCCTATGTATGTGACGTAGCCATAGCTAGGTCTAGGTATGGTATAATGTCTGGCTAACCTTATGTCTGTGACGTAGCCATAGCTAGGTCTAGGTATGGTATAATGTAGGGTAACCTTATGTCTGTGACGTAGCCATAGCTAGGTCTAGGTATGGTATGTCTGGGTAACCCTATGTATGTGACGTAGCCGTAGCTAGGTCTAGGTATGGTATAATGTCTGGGTAACCTTATGTCTGTGACGTAGCCATAGCTAGGTTTAGGTATGGTTTAATGTCTGGGTAACTTTATGTATGTGACGTAGCCATAGCTTGGTCTAGGTATGGTATAATGTCTGGGTAACCCTATGTATGTGACGTAGCCGTAGCTAGGTCTAGGTATGGTATAATGTCTGGGTAACCTTTTGTCTGTGATGTAGCCATAGCTAGGTCTAGGTATGGTATAATGTCTGGGTAACCTTATGTCTGTGGTAAAGCGTTGAAAACCCTGCTCGATTGAGTCATTCTAAGCTAGTCTTCGGTTGCAGCTGCTGGCGGAGACGTCGATGGCGCCGACTTCACTCAAGCCCAAGTACGTGACTGCGCTTTGCGAGGCACTGCGCCTGGCTTTGGGCAAGACGCCGCCTTCCGCGCGATGGCGCAAGCTCGGCGTCGCGTTGGCCACGTTTGCGCAGAGCGTGTCGGGTCCCGCGCGGCAAGCCGTCGCTGCGTTGGCCAGACGACTCGGGGCGAGGTGCGTTTTTACATTTCTTAACGGCAGATTTGCAACATTTTCCAGCTCTGGGCTAAGCATCTAACTAGGGATGACTTCAATTCCTTTTCTTTGGAACCGAGTACTCGGCGCCAGGAACCTGTTCCTTACCAGTTGTTTTCAAATCCTGTATTATCGCCTGAGAAATGTCTACCCTCGACCAAGACAAAAGCAAAATCTGGGGCAAAGATACTATTATAAGATCTGTGGCAAAAGCAGTCATGAAATTTGTAGGTTCAAAATTTAGCGCCAAAAGCAACACTAGCGCTCCGGACATGCACAGTTAGTACTACTGCAGTATCGTGCTGCCATCTATATACCTACAACTTGTGAAAACGATTAAATTCCGATGTTCAGTCTCTGGCAAAAAAATCAAATTACTCTGTTCCGGAAATAGGAGTCGGAATCGGGTAGGAACTGAGTACCCGAGGATTCAAAGTCATCCCTACATCTAACCCTCAGAATCAGATGAATGCCATGGCATCTTATTGGCGGCTGCCATGACAAATAACTTGACTCGTACTTTAACTCTGGGCTCCGACACTTGTAATACTGGCCATTAGACTCATGTCTGATTGTTCTCCTTGTTAGCACAAGTTTTCACATTTCTAACTTGATTTTGAATGCTAAATAAAAATCTCACTGAGACTTTTACTATTGAGTTTCAGTGAGACTTTGATTTAGCATTCAAACCCAGTTTCAAATAGTTTTTTTGAGCGCACCAGATATTTTACGTGTCTGTGTTGGGATTAGAGAATCCCAAGTCTTTCTGCCAGGCATATCATGTGCATCATCAAAATTGAATCATAAAAATTAAGCGCCAAGCGGGACACCAGCACTTAAAATGTGCCCGATTTCATGGAAACGTTTCAATTTTCTTCTTTCATTGGCTGGCGCTAAAATCTAATTACTCTGCTGTTCTTGAAATTGGAATCGCCTTTGCTGTCATGGAGCTATGTGATTTGGAGTGATGTGACTCATATGGTCCCAAATGCGGTATCCAGACGCCGCTTCTGTCTCTGTTTTTGCCTCGTTGCTGACTCTTTTCCTCTCGGCAGCGTGGAGAAAGCCGTCCCAAAACCGGCCCCGGTCGCTACCGTGGGAGTCGGGCTCAAAGCCGTCGTTGCCGTCGCGGAAACTAACGGGACTGTGCACAGCGACGACGAGGAGGAGGAAAACGCTGAGGCTGAGAAGCTGAAACGGAAAGAGGCGCGAAAACTGAAGCGGGAACGCAAGCGAGAACGGAAGCAGCCGGCGGAAGAAGAAGCGGACGACGGAAGCGAGCCGCGCAAGCTGTCGAAGAAAGAGTCGCGCCAGCTGAGGCAGAGCGCCATGTCGGAAGGTCTGGGCGATGCTGTGTTCAGCGCGGACATGCACTTGGACAGAGAGGGTGAAGAAGGCGAAGCGACTGCAGTCGTTGTTAACGGGCAGACGACTGAGAAGAGGAAAAAGAAGAAGACCAAGAAGAGGAGACACAATGAGGAGGAAGAGACTAGAGAACCGAAGAAAACAAAGTTTAAGAATAAGACGTAAGACGCGAGGGTATTTAGGTGTTTTTACAATTTTTGAAGGGAATGCGTGGCCGGGGCGACGTTGGATTTGAGTAACGATTATGGAAATTGATTCGTCTAACAATCGACAAAACTATTGGAGTGAGACGCTTTCCTGCGATATCTTGGGCTTGTTTTGTGGAGCTGAAAGGACACTGATGCAACAATTCAGAAAGCCCACAGAAATAAGTAGGTGGCTTTCTCTCATCTGACTTGCCACACCTGTTTACAGTGCTTGCAAAGTGTATGCCAACAGTCAATAGTTACATATTGCAAACGAAGGATGGTGCTTCCTAGCATGGGTTCCCAGTTCGTAAGTTGGACGCACTGATAACCGGTCACTCGGGAAGTTTCCTAAACCCAGGCTCAAGTCTCCACAGTCCCACATCCGAAGTCGCCTTCTGGCTGGAGAATCTGCTGAAACTCCTCATTGTTTTGACACTTTGCAAAAAGATTGGACGATCAAGTTTATCGTCTTTTTTATCTCGTGAGCGCCAACGCCATCGGTCATCACACAAATTAAACTCACGAGAACATTTGATTGAAAGCATGCTAATTTCATTGTATTTTATGAGAAATTTGGTCTAGTACCTTGTACAAATTTTTATATTTGTGTTTGTAGGTCTCTTAAATTTTTGAGTTGTTTTCAGAGATATATTTTTGAACAAGATTGTGTATTGGGAATTGGTGAGGAAAATAAACGCCAGCCATGAGGATGAATTGATTGCATTTACTCCTTGGTGCATACGTAGTACGTACTGAGATCGGATCCTTCCTGCTGTTGAGACCTGCATCTTGTGTGCAGTGTCCTATCACTCAATTCCTCCCCTTGTATTTCCTTTAAATTATTATGTGTGGTCACTGACTATCTCTGTGATAATAAACTTGGTGTTTCACTTTCATTGTAACTCCCCCCCCCCCCCTCCAATGAAAATAATCCGTACTTACCTTTACACCCCCCCCCCCCCTGATAAATGGGCCTAGATCCTCCACTGTTCCTGGTGCCGAATGCTCGGTTCAAGTCATCCCTACTAGATACCGTGCGGTGATACACAATGCAATGCTCAAGAAACCGTTAGATTTTGTGATGAAGTCTGTCCAGGCGGCAGACCTCATGAACCCAGCGGGCTACAGGGATAGCCCATGTTTTCTATCGTGTAAAACTGAAACGGTAAACTTTTGGCTTACTTTTTGCAACCTTGAACCATAGAGTTATTAGTGACTCCATGCTTGAATGTAACTGCTTCTCAAAGTCTGATATTCCACAATGCATAGTTTTTGGCAATTGTGAATAGTCTACATTAATTTTACAAAGCTTTATTTCATAAGCTTATATGAAGAGACTTGGAAGTTTGGCGGAAAACAGATTACTCTTTTATGTATTTAACTTTTAAATAAGGTACACCCATTTCTCTTGGTAGTTTTCCAGTAAAAGAATAGCATTAGAGACAATTTGCTTTGATCGAATGTAGGCAGGGATTGGAACCTTAACTCATTACGGTTCCGGTTCCGGTCCAACAAATTTGATCTCAAAGGGTTCGGGTTCGGGTTCCTGAGTCGTTTCGGTTCCTGCGGAACCGAAACTTCAAACGGTGCCAAAAGGTTCCAAACGGTTCCAAATTTGTACGCACTCTAAAAATAAAAAATAAAATCCCCTACATACTTTCATTGGTTCAGAGAGTGCTTTTTTGACACTATTTTGTCACTTCGTGATCAATTTCACCGTGATTGGGATTAAGATAAAGTAGTACAATGCAATATTGCTGTGTTCTTGACATGTTTGGAAGGTACATTCATCATTCATCATAATTACTATATTCACAATACATTGTTGGTTAAGCACAAAATACTGTTCTATTCTATTATATTAAACTAGGACCAACCATTTTCAAAGCAATGACTCTCTTTGAACATGCTGTTTCGGCCGTGTGTTATAGAGTGATCAGAGAGATTGGTATGAGTAATTAATTAACTAAAACCGATTTTGGGTAATTATTTTTATCAAACATGTCGGGAGTCATGCAGCTTCACTATTTATACGAAATCCACAAGCTTTGCAAAATTATTTGTGGTGCGTCGCTTTGCTATACGTTTCTCACTCTCTCTCGCTAATGTTTTCAAATATGAATTATTCGGAATATACTTTTTCACACGACATTGCATAGCAGCTAATCCCTTCTCCATATCTCTGAATTCAGATTGCCAGCAGACACAGAAATCCAGATATTTCTGGCTATCAAGAAATACCGTCTTATTCTAGCTTCTAAATGAAAAGCAAATTATACGAACGTAAATACAAAATATATCGCTCAAGTGTGGTACTGGTTTCAGCTGAAATCACGCTTTATATAAGCTTGGGAGAGACGAACAGCCGGCGACTCACTCTAAGCCTGAAGAACATTTGCAAATACTTTTTTTTTCATATGAAATCAACAGAAATTTTGAAGTTTTAAAATAGTTATCACATCAAATCTTCAAAGAATAAATTTAGTGTGGCATAAAATTGGAAAAGTCGGCCAAGTTTGGAACCGAAAAGAACCTTTTGGAACCGAAACAGAACCGTAACTATTTATTTCGGTTCCGGTTCTTACTATTTTCTGTGTAAGGGTTCCGGTAAAGGTTCCAGATTTCAAACGGTTCCAAACAGTTCTGAGTTCCGGTTCCGGTTCCAATCTCTGAATGTAGGTACTACTGCTTTAGAAGATAACAAAATAGTAGCTTTGGTCACAATAGGGAGTCCCATAGTACCTACGTAAATGGTAAATTGGATTGAGAAAGCCATCTTTTGCAAATATATATGTCATCTGTAGAGAGCTGGTGACTAAATAAGTCATCTTTGCTCATTATAAGTTATAGATACCTAGTTGTTATATTCTTATCACTGGATATTCATTGGTACCTTTGAAAGTGAGTGCTGTCACTGTCAGTAGATTATTCTCAAAGGGAACCTAGTGAAACAAGGAAGGAAACAGAAATTTCTTTCAACTGCATGCATGGAAGAGTGAAGACCAAGTTAAATTGAAGAACAACAGATTTACCAGAAGAGGAATTGATAACAAATAAAGCAAATTCAGTTTTCACATTCAAACTCTTTAGTTTGTATATTTATATTCTATACTGTAGGAACATAACAAAACAAAATAGCTTATCAAGTCCTAGATAATGAAAATGTATACAGTGTTTATATATATATTGTGATACAGGAGCAATAACTATAAGTGATAATATGGTACAGCAAACAATAAGAATAACTGCACATCCATTAACATCAAGATATATTATATTATAGACAATTAAAACTATTTCTTGTATGACAACGGTTTTATAGAATGAAGTGATATATCAGATTTCATGTTAAATATAGGTATTAAATTGAATCACCTTCTAACATTTGCATTCATTTACTGGCCTGAATGAATGAATGAATGCTTACTTTTTATGTACAAAGCAATTTGCAAAGCTCATGATGCAAGACTGGTGACATTCCTTGCTAGCCCCCCCCCCCCCCCCCCCCTTTGGGGCTATTGGCACGCCCGTATTCACAAGCGTTGGCGCGGCGCAGCCTCTCCGTCGGTCAGCGGAGGTCGCGCTCTTCGGCCGCGCGAGAAGAGCGGGCGCGGCTTGTAGAGGTCATCACTCGCGTAGCGCTGGGCCCTCGACGCAGCGGCAACTCCGCGCCTGCAACCAACCATCGAAATCAGATCACGGCAGCAGACGGTGCTCAAACAATCCTCGAAAACAAGGTCTGTACTTACAAGGCCTGCACTAACAAGGTATGCACTAACAAGGTATGCACTAACAAGGTCTGCACTAACAAGGTATGCACTAACAAGGTATGCACTAACAAATTCTGCACTATCTGCTAATCAGTCTACCTTCTCTGCCCTTCAGCCATCAAAGGCATGCTTATGAGTGCTACCTACCTACTTTAGATTCCTGTCAAAAAATTTCATATCACGCCCAAAACCCTTTTTTTAAGTTCAAAAACGCAAAAAAGTAAATTGAGCGATAAATTACAGCGTAAATTAACGAATTTTTAAATTACCGGTAACTTCACAACACTGCAGAAAAGCGTTCTGAAAACGTTGTTATGAGCGTTCGATGTACCTACTTCAAAAAGCAAACGAGGGATAACTTGAGTTCAACGATGACATCTGCTATAAATTAGATAATCGATGGAGACCCACTTGTTGGTGGCGGGCGGCGCCGGGGCGGGCGTGGGCGACACGGAGGGCGCCTTGCGATTGGCCAGCTCGGCAGACGACGCTGAGACGTCGGACTCAGGGCTCAGCGGCATCACGAAAGTGGGCGTCGCCGCGCGCGCCTTGGCGCCCTCCGGCAGCGGCAGCTGCAGGAGGCAAAGCTAGGTTCACTCGGGCCAATGTTCTGCTCGTGCATTGAAGCTAGGTTCACACGGGTAACAAAGCTGGAAGAAATTGTTAATTGGCATGTTTTTGCTTTCTTACAGCCCCGAGAGAAACAAAGGATGGTCAGAATCGCCTAAATTTTCAAGTTATCGGAATTTTCGAGTAGGCAATGATCTGGCATGGTGCTCCATGGTTTTCGTATTAGGTATTTTGCCTCCACCTTTTTATCCGCAGTATAAACCGCTGCGCTCATCTTCACAGAACACAAATTGCGTTCGCGGAGCCCTAGTTTAAAAATAAATATGTATGAATAAATGTGTAACAGAAGACTCACCTTGGTCTCGGCCACGGCCTCCTTGGGTTTCTTGGAGCCGGGAGGACGACCCCTGGGACGGCCCACCTTCGGCTTCTTCACCTCGGCTTCCTCGGCTGCGACACAGACACAAACAACGGGGGTCATAATTCCAACACACTTCGGCCATTCCCAACCACACACTTGAGCCGTGCCCAACCACACGCTTCAGCCGTGCCACACCACACACTTCAGCCGTTCCCAACCACACTTCAGCCGTGCCCAACCCCACGCGGCAACGTGGCAACTGGCCGAAAATCAACTGGCCGAAAACCTAACTGGCCGAAAAAAAAATTGGCCGAAAAAAAACTGGCCGAAAATAAAACTGGCCGAAAAAAAACTGGCCGAATTTTATATTTTGCGCTGTGACTGTACTGAGCCGGTGGTAGGGGAAAACTATTACCACATTCGAAAACATTGTCTCTGAAATAACTTGGAGACCATTGGTCTTATGGGAAATCGAGTCGTGGTCGGGTCCCTCAGGTGGTTGGCGGGCGGCGAAGCCGTCGCGGCCGGGAGAGTCGTCGGCGTTGGGTGAACTTCAGATCACCGACGTCGCAGAACGGCGACTGTTATTTGTAGGGGTGTTTGACGACGCTGGCGGACGGGCAGCGGTGCTCGACCGGTAAGTGCGTCGTCGCTGGGACTTGTGCAAAGTGAGGCGTTCGTTGGTGTTGGCGGGCAGCGACGGCTGCCTGGCCGGGAAGGTGTTGTGTGTGTTGAGGTGTTGTGATCGAAGACTGGCAATCAGGAAATAGTGAGGCGCTGGACGTTGCTGGCGGGCGGGCAACGATGCCCGCCCGTCAAGTGCGTCGTCGCTGGGACTTGTGCAAAGTGAGGCGACTGACGGCGTTGGCGGGCAGGGAAGGCTGCCTTGCCGCGAAGGCGTTGCGACCGGTGAAGTCAAGGTCAAGCCTAAGATTAATAATAGTGCGGGCGTTGACGAGGTCAGTTCGATCGCCGGGACCACTTGTCGAAGACCGGACTTTGAGAAAAAGTGCGGGCGCTGACGGGGTGAGTGCAATTGCCGGGACCACTTGTCGACGACCGGACTTTGAGAAAAAGTGCGGGCGCTGACGGGGTGAGTGCAATTGCCGGGACCACTTGTCGACGACCGGACTTTGGGAAAAAGAGCGGGCGCTGACGGGGTGAGTGCAATTGCCGGGACCACTTGTCGACGACCGGACTCGAAAAACGACTAAGTCATTTAACATGGCTCTTATGGGCCAGGACATAGCCGAAATTCGGGTCGAAAAGGTCGCGCCGCTGCCGCGGAACTAGCATCGTACTCAGAGCGTTTAAAAAATTCGCCCGGTTTGTTTACTAGCTTTGTTCGCCAGCCTTGCACTTTTCACACTTTTCACACTGAGCCGATAAAGTAGTCCTTGCCCCCTGTTCGTTAGCAACAGTTCTTGCACTATTTTGTTCATTAGCGTTGCGTAGTGTCAAAAGTTCAGGTCCAAGCGACACCAGCTCATGGAGGTGGTGTAGGAAAACGAGCGCGCTAAAATGGCGCAATTTGTAAAGACGGGTTGTGTTGTTGCGGAAGACGAAGAACGGTTTTACTTCAAAATTAACGGTAAGTGTAGTCTAATGCAAGTTCATTGCACGTTATACTTAAAAAATGTATGTTTGCCGTATTCGGCCTTAAATGTCATGTATATTTGCAATACATTTTATGATTTTGAATTTGGCATTTAATGTTAAGCTCATGTTAACACGTTCTCAAAGTTTTTTTTATTTTAAGATGGAACACAGAGAGAGTTTAAATTAAATAAACCTCTCTTCTGTGAAGTCCCCTTCTTTGTAATAACGCAATCACATATTCCAACGGGAAATCTTGTTCTGAGTCTGAGGATGATGAAGATGATGACTCGCTGCTACTAGATGACTCTTCTGATTCAATTAAATCACTAACGATTTCACTCACTGTCAAGCTGCCCGCCATCATTAAACACAATTCAAATGGAGGGCGCCGTGTTTTCTAGTTCAGAACCAGAAATCAGCTGACTGAACTTGACACTACACTTTTCTGAAACGGTGTCAAAAGTGCAAGGCTGGCAAACAGAGCTCAATCTCTCCAAGTTATTTCAGAGAAAATGTTTTCGAAAAGGGGTAATAGTTTTCCCCTACCATCACTTTCAAGGTTTTCAGCCGTGCCACACCACACACTTCAGCCGTGCCACACCACACACTTCAGCCGTGCCACACCACACACTTCAGCCGTGCCACACCACACACTTCAGCCGTGCCACACCACACACTTCAGCCGTGCCACACCACACACTTCAGCCGTGCCACACACTTCAGCCGTGCCACACCACACACTTCAGCCGTGCCACACCACAAGCAGCAGCAGGAAGTACATTCTCTCATGGGACGGAGTGTAGCAGTTTTCATGGCGGATAACTCAGACACTGTGCTCTACAATGGACAAACACCTGCCAGCGCAGCAGCAGGAAGTACATTCTCTCATGGGACGGTGTGTAGCAGTTTTCATGGCGGATAACTCAGACACTGTGCTCTAGAAGGGACAAACACCAGACAGCGCAGCTGCAGGAAGTACATTCTCTCATGGGACGGAGTGTAGCAGTTTTCATGGCGGATAACTCAGACACTGTGCTCTACAATGGACAAACACCAGCCAGCGCAGCTGCAGGAAGTACATTCTCTCATGGGACGGAGTGTAGCAGTTTTCATGGCGGATAACTCAGACACTGTGCTCTACAATGGACAAACACCAGCCAGCGCAGCTGCAGGAAGTACATTCTCTCATGGGACGGAGTGTAGCAGTTTTCATGGCGGATAACTCAGACACTGTGCTCTACAATGGACAAACACCAGCCAGCGCAGCAGCAGAAAGTACATTCTCTCATGGGACGGAGTGTAGCAGTTTTCATGGCGGATAACTCAGACACTGTGCTCTACAATGGACAAACACCAGACACACTTTATCACAGGAAATGAACTCAAATACGATGAAAAGAATAAATACGATAACGATAAATAATAAATAAATAAATAAATAAATAAATGTGTAAATATATATATATATATATATACAATTACCTACCTACTAAAACTCTAGGTACCTACGTAAAGTTGGGCCATTTTAGAGCAAAATATAGATATGATTATTTGAAATACATTTCACTAAAATGCAGGACATTTGACAAGTGGTGTGGGCCTCTTTAGTGCTGTTGAGCTCAATTGGTGGAGTCGAACACTTTGGGACCTTGGATATTAGGTAGGTAGGTACCTCCAAAAACAGAACGATCACAGAAATAATCGGAACGAAATCAGAAACCTAACACACCCAATTAATTCAAGCAGCATACCAGTCGCAATTGCTACTCCGGATATCATCCGCACTTTCATGTTTTACCAACAACTACCCTTTGCTAAAACTCTACTCTTAACATTAAGCCTGAAAGTAGAGCCTGAAAAGTTTATAGCACTGCAAATGACGTGATACTATGTAGTTAGTTTTCTCAGTGGCATCTATTCTCTATACTTTTTCCACTGTTATTTATGCAACCCTCGTTTTTCGTTTTTGGTGCGAGAAAAAGCTATTTTTTCCTTTCCAGTACATTATTGTGTTTAAAAAAAATATTTTTTATTTAAAGCCTTAATTCAAAAATCTTTAAAAAAAAAACGAAAGACTAATAGCCAGTTGTTACCAAACCCATGTTTGCAACCCACCTGGAGCTCCTAGCGGCGCCTCTGCCGGCCCCAGGACCCCGCCCCCGACATTGTTGTTGTCAGCCTCCGCCTCCCTGGGCCACGAGCGCTTCCGGCCAATGGCAGCCCGGGGCCGGACAGACTCATCCCCTTCCGCCTCCAGCGAGTAGTCTGAAGCCGAGTATCGCGTGCTGGGCTGCCTAGTTCGACGCCCGGCCCCCGGGGAGGCGGCAGCGGGGGGCGGACGCATCTCGGAGCCGTCAGTCTCGGACGGGGGTCGCACTTCCAGGGCGGAAGGCGGTCGGCTTCGGGGGCCGTCAGTCACGGAAGGCGGTCGGCTTCGGGGGCCGTCAGAGCCCGATGATGGGGGGCGGGGGACGGCAGTGAGGTCTCGTGATTCGTACACCTGCAAAGAGGCAAGCGTTAGCTGGTATAAGTACAACATTACAAAAACACTTATCCCGGGTAGAAAAGTGGATGAAAAAGTGAATGCCTAACACACGTCATGCACAGAAGACTGCCGCGTAGGACGTACGGTACCATAAAACGGGGTGACTTTGACCCACTTTTCAACTTCACATTACTTTATATCTTTCTCATTTTTGTAGTTAGCAATACAAAGTTGGTTCCAAAATATTGGTCTATGTCAGGGGTACCTACCTAATTTACTTGAAAAATAAAATAAAGTATATGTATGATTCTCTCCAGAATCCTAGATATTATGTGGGTGGGACAAATCACCTCAAGATGTGGGGTGACTTTGACCCACCACATTAAATATGTGATATTACATGTTTGAGGCATCTTTCGACCCAAAATGAACATTGGCAGGCTAGATTGATCCAAACCACACCTACAGGGTGAGGAAAAATAACTATTTAGAAGCAAGTGTGGCTTCAGAATAGTTTTTCGAATTCTTGTTGCCAGGAGCTGCTTTATACATGGGCGGCATTGTTGTTATGAAAGAAGTTGGGTTATGCTAACCCTTGGGTGGTATTTTTTTGGGTAAATTCGGGCTTTGGATAGAAAAATATTACGTATGCATCATGAAGTTCACATTTAAGTAACGTACAGCCAAAATAAACATTGGGAAAATAATAATTTGAGCTTTTGAATACTCTCAAATAATGGGCCAGTCACCCCAAAAATTGCGCGAATGCAGCGGTAACTTTAAATTGCCTCGTCTCCATGTATGGGGGCCCCTGCCACCTATTAGCCAACACAGGCACTTCCCTGAAGGTATGGCCTTTACAACAGTGAAGAGAACCGAAGGTTATTATATAGTATCTTTGGTGAAGAGTTTTTCGAGATAGCTCCCATTGCAAGGTCGTAAAGACGACATTTGTGCCGCCATTATTTAGGGCGATTTTAAATATAACATTGGAAAAACGTTCAACAATATTGGATTACAATTATATTTTGTTGCATTCTTATCTGAAGTAGGTACTACCAAATACTTGTATGAAAACAACTTGATGCCCAAATTAAAAAGCTAAGCTTCACAGCAATTGAAAAAAAATGCAAAATATATTTTTTGTTTTGGGTTAAAGTCGCCCCGTTTTATGGTAGGTACCTAACTAAATTTCTAGCGCCATGCTGCTTTCCTATCCTTAGCGCTAGTTTTCAAAAAAGCCAATTCAAACAGTCTATTTTCAGGAAGCCTTTTTTGGCAGTCTAGTTGATTTATATTAGGTAACCTAGGTTGAACAACAATCTGTTCATTTATTCATGCTAAAAAATAAGTCGAGCTATCACCCTTGAGAAAGTCACTAGACTCTGTTTCATATTAAGAAGTAGAGTGGATTTGCATCTTCCTCGAGGACCCACTGCTGCTAGACACGAGCTAAGAGTTTCAAAACCTACAAGCCATGTCTCGAGCCTTACAAAAGGCACTGTGAGAAAGCGCTTAGTTCATGTCTAGCAACAGTGGGTCCTAGAGAAAGTTGCAAATCCACTCTTCTTTTAACGTGAAATAGAGTTTAGGAAATGTTACGAAATGTCAATTTTAAAATAGTTTCATTGGAGACGTACCTTAGCTTTGGCAGGAACGGCGCCGGCGTCGGCGCACTTGACAACGCTTGACTCTACGGTGAAGTCCCGTGCCTCGTACCGCTTCTCCGCAAGGCAGTCCGACGACGATCGAGCTCTTTTGGCCCCGGCCCCGACGTCCGTTTCGCACGGCCAAGCTCGCTTCTCGGCCACGACGTTCGTCTCGCAAACGCCGTCCCTGTGCGAGCCGTACAGGATGTCGTGCTCCTTCGAGAGCTGGCCGTAGATGGCGATGTCGTGCTCCTTGAAAATGTCGTGGTCGTTGGTCTCGGCGTCGGGTCTCATGGGCTCGTCCACCGTCGGCCGCTCTCTGAAGATGTCGTGTTCCTCGGCTTCCTCGTCATCAGGTGACTTCTCCACGACCGGCGCCAAGGCCTCAACGACGGCCAACTTCTCCACAACCGGCGCCAAGGCCTCGACGACGGCCGACTTCTCCACCAACGGCGCCAAGGCCTCAACGACGGCAGACTTCTCCACGACCGGCGCCAAGGCCTCTACGACGTCTGGTTTCGTCGCGGGCTCGGTCGACTTTCCCGGGGAAATTCCGGGCTGGACTTCGGTCTTTTCGTCCCCCGAAAGGTTGGCCGAATCCGATTCGTCCAGCGCCAAGTCCGGTTTATCTTGAGCCGAATCTGGTTTGTCTAAGGCCAGATCTGATTTGTCTAGGACATCTGATTTGTCTACAGCCAAATCCAGTATTTCCTCCCCCGGACTCGACTTCTCCTTGAACACCAGCTGTTTCAGACTGACTTGCAGCCTATTGGTGACTCTGGCCGCTTCCGCCCGCTTGCCCTTTGAGAAAGGAAGCTGGCCTGCCTTGGCTTTGGCCGGAGGCCGGCCCAGCCTGTTCTTGGCCAAGGGCGGCCGGCCCCTTCTGGCCTTGGGCTTCGGCGGCGAGAGCTCCTCGCTCTCGGAGTCGAGCGTCAGTCCGCCGTGGCCGCGCTGGTGGGCCGCGTTCAGCCGCGAAAGGAACGACGCGAAACGGCGCAGCTCGGTCTCGTCGACGTCGGCGAACCCGCGCAGTTCGGGGGACGCGGGCCGGACGGGGCCGACCTGCCAAAGCGCGCTACCGGGTTAGCAACTTTCCTGAACTCATGTCTTCCATGTCATATCTTCAGCACTAATTTTCAAACACAACTATATCAAACTGGGATTTATATGCTAAATAAAAGTCTCACTGGTTTTCCGATGTTTCGTTAGATAAACTAGTTACTTCTTCAAGGGTGATAGCACGACTGACGTAAAAATTCATTATTTTGGAATATTTTTGGACTTCAACAGGATTGTTAGAATACAGAAAGCCCAGGTTAAAAAACAACAATTGGTTCTTTTGTTCAGGTTTTTGACATCAGTCGTGCCATCACCCTTGAAGAAGCAACAAGTATAATATAGGGTGACCACATTTTCGAACTCAAAAACCCGGACATTTTCGTACAATGCCCCCCCCCCCCCCCCCCACCTCTCTAATTTATGATTTAAATTAGTCGAATTTACCGAGTTTACCAAATTTTGCAACCCCCACTCCCATTATCTGACCCCTACAATAAAATACACAATAATGGCAGATTAAGTCTGTTCATTGAGCTGTGAACTCGGGCCTCTTCCTTTACCCCGTACGGGATACACTTTCCAGGCCACACCTGTTATTTGATTGAAAAATGTAAATTCCAGCTAAGAATTTACCTCTTACTGGATACACTTTCCAGACCACACCTGTTACTTGATCGCGACAAAACAAATGTCAACGGATTCCTAACACTTTTGACAACCAAATGAATACCTCAGAATCTCAAAATATCTCTTGGAAATCCAAAAAATGATACATTCATTTACCTCAACAACCATCAATGAACAGCCTTAAGGCAAAAAAGTCAACATGTGAGGATTCAGAAGGGGTTTGATGAGGTTGTGGGGCTGCTTATTGTGATTAACTTCACTAGATCCACAAACCAATTGCTTGAAAAAGGCACTACACAAAAATAACAAAGATTGTAAGATAAATTATTTGAAATAAAAAAGATAAAATTAATCACGTGGAATGAATGGAAAACCGGGACATTTAGGCGTCCCGGGTGGTGTCTCTCAGGACACCAGGACAGGGACCTGAAAACCAGGACTGTCCTGGGAAAACCGGGACGTCTGGTCACACTAGTATGTTACGAAACGTCGGGAAACCTGTGAGACTTTTATTTAGCATTCAAATCCCAGTTTGAAAGTTTTTTCTAGGGGAATCAGGTTAGTCAACGGAGGCTATGGGGTTGTGTCACTGTCCAAGCAGCACAAAAATCGTAATCAATTACCAACGCTCAGTGTACATCGAAGGCTAACAGGGGATAGCTTGCGTTCAACATTCGAGTAGATCGTAATCGAATTTTTGGCAAATGTGAACGTTGAGCGTAAGTTATCTCCCGTTAGCCTATCGACGTCCAACTAAAGCTCCCAACTTTCGCTGATCGTTTCTTTGCTACTTTGGTAGAGAGATTTGAAGATTGACATGCAAATTGAAATTAGCGGTCATGATTGAAGAACCTGATACCCGATGCCCAAACAGCTCGTTAGCGATTAAAAAATTATTGTTCTCTGGTTGTAGGTACTTTTTTGCTCCAGAACTTGTTTGAACTTGTATTGAATCAAGCTGAGATAAACACATTTAGGACCGGTTTTACCTTATCTTTCAACTCCTGGGCCAGGATTCACAAAGAAGGGATTTTGAAATGGGGGTTTTGGCAAAAAGGAGATTTTATTCTCCCTGCAAAACCACCAAATATATTCCCCCAATTATAAGTACTCTCAAAAGGAGATTTCAAAAGAGGTACTTGGAGGGGAGGTAAATTGAAATTTACCAATCAGAGTTCTTCAATTTTGGAACTCATTTCGAAATTAAAAAAACACTTGACAACTCTCTTTCAATCTTATTTAAATTACGAAAGCTCGTAATTGGCTATTTATTTTATTATTATGTACACAAATTAGCCTCCCAAAATTGTTGTCCATTCCGGGATTTGAACCCGGGTCCCCAACTTTCGCGGCTGGTGCTCTAACCGCTGAGCGAAATGGCCATTAAATTTGGGAGAAGTAATTTGCATACAGGGTACCCCCATACAGGGACCATACCCCCCTGGGGACATTCAATTCTCACCCTGTATGCAAATTACTTCTCCCAAATTTAATGGCCATTTACCTCAGCGGTTAGAGCACCAGCCGCGAAAGTTGGGGACCCGGGTTCAAATCCCGGAATGGACAACACTTTTGGGAGGCTAATTTGTGTACATAATAATAAAATAAAATAATAATAATAAAATAAAATAAAAACTTGACAACTCAGCTGTCAGTTTTCTCAGATTTCAATATTGCTTAAATTGGACCTAACCTAACTTCAAATTGCCAAATTTTAGCTTCCACTTTCAAATTAAAATGCAAGTACTTACATAATCAGCCAACACAAACTTTTCTATTGGTATAAAATGCTGCTGTATGTTTGCAAGAAAACGTTTGAAAAAATAGTGATAACTGATAACGGTACGAGGCGAGTTCCAGATTTTGGGAGATTGACAAAACCCCTGCTCAGTAGCAGGGGTTTTCAATGGGGTAATTAATCTCCCAAAAAAGACAGAATCTTGCTTTGTGAATACGAAATGGGGTAAAAGTTTGGGGGTTCTGTCAAAACTCCGGAGGAATCCACAGAATCTCCTGTAGTGAATCTGGGCTCTGGTTGAGATTCCAACTAGCAGTTACAACTGAATTCAGCCAATCACATGTAGCAAATTTAGTTGCAACTACTTGTTGGGATCTCAACTAGGAGTTGAAAAACTTGGTAAAACCAGGCCTTAAAGTAGTATTATACTCTGTAATCCTCAAATACTAGTTGCCTACTGCGTATCAGAGCAGTGATCGAACGTATGGTGGACTAGGTGTGAGTTTCAAATATCTGGGTACCTACCTAAATACTTTATCAGATGGTAGATAAGTAATTTATGGCAGAAGTTTAAATGCAAAATAGTCCAATCAAAGCTGGTACGTATCTATAATCCCAGCAATGCAGAGCACCGGGCCTACCTTGGGCTTGTCGTCCAGCGACCGACTGGAAGAGCCGTGGCTGGAAGAGCGTCTGACCGCCTTGCCTTTCCCCCGCTCCGAGCTCTTCCCCCCAGTATGGCTGGCCTCTTCCTGCTCTGGGAACTTCCCGGCCTTCTGGTGGGAAATTGGAGGAGACATGCGGTTAGTATGGTGTACCATGTCGTATCAGCCAAAGATCGACATACCCAGATTGTCCATCACAATGTTAACAGCGCTACGCAAAATCATTCGGTGCAACGAGCCCCTCAATAATTACCGCAGTCCCCTCACCCACAAGCTGAAATAAGTCAGAAAGCGATTGGGTAATGGAGCCCTACTGTTCCAATTGCTGGTTCACTCGCTCTTTTCATACGCTCTAAACAGCCTTCTCGCTTATCACTGCTAGCTCCCTCCAGCCATGGCTTTCTCATCTATTAGCTCCTATGTATTTGCCGTATCCTTAGCGCCCATATATAGCATCTATCTGTGGTATTACTAGGGATGCACCATGTCAATTAACCGTACAAATATTATTGGTCAATTGACCAAAATATACACTTGAAATTTTTTAATTATTTATGGTGTTTTAATTGAAGAAACATGTAATTTGTGGCAGCAATAGCGTGATTCTGCATCTTGCTGTCTTCCTGTAAGTTTACAATAGACTAGGGGCTCCGCCCCTGAGGCCTACAGACGCCAACCCCACACACGGTTCGTTGACTTCGCAAGAAACGTAGCTACCCGACGGTTTTGCCATGACATTTGGGGAATGTGCCCCCTTAGCTACTGCGAGGGCTTTGCGAGAAACTTGACTTCACGGTGATATTCTGATGTCATTTTGTTTCGAAACCCGTGTCCAAAAAGCCACAGATTTGTGACCAGGGGTGCAATTGTGTAACTTTATTTCGTTCGATTTGGCTCCAAATCACTCGATTTCAAATCACTGCCCGTGTTAAACCATAGGCAGTGATATTGAAAACTAATGGTTTTGAAACCACAAAGTTACACAATCGCCCCCCAGCCCTCCTACCCACACACAAAAAAGAACCTACGTAGGAGGGCTCCTCACATTTCTTCAGTAATTGCCATTTTTAATTGTATATATCACTAGGGCTTCGCAAACGCAATTTGTGTTGCGTTGAAGACGAGTGTAGGTAGCAGTTTGTGTATAGCAGATAATAAGGTGCAGGCAGAAGGCCTCTGAAAACCATGGAGCACCAAGCCTGACCATTGCCTTCTCGAAAATTCTGATCACTTGAAAATGTAGACGGATTCTGACGTTCCTTTGTTTCTCTTCGAGCTGCCAGATAGCGAAAAAATGCAGACAAACTTTAAGTCAACAAAGCTTGGTCACCAAAGTGACGAAGGAAATTGATTCAGGCGTCAAAAAGTACCGAAAATCACGAAAAAACAATACAAAAATGCTAATAAAGACCAATTGGAAAGACCTACCGACCTAGGTACGATTTGCTGGCATGATAAATATGTATAAGGCCAACATGTTTAGAAGTTTTGGTGAAGTTATGTTAAGAACTTTGAAATTTACAGAGGTTCAAAATTTTGAAATAATCGAAAAATTTTGTAAAAATTGATTTATTAAAAATATTCTGAACCGATCTTTTCCAAAAACGCAAAGGTAGGTCCTCTGAAATTTTCATCCAAATCAGTTCAGGCGTATGGTCTGTAGAGTGCGCGCAAACACACACACACAAAAAAAAAAAAAAACATACACTAGTGACTTTTTTTTGGGGGTAGTGAAATTGAAGATTTCGCTCCGCTCGCTTCGCTCGCTACGCTCATCAATAATTTTTTCTGTATTTGTCAGTAAACTAATTACCGTAATACAGTCTTGTCAAAAATCACCCATTGTAGCCTACATCCTTCAAGCCCCCTTTTTTTTTATAAAACCGCATACCAATAATATAAATTTTTATTAAAATTTGAATTTGACCGGTCAATTGACGTCAATTTACCGGTCAATTGACCAAAAAAGTATTTGACCGGTCAATTCACATCCCTAGGTATTACCATGTGTGGGATGGAAGGGGGGAGGAGGGTTCACTCTGAGGACTGAAACACCTTTTTTTAAACACCTCTCTGTGCTATCCTTACTCCAGCCAATGCCATAGCAACTTGCTGGCAACAGAGGGGCAATCAATGCATCCAGTCCAGTTAGAAGGCTCTGCAATAGTAAACTGAAAAAAATCACAGTGATAGCACTGTCTACAAAAAGCTGGGGAACTAACTAACTTTATCTAACAGCTTTCAAGGTCTAGACCCTGATAGGAAATAGTTATGAAAACTACAAATCACTAGTTAAGAAAAGAAAAAGATTTCAAACTGGGTTTTGAATACTAAATTTATAAGAGTCTCACCCTTTACCCAGTGTTTCCTAACACAGACCCGTACTAGCTACCTCCTCAGGGGTGATACTTAGCTCTCCTTAGAATACGTTTGAAACTAAGAGCCAAGACCCTGGAGAGAGCGTGCATTGCGTTTCCCGGCCTCACCTTGCCCGTGAGCTCGGCCTGCTCCGCGTTCCCGCCGGCCTGACTGCTCGACTGCCCGCCCTGCTCCGAGCCGCGTCCGGCCTTGGGCCGCGCCGTTGCCGGCGTTGCGTTGCCGGCGGGCGGCGGCCGTTCCCGCGCCGCGCCGCTGCTGTCGCCGTCAGCCGAGCGACGGTCTTCCGAGCGGCGGTCGCGGTGGGCCCCGTGGTCGTCCTCGGCCTTCTTGCGTTTGGCGGCCGCGCGGGACTTGCGCTCCTTCTCACGACGATCGCGCTCTTTCAAAGAGAGGTCTTTGTCCTTAGTAGCGGAGGAGTCTTGGTCCTTTGCAGAGGTGTCTTTGTCCTTTGCAGAGGAGTCTTTGTTCTTTGTAGAGGAGTCTTTGTTCTTTGTAGAGAAGTCTTTGTTCTTTGAGGATAAATCTTTGTTCCTCGTTGACAGATCTTTGTCCTGTGCAGCAGGATCCTTGTCCTTTGTCTGCTCCTTCCGCTCTTTGCCCGCGTCGCCCTTGCTTCCGTCTCCCTCCCGTCGGGGGCCCTCCTTGACTTTACCCTCCTTGTCTTTGCTGGCCCCCGACTTCTCGCTCTTGCCGTTCTTAGTCTTGTGCAAGTCTTTCTTCCTCTTTGCATCGTCTTCCTTTCTTTTCCTGTCGCCGTCTTTCTTTTTGGCATCATCGTCTTTCTTCCTCCCCTCATTGTCCCTCTTCTTGGCGTCGTCTTCTCTCTTCCTCCCTTCATCGCTCTTCTTAGCATCGTCTTCTCTCTTCCTCCCTTCTTCGCTCTTCTTCTTTCCCTCATCCTCTCCTTTCCTCGGCTTGCTGTGGTGCGACGACCGGTGACTCGAATGGCTACTCCTTCGTTCCTCTTTCCTCCCACCTTTGTCGTCTTTCTTGCTCCTATCCTCCTTTTTTGCCGATTTGTCTTCTTTCTTAACATCCTCTTTTTCAGACTTGTCCGATTTCTTTGTCAGCCTATCTTCCTTCCTCGTGTCGTCCTTTGGCTGCTTCTCATCCTTCTTAGTTTTTTCCTGGCGTTTAGCATCTTTGTCTTTGTCAGTTTTTCTAGTATTTTTATCACTTTCCTGTTTCTTTTCCTCTTTTTTGACGGATCCATCTTTTGCAGACGACTTTTTTGCATCCTGTTCAGTTTTTTCGCTCTCTTTCTTTAGAGGTTTCAGATCTGCCTTCTCAGGCTTTTTCGTCGGCTTATCCTTTGACGTTCCTTCCACGTCCTTCACTATCACCTTTGGCTCTTCTCTCGCCCTCTCTTCTTTCACCACTGAATCAGTCTTCTCCTTCATCGCTAGCACGACTCCGTCGTTGGCCAGAAGCTTTCCGTCGTCAGTTGCCACTTTAGACGGAACCTCCACAGCCACCGGTTTCGGAGGGGCGTCCAATGCCGCTGCTTTCGCAGCGACTT
This sequence comes from Nemoura dubitans, assembly GCA_921293005.1. Taxonomy (NCBI): domain Eukaryota; kingdom Metazoa; phylum Arthropoda; class Insecta; order Plecoptera; family Nemouridae; genus Nemoura; species Nemoura dubitans. Next base: position 27,021,454 of record OV121076.1, read on the forward strand.
GTGTTTGCGGGCCTTTTGGCTCATCTTTCGGTCCCATATCCGCGCGATCGAGGTCGATGTGCAGCGCGTCGATGGGGCTCATCGCACCATCCAGCGGCTCGTGCTCGGGACTCGACTCCTCGTCGCTCGAAGTCTCAAACTCCGTCTCGCTCTCGGAACAGCTGCCTCGGCGGAACTCGACTAGTCGATCAGGTCTTTCGTAGCTCGAGCGCCTTTCAACTTCCGTTCTCTCGTAGCTCAAGCGCCTCTCCACTTCTGTTCTCTCATAACTCGAACGCCTCTCGACTTCCGTTCTCTCGAAGCTCCGTGCCTTCTCCGCTTCCACTCTCTCAAAACGTGGCGGCTTGTCTGCGTCTGCTCGCTCGAAGCAAGAAGCGCTGTCGGCTTCTGCTCTCTCCAATCGTGGCGACTCGTCAGCATCGGACTTCTCAAGGCGAGACGGCTTATCGAACACCGTTCGCTCGTATGGTGTCGGCGGGTCCAGTTCCATCTGGTTGTAAGACTCTGAATGCTCGATTTCCATAGCACTCAATGACCGCATGCTCTCTAAGGAAACTTTGGACAGATTGCTGTCACCCTCCAAAGACTTTCTTGGAGGCGTTTTGCCACCGATGTACGAGATGTTCGAGAGATGGTCATCAGGGCTAGTCAAACCCGATATCCCTGATAAATGACTTCCCATTGAATTGTCGTTGCTAGTTTCTAAAGTGTTGAATGGCGGAGGAGTTCCCCCGTCTTTGTCATGGTCGTCAAACTCTCCTTCCTCAACCGAGTTTGACCGTGACTTTTTTACTTCGTCACTTTCAGGTGATACGGGATCTAAGTCTTTTGGTAGCAAATCTCTAGGTGCAATGGGTGTATGATTAACAGTAGCCTTCTTAGGCTTCTCAATGCCAATGAACTTATAAACAACATCTTCAACTTGAGGAACAAGTACGGTCATGATTTTCGGGTTAACAACCTGGTCGACAATACGTTCAACTCCCAGATCAAGGTAACCTGACTCGTGAATGTGTTTGCGGAGACTCTCGCGAACTTGATTCTTGTTGAGGTCTCGTCGCCAAACTTGGTGAGCCAGAAACCCAGACACCGTACCTTCGACACGCTGGTGAAGATTCTGATATGCGGGCTAGATAAACAAGAAACATGAGAGTTCATGTTAGAAACAAGAATAGAATGATATCTCTGTCAGATAATAATATTCTTTATTATTCAATGATTCTAGGTGTAGATTGACCGAAGATAACCTTCAAACTATCACAAAATCTCAAATGCTATTACCAAATTACAGAACTTACCTTTGTGTCCACATCTGCAATGCATTCTTTACGGAATTGATCAAATATTCCTTGTGATTTAAGCTGGTGGACTATAGTATCAATCATTCTAGGATCACCCGGTGGATACTGAAGCATTCCAACTTCCATGATTAAATATTTTGTGTAATAACAAAATCAAATTGAAAACAAACACATCAGAGAACATGGACATCGGCCTATCGCTGAACACAGAGCTGAACATAAAGTAGCTAGATGCAGAATGGTCGCGACTCGCGACTCACGTTCGTGAAAACAGCTGCTCGTCGGTATCCTTTTGGCGCAACAAACTTAAAACGAATTTGATTTTCTACATGCTGCGCTCCTCACCTTGCAGACGGTATTAGATTTTAATTACCACCCTTATAAACATTTGGGAAAGTGATTTCAATTCGAATATTTTACAAACTGTCGAAGAAAGCGTTGTCCGCATGGGTTTGATTTGGAAAATGACACTTCTTTTTGGTGCAAGGAAAATTCAGTGCAACAGTGTGTTCGAAAATTACTCGAGTGACTCGGAGCTTCGCTCTGTTTTGTTCGTAAACTCTCGGAGTGAGGGGCGTGGTTACTCTTGGAGTGACTCCCAGTGGGTGGTAAGAAGGATAGCCGGATGAGATTTAAAAAATAGTAGCGTTTATTCGACGTCGGAGTGCGCTGTCTGCTGCGAGAGTAGCTGCGTTATAGGTTTTTGATAATGGCCGACGACTCTGACGTCAGTAGCGGCAGTTATATCAACAAGTGCCCAAGCCACGCTGGAGTGATGGAGTGATGTTTTTAAGTCAACAAAAAACTCCGAAGAAAGAAGTGCTATGGGAAAGGGCGGGGGGCGTCGGGGATGTACCAGCACTCGTCTGAAGAATCCAACATTGTCGTTTCCCTACTGTACAAGCATTGCTACGAGTACAGACGGCAACCATAACAACCTACAGGTCCAGAGGGACAAACTGTGAGCATTGTGGTGAGGTTGACAACGACTAGCTGCTCAGTGACCTGCGAGCGCTCCTCGAGGAAAGGGATGACAATGTTGCACCCAGAAAGGTAATTTTTATGTCTGTGCACTATTCATCTGGTTGCTGCTTCATGAGCATGGTATACTCATTACTATTTTCTTGTAGGGGTTGCGACCTTCGGACAGGGCCAACACAAATCCTGGCCTGCTTGCGGCACCAGCTGCATCGCGAGAAGAGGACCAGCTCACGGGCCTGCGGAGGCAGTCAACGGCTTATGCATGCGGCTACATCGCGAAGCGACTTGGCATCGCCTTGCCATGCACCGAAAGAAGTTGCTGATTTTGACGCACAAGCTGACTAAAGACTACCTCTTCATTTCCTTGAAGGAATATGATCTGCAGAAGCAGCACTTGACCTATACAACAAGAAACATGGTGGACTTTGTCGAGTCCCTGTTAGACAGGTTCAGTGCCCTGATCCCTCCAGGGAGTGAAGGAGGCTTGATGGCCAACGTCGTCAACATCGATCACAAGTGGCTGCAGTACTCCATCCATGGTGACGCTCTGCTGGCTCTGCTCTTGCAACTGTTCTGCAGAATCATGCTGCACAATTACTGCAAGAGAAGGAACCACATGATTTCCAGCTCAGCAGTCAAGGCTGTCACCAACAAGAAGCCAATGAAGATGGTATAGCACACCTGAGCCTGCGGTGAAGCTCCAGAAGAAAAAGGCACCTAGTAAGCTAAAATAGTTTAACGGATGTAAACTCAATATCATGTGGAACTGGCGGGATTTTTCGTGGGATAATCATCTGCTCTTTGTCAGTATCTGTTTCACTACTAGTGTCATTCACATTCGTCCATGATGTCTAGCATGCATTGGAAATACTTTTTTCGAAAATGTATGATAATCAAGTTTTTTTGTGTGCTAGCACATGGGAACTTTGCCCACTTTGACTCTATTTTGATTACTGTTATGATCTAGAATAGTGGGAACTGGTTGTATCCACATGCCCCTGTAGGGGTAGTGGATATGTTTAGGGATATTCAGTAGAATTTTGAGAATTATGAGCAGTGTGTCTTCCTGAATGCTGGTCGACGGCAAACAGCTGTATCTATCATTTCGCGGCTTCTTACACGGAGGTAAACCACACGAGCCCCCATCTTCACCCTTCAAATGAAGACTTGGCACAGCTTTAGGTTTTAATTTAGGTTCATAGTCCATATTGTCTCTAGGCATTAGTCTATATTGTGAGACTTCTAATTCGTCATAATCACTTGGCTTGAATCGAATGGAGCACACCCAAAGCGTTCGGAGTGGGTTCAAGTTTCTTCCTATTACACCTTTCCACACAATAAATCTTACGGGTGACTTCAGCTGATTAGGAAATCTATGGTGACGGATTTTATCTTTGGCGCCTGGGTTGTTAGTGCAGCCAAAAACAATACACTGAGGCATTGCAAGAACTTGACCCACACTGCCCACACCCAACATGCTCGACTTGCAAGTAGTAACTACTAATGGCTAGCTGCTGCCAACCGGCACGCTATTGCAACAATCGTATGCAGCGTTTTGCTAGGTTGCGATTTTAGCAACTTGCAGATTTTTGTTTCGAAAAAAAAAGACGTGGCAAATGAAACGAATGAAAGTTAAAGAAAATATGCTAATTCATGCTTATCTCTTAACGATCACTTCAATTATTTTCAACACGGCAACTTTACTCAGCATTTGGTTTCAGTATAATGTATGTGCTTTTGTGACTTTGAGAAATACTTTTAAGGAACATCCAGTTATGGATATTGGATTTAAAAAAAATTATAATAGTGTAATACTCAATATAATGTTTCCTGATGATAGTCTGAAGACTGGAGAGACTGCTTTAGATGTCTAATGCTGGCGTTTAGACACACACGTTAAAATTTAACGGTTTACGGTTTGTGGTAATATTGCACTGATACAATGTGAACCCTGATTCAGTCAACCGAGAACCAAAATTTGTATGTATAGGTACCCAATTATCAAAACAACTTTGTTTTAATTTTTTTTATTCTAGTTGCTACATCATTATTGTTTTTTATTCATGAATAATTAGTTTCAATATTCACTTAATTGTTTTGGTTTGATACAGCTTATATGTTATAACCAAGGTGCTTTAACTTTTGCCAAGGCTGATGGTGGCAATGTCTGTTTTAATGTCAATTATGCTATTTCTGATGTACACAACCGCCAGCATAATCTTATAAATTTTAACTTTTTCTTGATGTACCTAGCAAATGTTTTGTTTGTATTTTCAAACAAATTTACCTAACAACTAAATTAAACATTGAAATATGTTGAAAATTATGCTGTTGATCAATAAGTTGTACCTTGTCTGATAATTGTATACTGTAACACCGAATCTGCATATTTAATGTCATTGCTTTATTAGTGACTTTTGCAATTTGAGGAGAAATAATAATGCCTGTTACACTCAATAGAGAGAGATATATATATATATATATATATATATATATATATATATATATATATATATATATATATATATATATATATATATATATATATATATATATATATATATATTGAGTGTAACAGGCATTATTATTTCCACTAATATTGCAAATGTTACTGATACAGCAATGGCATTACTTTGACAGATACAAATTTTGAATAAAAACCGGGGCTAAATATATAGGCGAGGGGGAGCTGGCGTACGCGGTGTGGGGGGAAAGTAGTAGCGTTTATTCGACTACAGATGGCGCTAGCAGCACATTTCATGTAGGTTTACCCCTACAACATTAGCTTTCCCCTCTTCCCGACTAGATACTCTCTGGTGACTCCATTGGACCTCCTCAACCAGCAGAGGCGAACGGAGATAGGCGCGAAAATCTACGCGCGAATTTGAATGGGTCGAGTGAACTATGAAACATGATACCATAGATATCCAAAACTTACGTTGAAAGTTCAAAAATGGTAATAACCGATTAATGTCTTATGTCCCGTTCTGTTTGTACATTTAATATCGTTTGATAAAGGTGTGTACATTTTGCTTCCGTTAATCATGTGATTGATGTTTGAGGTTATGGCGCCTACAATTTGGTTGCACTTATATCTTTAAATTATATTTTCATTTTCACAAGTGTAATTTTCAATTTTGATCATACCATTGTATTTTCATCTGTCAAATTACATGTGCGAACACCCCGAGTGTTTCACTCCAAAGCCGGTTATTATATAGTATCTTTGCTCCAAAGGCTCTGAAATGGACAGGACTTTTCAGTTCCAGAAGTCGCCGGTAGTACACGCACAACACAAGTGCAGAAATGGCGCACAGGAACGACGGGAAGGGTACCGATACAAATGAAAGTGACAATAAATCTCAACCATTACCTACTAACGAAGAAATAATCGAAGATTTAATAAATGGAGTATCTGCAAGTTCATTAGACAGTGAATTGAGTGCACAAAATGAAGAAATAAGGAAGAAAACAGATTCGGGAACTGCAGCTGTCAAAAACGACATTCTAGATGACTTCGATAAATCAGACGATGAATCGTCTCTAGTGGACAAAGACGATGATTACATCGACGAGGATCTCATGAAAGATGCGGAACTTGAATACACAGATAGCGATAGAGAGGTAATTATCCAATTATTGCCAAGTGACTTTTGTCGGCTCTAACCTGTAAGCATGCCTTCTAACCACTTTTAACAAACCTATATAATGCCTAGATATCAAACAAATGCACTGTCATTTTGTAGAGATTGCGCCTGGAAGCCGACGCACTGAAAACGCTGGGAAACCAATACTTCAAGTCCGGCGAGTACACAAAGTCAGCCGAGGCCTATACGACTGCTCTGCGTACGTGCTCATTGGCTTTTGCCAAAGACAGGGCCATACTGTATTCCAATAGAGCTGCCGCCAAAATGAAGCTCAGCCTACAGAAGTCTGCAATAGAAGATTGCACGAAAGCGGTCGAACTGGACCCCATGTACTTGAAGGCATACTTCCGAAGAGCACAGCTCTACGAGGAAACAGATAAACTGGACGAGGCATTGACAGATTACAAGAAAATCCTAGAGCTGGACCCACAGCATCGAGACGCGATGCGAGCAGTGCACACGCTGCCCGAACAGATCCAGTTACGCAACGAAAAGATGAAGGAGGAAATGCTAGGTACGTTACTGTGGCGCATAGCTTAAAAGCTAGATGCAATGTAGTTTAGTGGCTCGTTCTGAAGCCGGACTAGGTACTGTACCTAACCACAAGTTGGTCTCATTGCAAAATACTATTTTCTTAACCAAACCAGCAATGCTTGCCAAACTTTAATTTGGATGCTGTTCCTATTGCTGGTATTTTTCACAGTCTTATTTTCTTCGAAGTGTCTATTCGCACGGCAAAAAAACACGGCTCCCGGCCGCTCAAACACTATTAACACGGCTCCACTGTGTGGACAAACCGCTGAAACACTATTTGCACGGCTGGAACCAAGCGAGCAAGCTGTCAAAACACTATACACAAGGTTAGGTTCACAGCTGACAGTGCCCACAAACTGCACAGTTGCTATAAACACCGTGGCACAATCTCAAAGTCACCACAAAAAATGTGACATGCACAAAAATTCTAAGTTTTTGGGGGGCGTAGCTGACAACTTCCTGAGTGTGCTCAAGGGCTACTTCCGTGTAGTGGAGGCATTGAAAATGTAACCACGGAGGACGACGTCGAAGGCAAAAACACAATACGACGTCGTGCACATGGACGATGGCAGCGACGACAGTCATCCATACTCCTAGTAGAATGCAAATCGGCAACCCCTACGATTAGGAGGTGGTGACCTGGGACGACGGAGGCGGCGACGGAATCATCCCCTACTCTCAAGTCAAAATGCAAATCGGCAACCTCTGATACTTGGAGGCAGGGTGAACTGGCACGACGGCGACAACGAAGGCGTCATCCCGTACCCCGTGCACTTGTGAGCTACGCGTATGCGAGCGGTCTACGAATGCCGCCGCAGACGGCGGATCTTGCACGACGCACGACATCGTCGTCGTCGTCGTGCGTGAAAAATTTAGTAAAAAGGATTGAATCTCATTTTAGTAATAGATACTAATTGGGAATCATCATCACTTAACCGCCCCCCTCCCCCACCCCCTTCAACTCGAGGGATGGTGGCCCCTGAGGTATCCTCGCCACCGGGACCCTTGGGTACCTAGCCAGACCGTCACTGATCCCTGGTCGCCACCTCCTAGTCGTTGGGGTCGCCGATATACATTAGCATCCGAATAGGGGATGAAGCCGTTGTCGTCGTCGTCGCTGTCATCCTACTTTATTGCCCCCTTGTTGTGCAGGACGGCGTTAAACGCCCTACATCTCGAAATTGTACTTGACAGTTTGGTCGAAATTTTTTGTGGTTTACAGCTTTGTTATTGCTGCGGTATCTTAATATCTAGCTGTGCGAATAGATTCTTGACGTTTTGCCCACACGGCTCCGCCGTAAAAACATGGCTGCGAATAGTGTTGCACTGCCTTGTTTGCACGGCTCTGCCGTGTGAATAGTGTTCTAGTGACTTGCCCGCACGGTCAACCGTGAATTCAACTGTGCGAATAGCGTTTTGACGGATTAGTCGCACGGCGGTACCGTGCGAATAGTGTTTTAACGCCTTATTGGCACGGTTCTACCGTGCGAGTAGCGTTTCTGTGCCTTAGTCGCACGGTAGCCGTGTGAACAGTGTTTCAGCTGCTTATTCGCACGGGAGCCGTGCGAATAGGGCCAGCCTATTTTCTTTCGACAGTTCTCTTTCTTTACGCCTGTTTAATCCTCCGAGCACAGAATACTATCCCATTGAAAAATGGCCATGTTTTGCAAACTGTTTGATTGCAATCATTAATAGGCTAGACTACCTCGCTCGCAGCTGCTCGAGCTGTGAGATAGCGCAAATGCAGTCTCACGAGTAATGCCCTTTTTTACTAAACCGTGACATGTAAACTATTAGAATTATATATGCAAATATTGGAATATACTATTGAATATATGAAATATATGAAATATATAAATATATATATAAATATATATTGAATATATTGAATATATTGAATATGGGACAAAACGCATCAAACCAGCACACCTCGCAAAAAAAATTGACCTTCACATCTCGGATCTGGCACAAAGTTTCAGTGGTCGTTGTGCTACTCAAGTGGGGTACAAAACTATTTTTTTGAAAATTTTAGGCCCACTGGTGTGGGAGATATGACCTTGCAAAGTTTCGCTCGTTTAGCGGACCGCGCGCGCACTATCACATATTTCCGTCAATATCTCAAGAACCATTAAATTTACAGAACTCTGGTTTAAAGCATTGGAAATTGCATAAAAAACTGCACTGGAAAAATGCTTAAAACTTGCATACTATTCATTCAGAAAAACCATACCTCTTCATACATCTATGTTTTTAGAAATGTCTATAGCAAAAAAGCGCGTTCTTTGAATAAGCTGAAATTTTCAGGAAATGTTGTCAATAGATGCATGTATACTAGTACCAATTTTTAGAATGGGCATTCAGGTAGTTTTGTAGAAATTAGTTCCCAAAGTTGAAATCGCCTACAAAAACGTAGGATTTGTTGGTACATTTCGTAATTGAAGTGAGTGTACCACTTTGCGCAATGTTGTAATAAGCTGAAAATTTCAGGAAATGTAGACGATATATGTATGTATACTAGTACCAATTTTTAGGGCGGGCATTGAGGTAGTTTTGTAGAAATTAATTCCCAAATTTGAAATCGCATACAAAAACATAGAATTTTATGGTACATTTCGTAATTGAATGGAGTGTACCACTTTGCGCAATGTTTTAATGAGCTGAAAATTTCAGGAAATGTATTCGGTATATGTATATATACTAGTACCAATTTTTAGGACGGGCATTTCGGTAGTTTTTTAGAAAAAAATCCCAAAGTTGAAATCGCAAAGAAAATCATAGGATTTCTGTACATTTCGTGATTGAAGTGAGTGTTCCACTTTGCGCAATGTTGTAATAAGCTAAAAATTTCAGGAAATTTTTGAAAACTACAATCTCGATGTGTGCGAGAAGTTTGTCATACCTTATCGCCAATGGCTTTTCCTTGGGTGCCGCGCTGGTAAGCAGCCTGCAAGACTAGCGGAGACGTACAAGCGTTGCCGTTTCCGCAAATGAAAATCGTTTCACGCGAAGTGATGACAGTGAAGTTGGATGATAAGCGTGATAACTTCTGGTGCCCTTCACTGTCTTTATTCCCTCGACGACCTTTTAACTTCTTACCACACGCGCCAATTTCTGCTATTGGCAAGAACGCAAAGCTGATGTTTTTAATGCTAGCCTGCGCCCAGAGAAACAGGTCTATCGGCGTCATGATTTGCCTATCAAAGGGATTCTGCAGAGAGGCGCGGGCAGCAAGTCGCTTCACGGTGCCCCCAATGCCGTCACATGGGCCTTTGCCGTGTGAGGTGGCAAAGAAATGGCATTCAGCTGTCACGTCGAAGTCTTTCTTGTGATAGCACAGGTTTACAAAATTGCTTCGGTATTTGTACTGAGCAGACGAGCCATCAGAAAAGTAAATTACGTGGTTCAAATCTGGAGTATGCTTTTTTGATAAAACTGATAAGATGTAATTGAAATGCGTACACTGCCGTGGTATCGCGGGTGAGGGAGTCAGAAAACACAACATAGCTGAGGTGCGCGAGCTCACCATTAACGTGATAATAAAATTACGAACGGATGGAGGGTGTGCGCTAAACATTGTAAATGCTGCACACCAAATTACGGACGCGCCAGCTGTTATCTTTGCCGCGAACAGGTAGCGAGCCCGCGAAAGGATACGCGCCCTTTGTACAGTACAGCCAAACCCGTGACAGCTTGTCATTTCAGCGGCTAGGTTAATTTGTTAGTTTTTAACACAGATGTTTACTTTTCTTGTTTTCTCGCAGACCGATAGACATTCCGATCTCACACGGACTTATGACTTAGTGGGGGGTAGTTTCTGTCAAATCCATGGTATAAGAAGACAGAAATATACTTATACCATGTGTCAAAACAAACTAGCCGCGATACACTGCATTCAATTACGAAATGTACCATAAAATCCGATGCTTTTGCAAGCGATTTCAAATTTGGGAATTATTTTCTAAAATAACTACCCGAATGCCCGTCCTAAAAATTGGAATTAGTATACATACATATATCGGCAACATTTCCTGAAATTTTCAGCTTATAACAACATTGCGCAAAGTGGTACACTTTCTTCAATTACGAAATGTACCATAAAATCCTATGCTTTAGTATGCGATTTCAACTTTGGGATTTTTTTTCTAAAAAACTAACCGAATGCCCGTCCTAAAAATTGGTACAAGTATACACACATATATCGACTACATTTCCTGAAATTTTCAGCTTATTACAACATTGCGCAAAGTGGTACACTCCATTCAATGACGAAATGTACCGTAAAATCCAATGCTTTTGCATGCGATTTCAACTTTGGGAATTATTTTCTAAAAAACTACCCGAATGCCCGTCCTAAAAGTTGGTACTAGTATACATACATATATTGAATACATTTCCTGGAATTTTCAGCTAATTACAACATTGCGCAAAGTGGAACACTCACTTCAATTACGAAATGTACCAAAAAATCATATGTTTTTCTATGCGATTTCAACTTTGGGAACTTATTTCTACAAAACTACCTGAATGCCCATCCTAAAAATTGGTACTATAGTATACATGCATCTATTGACAACATTTCCTGAAAATTTCAGCTTATTCAAAGAACGCGCTTTTTTGCTATAGACATTTCTAAAAACATAGATGTATGAAGAGGTATTGTTTTTCTGAATGAATAGTATACAAGTTTTAAGCATTTTTCTAGTGCAGTTTTTTATGCAATTTCCAATGCTTTAAACCAGAGTTCTGTAACTTTATTGGTTCTTGAGATATTGACGGAAATATGTGATAGTGCGCGCGCGGTCCGCTAAACGAGCGAAACTTTGCAAGGTCATATCTCCCACACCAGTGGGCCTAAAATTTTCAAAAAAATAGTTTTGTACTCCACTTGAGTAGCACAACGACCACTGAAACTTTGAACCACATCCGAGATGTGAAGGTCAATTTTTTTCGCGAGGTGTGCTGGTTTGATGTGTTTTGTCCCATATATAATATACAATATGAAACTATTGAATATAGATAGTCTACCCTGCTTGAGTGGAAATTTCAAATGTACTCAAACTCCTTACAAAGTAACGACAAGAACAACAAGTATGCAGTACGAAATAATTGATGCACAAGCAAAAGTGTCAAGAGATGAAAAAGAACCCGTAAAATCGAGTAAAATCGTAGAACCGAGTGAAAATGAAAAGGTGCAACGTACTTCGAAGCAAACTGCCAGTAAAACTGCTACTATCACCACTAGTCCTACCAGTATTCGAAGGTCAAGTAGGTTGCACAAAAAATTTAATCGTAACAAATTGTGACATAAGATCAAAATTGGTCATATCAATATTCGTTCTCTCATGAAAAACTTCCAAGAACTTAGAGAGCTTGTCCACGAGTACGATATTATGGCCATTTCCGAAACCTGGCTGAATCCCAAAATTGAATCTAAGAATTTACAAATAGAAGGGTACATCTTGATTAGAAAAGATAGGCAAACTAAAGCAAAAAAAACAAGACATTTATGAGAAATTCAAGATAACTATTACACCAAAGTTAATGCTAAAAAAGCTAAAGTAGGGAATATGAAGCAACGCGGAGGTGAAGTGGCTTTTTATACCAGGCAATGTCTTCGAAATAGAATAATACAATTGCCAGAATGTAAGATGATCGAACAGTTATGGATAGAGGTCCCAGGGCATAAAAAGTTGACTGTAGGAGTAGTATATTGTCCACCAAACTTAGCGTGGACAGAGTTTGAAGAATGGGATGGTACAGTGAAAGAAACTCTTCTCGGTCAGAAAGACGTAATTTGCTTAGGGGACTTCAAAATCAACATGTTAACATCAGAAGGTTGCTTGGGAGCAAATCGGAAAGAACTATTTGAAGCAAATTTGGAGTCACTTGGACTGGTACAAGTTGTAACAGAGCCGACTAGAATAACGAATTTGTCTAGCACTCTGATTGACCTCATAATTGTTAATAACTTTGATAATGTTAAAGATCATGGCAATTTACCACCTCCAGGAAATACAGATCACAATTTAATATACATTATCTATGATATAGAGGTTAAAAGAGAAACACCAATATTTAAAACATATCGCTCCCTATCAAAAATCAACAAAGAAGCATTCGAAAATGACCTTGAAATGGTACCGTGGCATAACATGCAAGATCTAGCAAGTATAGATGAAAAGGTGGAATTTTTTAATATAAATTTACTGGCAGTTCTAGATATGCATGCCCCATTAAAAACGCGTCGGTTCAACAGAAGGAAGATTCCATGGATTACCGATGATATTAGAAAATTACAGAAAGAAAGAAATAAAACCAAACAAAAACATACAAAGAACAAAGACCCAGTTTGTTGGGTAAAATACAAAAAGCAAAAAACTGTTGTCAGGAAGGAAATGAGAACATCAATGTGCCAGTTCATCTGCAAAAAAGTGAATTCAAAGAACTCAGATAGCAAAGATTTGTGGAATGGGTTGTCATCGTGTGACATAAAGTCAAGAGAAATACAAACTATTATTCCAGATAATTTGAAAAATTCGACTGACTACAACAAGTATTTAATTACATGTTTAGAAGTTTCTTGGACAAAAGTAGAGATTATCAACATAGAAAAATACATGGAAGAATTAAAAAATTGTAGAGCAAATGTCACAAAGTTCTCATTTTCTGAAGCAAGTACTTGGACAATAACAAAGAAAATTAGAGACATCAAGAGTCGAGCTATTGGTGTTGATGGTCTGAGCATTGAAATCATCAAAATGGGGCTAAATAAACTTTTACCTGCCATTCAACACATCATAAATTACATCTACATTTCCTTCAATGTGGAAAAATGCAATAATAATTCCTATCCCAAAAAATACAGATCCTAAATCTTTCAAAGATCTTCGACCGATAAGCATTCTCCCAGCGATATCCAAGGTTTTACAAAAAATTGTTGCTGAACAACTGAACAATTTTTTAGAAAAAAACTGTTTATTTTCCGATTTCCAATCTGGTTTTCGGAAAAAAAGAAGTACAACAACTGCCCTGATAGATGTTGTTGATGATATTACGTGTGCCATGGATCAAGGAAAGGTTACCATTCTTATTTTACTCGACTAAAGTAAAGCTTTTGACATGGTTAATCACTCAATCCTAGTAGAAAAACTCAAGACAATTGGCATGGATGACAAAACAGTTCAATTCTTTGAAGCATACCTTTCGGACAGAAACCAATGTGTGAACATGGGACCCAATATAGAAAAATCTGAAAATATCATGAAAAAATGTGGGCCAGGTGTACCTCAAGGAACTGTGTTGGGTCCTCTCCTTTTCAACATATACGTAATCGATGTATCAAAAGTACTCAAGAATGCAAAATACCATCAATATGCAGATGATACACAACTTTATATATCTGGTTCCTTAGAGCAACTCTCTGCCGTAACTTGTAAATTAAGTGAAGACCTATCACGAGTTCACAACTGGTCAAACAAAAACTGTTTGCTTTTAAATGATTCAAAATCTGTGTTAATTTCTGTCTCAACCAACAAAATAATCAAGAAAATACAAGAAACTCCGAAAATTGAAGTCAACGGAAAAATTACAACTTTTGAATTTTCGGCAAGAAATTTAGGCCTTAAGCCCGTTTTACACGGTAAAAGATTTTCACCAAATCTATCATGATATCTTTTATGTACCTAAATATCACCATGTAAATGCAAAAATGTGATGAAAAAAGCATGATAGAGCATGAAGCATGGTCTATCATGATAGATGTGATAAAAGATTTGATGACATATTTTCAATTAGGCGCGGTTCTATTTCTGTGATAGATGTGATGAAAATTAACCAATCAGCGTTCAGCATCTGAAAGATACTGATTTTATAGATGGTGTAGGTACTGTGCCAAGATTGTAAAGCTCATGCCCACGTCTCCAGCATTTCCTCTTCCTTTTCTTTGGTTCACAAACCTTCAAAACCATCTCTACTACATCTAAAATGGATTAAGTATCAGCAAAAGCCTGAATGTTAGCCAAAACTGCCAAATCCCTCTCAATTTTTAATATGTACTCACTTATTGAGAGTTTTAATTTTGCTCCTTCAATAAAAATTTTCTTAATCCACAGCCTTTTGAATTTCATACAGAATGACATATAGATGGCAGTGCTTCTGTCACAACCATGTGTTTTTCATCACATTTTTCTAGGACCGTGTAAATACCATCATACATTTTCGTAAAAGAATTTATAAAAGATATCATGATAGATTTTATAAAAGATGCTATGATAGATTTTATGAAAATCTTTTACCGTGTAAAACGGGCTTTATAATCGACTCATCATTAACTTGGGAAAATCATGTTCAAAAACAGTGCACCAAAGCATATTCAATACTAAGATATATTTACAAATACAAGAACATGTTAACTGAAAATGTAAAGGAAAAGCTTACTTCATCACTAATTATTTTGTTATTTGATTACTGCGATGTTGTGTATTTAAATGTCAACAAAACCCAAGAAAAGAAAATACAGAAAATACAGAACACTTGCATCAGATTCGCATATAATGTCAAAAAATACGGGTCAGTTTCAGAAAAAATGAACGAAAACAATATGCTCAACATGAAAAACAGAAGATATTTACATATGCTTTGTTATAGGTATTCATAAAATACTAGACACAAAAGCTCCCCAATATTTATATGATAAACTTCATCCATCTAAAAATGAAAGAAATAACTTAATTACTGTGCCTATAAATTTATCGACCCTCCGAGGGAACTCATTTTTTGTTATAGGTCCAATACTTTGGAATAAACTACCGAATTTGATAAAAAATCACAATTTTATAGAATTTCAAAAAACAAGTAAGACTTTTTTGTTGGAATTGCAGAAGGCACAAGTTTCTTTAAAAGATTATCACACTCAGATTTTATTTTATACTCCTATAACCTACATAATGAGCTGTTAAATAATATGTTTCAATTTTATTAATAGGCTTTTACTTTTAATTTGCTGGTTAGGTGGAAGATCATAGGTCATCATACATTGCATTTTTTACAATTTGCTTTGTGTTTTTGATTATTGTGAACCTCGCCATTTTGTCACACAAATAAAGATATTATTATTATTATTATTATTATTATTATTATTATTATTATTATTATTATTATTATTATTATTATTATTATTATTATTATTGAAGTAAGCAAGGTAGTTGTAGATAAAGAATCAATCTGTATCGGTAACAGACCCGGTTTTTCCATTTTTTGGGTCTAAAAGTGCCTGAATCACTTCAAAAATGTTGTTTTTTGCTCTTTTTCATGAATGATTAAAGAGATGAAGGAGATTAAAATTGAGAAAAGGGCTCTGTTACCGACACAGATTGATTCTTTATCTACAACGTCAATGCCAACTTTAATAGTTTATCTCTTACGGTTTAGTAAAAAAGCGGACACTCGTGAGACTCTGCATTCGCGCTATGCAGCTGCGAGCGAGGTAGTCTGGCACCGACACTAACGGTGTGTGCTTTTATGGGTCAGTTACATGTTTTGATCACCCATTTTTCCTATCAATAGGATCAGATAAGACACAGGCTCTTTATTTTACAAACATACTATTTGTTGCACCATACCTTTGGTATTACCTATTGAAAAAGTTAATTTGTACATTTGATCTAATTTAGCCATCTAAAAGATTGGAACTCTGGTGAGGTTGATAATAAGATCATAACTTGATGGTTAGATTTGGGCAACCTGTACCTAGGTACATGGAATGGGTACATCAGCTAGTGATGGCATCTTGGGAACATTCCCAAAACTGGGAGTTTGTATTCAATCAATTCCAGCAATGCAATGGCCATACGAGCCAATGGCTAACAGAGTCAAGAAGCTGAGCAATAGTAAACTAAACTCTAACTGATTCTATAGTGTGATACATTTACATATAATGTGTTGCCACAAATTGTGGAAATGATTTTTTTTCATTTCTATATTATAAATATACTGTGCCAACAAAAGATATTAGGTATTTTATCGGTTTGTATGGCATGCCTCATAAAGTAAAATTTCTTCAAAATTCCCATTCTGGGGAATATTCCCGGGAATATTCCTTACCACCATTCCCGGGAATGTTCCCTAAATTAAAATGTCAGGAATTTATGCATATCACTAGCCTAAGCGTTATTTTAACGAAAGACCAATGGTCTGCGACGTGTCTCATGATGATCCGCCCCTCTGTGTGATGCAGCCAAACTCAAGGACCTCGGCAACCTGATCCTGCGCCCGTTCGGCCTCTCGACCAACAACTTCCAGTTGAACCCCAGCGAGGGCGGCGGCTACTCGGTCAACTTCCAGCAAAACGCGTCGTGATGCTCTTCGTACACCTCGCTTTCCGCTGCTCTTCTTTCTCTCTTTTATGTTGGAAATAATTATTTAATATAACGTGTAATTACCTGACAGTGTACTATTTACCCATACCTGTTTCTACCAATTTTCATTCTCCCATCCAATGATGTATAAAATATTAATAAATAGATTTCAAGAAATACGCCTCAAGATAATCACAGAAAATTAATGTTTTCCAGTTAGACAGTAGTTTTATGGGTCTACAGTGTACTACAGAATAAAATTGAGATCGGGGAAAGTCCTGCTTGACTTTTGAGCCAGGCCAGACTAAAATTTGTTCGATTTTTGGGCTTCGGGCATTTTGGCTGGAGCCGCCTGGCTTTTGGACCGGGTAGTCAGCAAACTTTGGGAGCTGGCATTTGGGGGCTCTTGAAATTCAAGTGTGGGGTGAGTGGACATTCATAGTGTTTTCGAACGGCCTTGGACTTTCGGACAGTGTTTCGGGAGGATGTGAATCTCGGAACAATACTTCGGGTTGGAGTGGATGATTTGAGGCAGGCCGTAGTGTTTAAGGAAGTGGTTAATTTGGGGTAAGCTCATGCAAGCCAGCTTTAATCTACCTCGTGGGTAGTGCACTTACCATTTTATTGTCTATGTTACGCCGTCGGCCCTAAGGAAAATCAATATTTTCTACGGTTTACATCAGTGATTTACACTTTTCCTTGATTTAAATTTTCCTTAATCATTGGCTGCGTTTCAAAATGAATCGCTACATTTGCTTGAAAAGTGATGGAAATAATAGCACATAATTGAAATCAAACGTCTGGTTTTTAAAGATAAAACACATTGTGAGCCAAAAACGTCCCTGTTTCTACGTTTATGCATTCAAAATGACTAAACAAAAACATGTGATAGGCCCAAGGATGGAAGACTGAAATTTTTTGAAACGCATAGATTTCTTTCGAAATGAGCATTGATTCTTCAAAAGATCATGGAGGCTGCACCCCCAGCCACCTTCGGCGGGTAGACCTTTTGTTATCGATAGTTTGTCGTTAGTTTTTGGATGATGTTGTTTATTGATGAGCGTAGCGAGCGAATCGAGCGAAGCGAAATCTTCAATTTCACTACTGCTAAAAAAACACAATTGTGTGTGTGTGTGTGTGTGTGTGTGTGTGTGTGTGTGTGTGCATGTGTGTGTTTTTTTTTGTAAGTGTGTTTGTGCGCGCTCTACAGGCCAAATGCCTGCGTCGATTGCGATGAAATTTACAGGTTGTCTACTTTTGTTCTCAACTTAGACACCCGGCGTTTTTCAAGAAAATCGTCCATACCTTTTCCCTTCAAAGCAGAAAAAATAGCAATATTCGGAAATTGAGAAAGGTTGGAAAAGTACGGAAATTTATTTAAAAGTGCGTATTGTTTTAAAATTTTCCCAATTTCGTTTGTTGTCTTTAGAAACCATCGAAACCAAATCGAAATATCACATCAGATTTTTTGACTTGAAGTTGACTTGCAAGATGTGACAGATATTAGAAATGTTGTCAATTTCGCGCATGCAAGTTTTTAAAAGAAAGTCCGCGGCAGAAATATATCTCCAACCTAACAAAAACCCTTGGGCATGAGTTACATCAATGTATTTACATGCACGTTGCTCAATTACCTCAAATGAGCATATTTCCGCTACCCGACAGCTCGGACAGAAACAAAGAACGGTCAGAATCGTTTACTTTTCCAAGTGGTCAGAATTTTTGAAAAAGCAATGGTCCGGGTTGCTGCTCTATGATTTTCATAGGCTTTTTGCCTCAATCTTTTTATGCGTTATATACATACCGCTACGCTCATCCTCAACGCGACACAAATTGCGTTCGCGAAGCCCTAGTCTTTTTGAAATTTACGAGGGCTTTCCCACCTATTTTGTTACATAATATTAACCACTATACTGGCAGGCAAAATCACGGCCACCGCCAGACGTTAAGCAGGGTGCTTGCCGTTTTGGAAGGGGGCTTGATCAGCTTGGTGCTTGATCAGCTTGGTGCTTGATCAGCTTGGTGTTTGATCAGCTTGGTGCTTGATAAGCTTGGTGTTTGATCAGCTTGGTGTTTGATCAGCTTGGTGTTTGATCAGCTTGGTGTTTGATCAGCTTGGTGCTTGATCAGCTTGGTGCTTGATCAGCTTGGTGCTTGATCAGCTTGGTGCTTGATCAGCTTGGTGCTTGATCAGCTTGGTGTGTGATCAGCTCGGTACTTGATCAGCTTGGTGTGTGATCAGCTTGGTGCTTGATCAGCTTGGTGCGTGATCAGCTCGGTACTTGATCAGCTTGGTGCGTGATCAGCTTGGTGCGTGATCAGCTTGGTGCTTGATCAGCTTGGTGCTTGATCAGCTTGGTGCGTGATCAGCTTCGTGCTTGATCCGCGTTCGAATTTCTATCATTCGCCAAGAATTACATACCTATATAACTATATATTTCGTAAATCGCGATAGATCATTTGAGATCATCGAAATATAATATTTAGAGCATCAGATATAGCTCAAACATTGTTTTACTTATGCCCAGTTTTACCAAGTTTTAATAACTCCTAGTTGAGATCCAATCTAGGAGTTGAAATAATTGGTAACACCGGGCTTTATTAGATCCCGTAAAGTTACAACTATCATACGACCCTAGATTCATCATGACTTAATAGGTAAACTTTGATCTTAGCCGTGAACACGACTGCAAATTTGATGAGCTGCCAAATTGTTCTCCTGCCCTCCCTCTATGGCATGAATCGACATCGATCAGTTCCATCAACATATTTCCACATTCCCAACGTGATTGAACGGAACCTAGAACAAATGACAGACGGCGGCCTAGTCGTCGTTCGCCTAGCGTTGGTCCCTTCGCCAGCAGCCCGATCGCGATTCATCGCCACAGAGTGCAAACGCACGATACGTTGTTCCGACACTATCGCCGTCCCGACACCCTCTGTCATGCGCGTCGAGGCGCCCCACACACAAGCATCGAGCTACGAGCTTCGACTTTGTATCCTTCTTTGCGTCGACGCCGACGCCGACGCCGCCGTCGCTCGCGAAATGCCAGGCCGTTCGGCGGGCGTCGCAGGCAGCCAGTGCCCGTCCCGAGCCCGCGTCGCCAAGGGGTAGTTTCGCTCGGATTTATTAGGCGCCGCGTCGGGCGATAAGGCTGAGCACACACAGCGGCTCGTGGCTAAAACACACAACGCGGTGATTGCATTGTTTTGTGCGTGAATTGAGCCGTCATACGCCAGGTACTGAGCAAACAGAACGTCGCAGCTGGTTTTGTGTGCACCTATGCGCGGTTCGGCGGACGAAGCAAACAGCTGCCGCAAGCATTCTGAACCTGTCTGTCTTGCCAAGCCAGCATTTTTGTGTCGTGTCTCGTGCGGTCGTTTTGCAGTGACGGAAAGGACGCAGTAATTGGCGACAGTGACAGTGACAGTTCGAGCGTGTGCAGTTGAACGCTAGCTGGCAGGTGAGTACTGCGGTCTACTGGCCGTGATTTTACGATTTCATTGACTCGGCGGCGGCGGCGGCGGCGGCGGCGGCGGCCCTGCAAATGCATTACCGTCGTCCGTCTCGTGTTTTGTTGCGTGCGACTCATGAGTCATGATTCCATGCTCGGTGCTCTGTTGCATCATGTCTCGACGGAGATCACTTCATCAGTCTTGAGTGTTGACGCCACGAAGGCGTCGGTACGAATCACGAAGGTACAAAGGTAGCTTGTGCGACGGGGCAAATGCCATTGCGCGGAGGGGGTCGGGTTCCGTGGAAATGAATGGCTGGAGGAACTAGATCAGCGTTTACAATGGCCAATTATTCTGCCGCTTTTAACGTTTACTGCAGCTTTGCATACCTACTTTGGAATTCGTATACCAACCTGAAACATGCGATAAACGCTGATTTGGGACCGCATCATACATAGTGCGTGGTCTACCTGACCAATACGCATCCACACCAGCGTTTGTGGTTAGGAAGAAAGTGAACACGAATTGTCTGAGTCCAAGTCTTCTCAATTCGAGCGTGACATGTCTATAGAGTAATATTTGTAGGTATATATGTATCTAAACTCCATTTTACGTTAAGAAGGAGAGTGTTTTTGCATCTTCCTCGAGGACCCACTACTGCTTGACACGAGCTTAGAGTTTAAACACTCACAAGCTATGTCTTGAGCCGGTCAAAAGGCTATGTGGGCAGGTTTGAAACTCATCTGGTGTCTAGCAGCTGTGGGTCATCGATCGAGGTAGATGCAAATCCACTCTCCTTCTTAACGTGATGTGGAGTTTACGTAATGAGAAAATGTCATGATAATCAAATCAGATAAACGTACTCTGCTATAAACGCAACGAAACGCAATACGACCCTAAAAATATCAATAAATGTGCCAACAAATGCATGAAATTACTATTTCGTTATAGAGGGCCAAGGATATCTTTTTTCAAAAATAGTTTGCTGTTTGACTTTGTTTTGTTTCAAAATCACAAAATTTAAATACATTTTTAAAGATATATAAAAAAGAGCGCGGAGAGCCGTATAAGTCTGAAAACTTAAGAAATATTTGGTTTCACCACGTTCCATAACTTCGGTAAGTTTTGTTAAAACACATCGAGAACTTTCGGCTGTACCTACGGCGTTCGCAAATTTTTCGCAAAATTTGAACTTTTTTAAAACTTTGATAAGTTTAAAAACTATCGTGTTGATATTGCTGAAAAGAACACAGGGTCTAAGTTACACCTATAGCGAATGAACTCGCTCCGCTCGCTAAGCTCATCAGTAATATGGTAATAGAACAGGTATTTATAATTACAAGTACAAGTACCTACAAGTTGCGCACTTTTCTCATCGATTTTTATTAAAAATTTATAACAGGCAATCGAGGATCGACATAATACTATAATTACTTATAAGACTTACTCGACCGAGCGGCTGGCCTTCGGCGCAAAGTTGACGGTACATGTTGTGGCTTGTGCCTTGTGCCTTGTGACTTGTGCCTTGTGACTTGTGCCTTGTGCCTTGTGTCTTGTGACTTGTGCCTTGTGCCTTGTGCCGTGTGCCTTGTGCCTTGTGCCTTGTGCCTTGTGAATTGTGCCTTGTGTCTTGTGCCTAGTGGCTTGTGCCTTGTGCCTTGTGCCTTGTGTCTTGTGCCGGTGTTTGAAATGTACGTGAAAAGTACGCATGAAAAGTACGTACTGCTTCTTCTGCAAAACAATCGTGAGTTTTCACAAATATATCTCACACCCAATATTATAGTAAAGGTGATGGTACCATAGGAGGTGAGGTATCATTTTATAAATCCTCTTTATCTCGAGAGTACCGTTTTTAAGCTGAGCTGTGCGCTGTCAACAATTTTCAAATGTTCCGGGAAATCTACAAATATGGCAACAATGTCTTTTTTGTTTTGTGCTAGGGCTTCGCAAACGCAATGTGTGTTGCGTTGAAGATGAGCGTAGCGGTTTGTAGCGTAGCGGGTAAACGAGTGAAGGCAGAACGTCGAGAACAGAGGGTTCATGTGTGAAATCACTATTTTGTTAATAAAGGGTCAAGGATATGATAATTAAAAATTGTTTTGATTGAAAAATGTAACAAAAATTTTGTTTTAAATATAGTAATAAAAGGAGAAAGTATGTCGTAGATGCCTGATAACTTAAAACGTGCTATGGTTTCACCACGATTCATGACTTCGCAAAGTTTCCTGAAAAAGTATTGAGAACTTTTGGCTGTACAGCTTGAACAACTTTTCCGGAAATCATGATTTTTTTTCATTTTGAATACTTTAAAACTATTGAAGTGATTTTGCTGACAAAGACCACAGGGTCTAAGTTAGAACCATAGCGGACTCTGAAAATTTATCAAAAACGGTTCAGCCGTTTGGACAGCAGTCCGCGAACAAACAAACAAACACACACCCACAAACACACACAAACAAACAAAAACAACAACTACAAAAACCACAATTAGCGAAATTTACAACAAAATTTAAGTTGAAGATTTCGCTTCGCTCGTTTCGATGTAAATACGCTCATCAGAGAGGAATGAAGTATTTTCCTTTAAAAACCCCGACAATAAACTTGACAAACACTCTGTGTTTTGTCGTTGTCCGTCCCAGGTATTCGTGACGTCTCTATATAGGCCTGGGACTGGTTAGATGATTATTTTTATGGTGGTTAACGACACGTCAGCACACGTGGCTATTAATTGTGCCGAAGGACTGGACAGGTTCCGCCGCTGGCTCTCAAGACACGCTCTGCCAAGTGATGTGTAGCGATGGATAGTGCAGAGCAGTCATTGCTAAGAGAGGGGAGCGGATGGGGGAGGGTCATCTGCATTTTGCTACAATACTGAACGTTATAATTCCATCCCTTCCAGCACCGAGCCCCCTCACGCAGTCCCGTTGGAAGTGTTACCGTGTTGGAGACCCACAATATGGCAAGCGTGATCTGTTTTTGTACATGGAACTTTAAAAGCTCGCACACCAACCAATAAATATCGTTTCCCTAAGAACCAGCACTCAATTCCGCCAATTTCGCAGCGTGCCATCCCAAGACAGAGAGTCCCTTCACCGCGCCGCGCCTGCCATCTCGAATGCCAAGCACCCATTCATCCCATCGCCTCCGCCTCTCGAGTGCGTTCATTCCTAATCCATTCCTGCCTCCCAATCGCCCCCCCCCCCCCCCACCCCCGCCAATTGTCCGCGCCTCTCGCCGGCGACGGGTGCTCTCTGTGCCGCGTGCTCGAGGTGACGTCGAGCACCCCATTGTCACTCCGCCGCGCGGCGGTTGGGGGGGGGGGGGGGGGGCCTTATGGAATTCATGCTCCAGCGTTTATTATCGCAAGCGGCACGAGCGTCAAGGCGAGAACAAGATTGCTGTGACCAGTGGCGGAACGACAGTATCGTTCGGCCCGGGATCTGGGGAAGTTAAGCAACACTGCGCCGAGTCGGACGTTAGACGGGTGACCCAAGTTAAGCAACACTGCACCGCGTCGGGCGTTGGACGGGTGACCCAAGTTAAGCAACACTGCACCGAGTCGGGCGTTGGACGGGTGCGACTCAAGTAGCCGATGAGTAGCCGACTATTAGTTCGGCCTTCAGTGAGAGACCAGTGGGGGGGGGGGGAGGAGGAGAGAGAAAGTCGCTCCGCCCGCCACTGGCTCTCGAGTGAATGCCAGAGCGAGAGAGACAGAGCTAATAACACGATGCGCTCATCGTGTCGAGTGTGAGAGAGAGAGAGACAGATCCAGGGAGCGAGTTGACGGCATCACGCGCGGCATCTTGAAGTCCAAAGCGCCGGGAAACTCGGACGGAAAAACCGGGAAACTCGGTGGGAAAACCGAGAAACTCAGTCGGAAAAACTGGTAAACTCATCATCAACGCAACTAAAACAGCGTTGTCCAAGCCTTAGTTAATTCGATAATTTTAAAGCAGATCGAGTAAGGTGCAACTATTGCCCCCTAATTTGTGAGACCCATGCTCAATGCCTCAATTGCAATGCAGCAACTGACCGGCACCTCGACAACTCGGCATTCGACATTCGGCAGTCGTCGATGTTACGTCCAGAACGGAGCATTCTTGCTTCCATTAAACTAAAGCATCTCATCTCAGATAACGTCGCTGCCGAGGAACGCTACACAGTCACACTGATCGTCGGCTCGCGTCGGCTGCGAACCGAGCACGGCTCGCTGCTCGCAACTCGTCGAACATCGTGCGATTCTCGGGCTGGAGTATCGAACGACGCTGCGGGAAGGCTGATGACAGGCCGGCCGGTCGTCTGGCCAGCAGAACAGCAGACAGGCGGGCTCGTGCTCCACTAGACGGGCTGGGTCTCAACGTATTCTCTGTCCAAGCACGTGGAACCTAGTGGCAAAAGCGGCAGTAATCCCTAAGCTAACATTGGCAAGGGGTTGGCATCAGCTCATCATTGCATGCAGTTTCACTTCAATGCATGGTGCACTTAGCAGTGTGATTGCATTGTGTTTAGAGACTCATTGCCAAAAAATACTGGAAAGAGCACTCCTGCATCCTTTGTGGGATGTGTAGGATCACCAGCGTCGAGGACAAGATCCCGTTATCGTTATCATAATATAATGTCTACGAATAGAATAAATTTCACAGCAATCATCGTCCTCTCGGTCTCGCAGCCAAAACTTAGCCAAAACTGCAAATGCGGCTAGTTTGGTGAAGGCGTAATTTGAAAGTTTTTTCAAGGAGGGGAAAATTTGCAGCAAATCTAATCATAACACAATAGTTATTCTTACTCTAATACCTATATGGTCCCTTGCTAATTTGTTTTGAGCCGTCACCAATAGTTTGAGTGTAAAAACTCATTTTGGAAATATTCAATGGCCCAAGAGGTCATATTTTCTTCACTCCCATTCCAGTAAATTCACAAGCGAAGCAGCTCTACGTTGTAATAATATGTCGGGGGCAGCATGTTTATAATATACACATGCGGTCCACACTGGGTGATGTCGGGGCAGCATGTCTGTACACGTGCAGTCCACACTGGGTGATGTCAGGGCAGCATGTCTGTACACGTGCAGTCCACACTGGGTGATGTCGGGGCAGCATGTCTGTACACGTGCAGTCCACACTGGGTGATGTCGGGCAGCATGTCTGTACACGTGCAGTCCACACTGGGTGATGTCGGGGCAGCATGTTTATAATATACACATGCGGTCCACACTGGGTGATGTCGGGGCAGCATGTCTGTACACGTGCAGTCCACACTAGGTGATGTCAGGGCAGCATGTCTGTACACGTGCAGTCCACACTGGGTGATGTCAGGGCAGCATGTCTGTACACGTGCAGTCCACACTAGGTGATGTCGGGGCAGCATGTTTATAATATACACATGCGGTCCACACTGGGTGATGTCGGGGCAGCATGTCTGTACACGTGCAGTCCACACTGGGTGATGTCGGGGCAGCATGTCTGTACACGTGCAGTCCACACTGGGTGATGTCGGGGCAGCATGTCTGTACACGTGCAGTCCACACTGGGTGATGTCGGGGCAGCATGTCTGTACACGTGCAGTCCACACTGGGTGATGTCAGGGCAGCATGTCTGTACACGTGCAGTCCACACTGGGTGATGTCAGGGCAGCATGTCTGTACACGTGCAGTCCACACTGGGTGATGTCGGGGCAGCATGTCTGTACACGTGCAGTCCACACTGGGTGATGTCGGGCAGCATGTCTGTACACGTGCAGTCCACACTAGGTGATGTCGGGGCAGCATGTCTGTACACGTGCGGTCCACACTGGGTGATGTCGGGGCAGCATGTCTGTACACGTGCAGTCCACACTGGGTGATGTCGGGGCAGCATGTCTGTACACGTGCAGTCCACACTGGGTGATGTCGGGGCAGCATGTCTGTACACGTGCAGTCCACACTGGGTGATGTCAGGGCAGCATGTCTGTACACGTGCAGTCCACACTGGGTGATGTCAGGGCAGCATGTCTGTACACGTGCAGTCCACACTGGGTGATGTCAGGGCAGCATGTCTGTACACGTGCAGTCCACACTAGGTGATGTCAGGGCAGCATGTCTGTACACGTGCAGTCCACACTGGGTGATGTCGGGGCAGCATGTTTATAATATACACATGCGGTCCATACTGGGTGATGTCGGGGCAGCATGTCTGTACACGTGCAGTCCACACTGGGTGATGTCAGGGCAGCATGTCTGTACACGTGCAGTCCACACTGGGTGATGTCGGGGCAGCATGTCTGTACACGTGCAGTCCACACTAGGTGATGGCGGGGCAGCATGTCTGTACACGTGCGGTCCACACTGGGTGATGTCGGGGCAGCATGTCTGTACACGTGCAGTCCACACTGGGTGATGTCGGGCAGCATGTCTGTACACGTGCAGTCCACACTGGGTGATGTCGGGGCAGCATGTTTATAATATACACATGCGGTCCACACTGGGTGATGTCGGGGCAGCATGTCTGTACACGTGCGGTCCACACTGGGTGATGTCGGGGCAGCATGTCTGTACACGTGCAGTCCACACTGGGTGATGTCGGGGCAGCATGTCTGTACACGTGCAGTCCACACTGGGTGATGTCGGGGCAGCATGTCTGTACACGTGCGGTCCACACTGGGTGATGTCGGGGCAGCATGTCTGTACACGTGCAGTCCACACTGGGTGATGTCAGGGCAGCATGTCTGTACACGTGCGGTCCACACTGGGTGATGTCAGGGCAGCATGTCTGTACACGTACGGTCCACACTGGGTGATGTCGGGGCAGCATGTCTGTACACGTGCAGTCCACACTGGGTGATGTCAGGGCAGCATGTCTGTACACGTACGGTCCACACTGGCTGATGTCGCTAGCAGCAATAAAGTGACTGGCTGTGCCGATAACCCAGCAGCAGCCGCGTTATCGATTGCCGCTTCGCAGCATCGCTCGCCTCGCTCGCATCTCAACGCAGAGATAATGCTGTTGGTCGCCCCGTCGGCATCGGCTCGTCGGACGGGCAAAGAAACAGAGTGGCACCAATTTGTCGCCCCCCCCCCCCCTCCCCGTCCTCACCCTTTCTTCGCCCACGCGCCGTCGAAGACACGATACGACGAGACGGAAGAAGACGTCGAGTGGCTCGCGATACAGGTCCGAGGGGGCGGTGGCAAGCGCCACGGGGTTTGAAATGCGTTTAACGCAGTGTTCTGGCATCGCCATCGACAATATATAGAAGGGACGCTGTAAGAAGGTGAATTACCAACCATGGCAGAGAAGGCAGCAAAGTGTGAATGCACTTACTGATATTATCTACCGATTGGCCCAATGTGCATGCAAATGAGTCGTCTTTACTCAAAAGCTGAAAAGGGAGCTAACGGAATAAGCTATATACATAAAGTGATAAGACATATATTATAGCAATAGAGCTCTAAGGACCGGATTTACAAGTGGCTCAACTCTGAGTTGAAGTAGGAGTTAAGTTATTTGTCGTGGCAACCGCCAATGGGATGCCGTGGAATTCATCTGTGTCTGAGGGTTAGACGCTTAACCCAGATATTAAAAAGTAATGTCAA
Organism: Nemoura dubitans; assembly: GCA_921293005.1. NCBI lineage: Eukaryota > Metazoa > Arthropoda > Insecta > Plecoptera > Nemouridae > Nemoura > Nemoura dubitans. The sequence continues at coordinate 27,049,295 of OV121076.1, forward strand.
ACTGGCCCTAAACAAAAGATACTATTCCAATAACCTAAGGTCTCTAAACGCTCACAGGCCAGGAGAGCCTCATTCACCTAGGTGTCCTTGAAACGCGTGTCCTTGAAACGGTGACCTTGATTCTCCGATCATAACTAGCTTGAAGCGGTGACTCCACGCGCTCAACCCTGTGCCGGGTCCCGGTGCCCCAACCATTTATCGCCAAACAATTCCCTAACTACTTTGAACTGTACTTAGTACCGCTAAGTATACTGGTCTTTGTCCAAATTTATCTGATTTGCTCTACTTTGAAGTGATCGTGTCCGTATACCCTGGCACGCTCTAACGCATATGGTGGAAGGAGTTGTGGAAGTTTGCGCTACGTGTTATTTATATAGTGAACGCGATTTCATGAGACTGCTTCGGGCATGAACACACGCCACGAGAGTGAATTGGTTTTCTTTTGTTCAGCGGCAAAACGTTCTATATAATGGCGTCCCTTCCCTGACCTTGGGCATTGGTTGACCGCCGAGGAAGCATCCACGTCTCGTGTCCATCTCCTTGCATCGTTCTAGATGGCCACATCATTGGCCACACAGGCCACTTGCAACTTACAAGGACTCCTCCAACAATTATCGAATCCCTACTCAAATAAAATTCAATCTGAACCCTGACAGTGACATTTCCTTAAAGATTCGTATAAGAGACCATAGTTTTCAAGCTTTAGTAAAACCCCAGCCAAAATCAATGACCCCGATACTGAAGCTTCAACATGGGCCTTAGGCAATCATAAAGGAAAAATGAATCCCAAATAAGTTAAAATTTGTACAATATTTCTTGAATAAAGCAAGGCCACACATTGGCCGGAATCCCGTGAGAGCCATGCGGAGTCACTTCTGCAGCCCACTGACGGGTCGGAAGCAGCCCACTGACGGGTCGGTGCTCAGCCCATTGAAAGTCGGGAGCGGGCCGTGGCTAGATCGATACCCTCGGCTCGTCGCAGCCTCCGTTGTCTGGAACCGGTCCAACGTCTGGACGTCGGCAGTATCGGCCCCCTCGAACCCAGTGCCCCAAAACCTCGAGCGGAGATTCCCTGTTGCCTCTCGCTGTCAAGCCGCGCTTGACAAACGCAGAGTCGGAGACAGAGCACGTGTCACACGAAAGTCATAGTGCGTGTTATTCTCTGGCCCAACCCTCGAGGCAGCTGCAATCTGGCTTCTCTCGCAGTACGGCATTATTCAGCATAGCACAGGCTAGAGATGGGGAAAAAATTCCGAACGGTCCGAAAGTCCGGACGGCTCGAGTCCGGCCTGACTTTCGGGCCGGGCCGGACAGATTTTTTTGCAATTGTCGGGCCTCGGACCGGGCCAGACCTCGGAGTCGGATCTGAGATGTAGGGCCGGGCCGGGCCGGACAGGACCCAGACTTCGGGCCGTCGGACTCTCGGACCGTGTCGGACTCTCGGACCGAGTCGGACTCTCGGACAGTCTCGAACTTTCGGACAGCTTCGGACAGATGTTACGTTTGGACAAATACTTCGGGCCGGACCGGACTGAAAAATGTAAGCCCGTCGGGCCTCGAACCGGGCCGGACTCACGACCTGTCGGGCCGTTGTCGGGCCTCGGACCGGGCCGGACTCACCACCGGTCGGGCCGGTGTCGGGTCGGGCCGACGGAAAACAAGCAAATCCCATCTCTAGCACAGGCATATAGTTTTCGTCAGGTTGCGTGGTGCAGCGAGGGATTGGAACCGGAACCGGAACCCAGAGCCGTTTGGAACCGTTTGAAATCTGGAACCTTAACCGGAACCGGAACCCGTACACAGAAAATAATCAGAACCGAACCGGAACCGCAACCGAAATAAATAGTTACGGTTCTGTTTCGGTTCCAAAAGGTTCTTTTCGGTTCCAAACTTGGCCGACTTTTTCATTTTTATGCCACACTAAATTTATTCTTTGAAGATTTGGTGTGATAATTATTTTAAAACTTCAACATTTCTGTTGATTTCATATGTAAAGAAAAGTAATTGAACGCGTTCTTGACTTAGAGTGTGTCGCCGGCTGTTCGTCTCTCCCAAGCTTATATAACGCGTGATTTCAGCTGAAACCAGCACCACACTTGAGGGATATACGTTTTATTTACGTTCGTATAATCTGCTTTTCATTTAGAAGTTATAAATAAGACAGTATTTCTTGATAGCCTGAAATATCCAGATTTCTGTCTGCTGGCAATCTAAATTCAGAGATATGGAGAAGGGATTATAACTGCTATGCAATGTCGTGTGAAAAAGTATGTTCCGAATTAATATTTTGAAACGTTGGCGAGAGAGAGTAAGAAACGTATCGCAAAGCGACGCACAAAAAATAATTTTGCAAAGCTTGTGGATTTCGTATACATAGTGAAGCTGCAGACTCCCGACATATTTGGTAATAATAATTACTCAAATTCGGTATTAGTTAATTACTCCTACCAATCTCACTGGTCACTCTAACACACGGCCGAAAGAGCATGTTCAAAGAGAGTTATTGCTTTAAAAAAGGTTAGTCCTAGTTTAATATAATATATCAGTATTTTGTGCTTGACCAACAACGTATTGTGAAAATAGACATTATGATGAATGATAAATGTACCTATACCAAACATGTCAAGAACACAGCAATATTGCATTGTACTACTTTATCTTAATCCCAATCACGGTGAAATTGATCACGAAGTGACAAAATAGTGTTAAAAAAGCACTCTCTGAACCAATGACAGTATGTTGGGGATTTTTTTTCTGTGCACACAAATTTGGAACCGTTTGAAACCTGTATGAACCGTTTAAAACAACTCAGGAACCGGAACCGCTTTGAGATCAAATTTGTTGGACCGGAACCGGAACCGGAACCGGAATGAGTTAAGGTTCCAATCCCTGGGCCTAGTGATTGAGTTTAGTGGTGACGTTTTGATGACAGGTGCACTCTGTGTTGAGAAGGCATCGGCGTCTTGGACTGTAGCACGGAAGGCAGGATTGCGTCAGATGGGCTTTGGAACTTGGAAGTGCTGACCGAGGCGGTACCGGTCGAGCGAAGTGAGACCTGTGTCGTAATGCGAGCCGAAAATGACGTGTAAGGCGCTGGTTTGACAGATCTATAGAGGTCAGTGTCACAGGGAAAACGGCAGTTAGTACGCCTCGAGATTTAGACTTTGCCAGAGTTCAGGTCACGCCACGTCGTGGTCGATACGTAAGGACCAACGGTAGTTTGCGAAACGTCAGTGCGAACTTAGACATCTAGTGAGATACCGACCTTGTTGTGTGTGAAAAAGTACGTCTTTCGAGTCAATTACACCTGAGCAATCCGATCTGTGCAGGCATACTATTATAGTCACGTACCACGAACACTAAAGACAGTCGAAAGACGGAAGACAGACTCTGCAGGTGCGCTTGGCGAGCCGATTTGTAGTGTCGTTTATCTAATCTGTGTCAGTAATCTGGTGCAGAGCGGTACGTTGTCCTTGAGGTCAATAAAGTCGGACTGGCCAGGGCGGCTAGGCAGCGACTGCAGCCGTGCCGCGAGCTATTTGACCGCGGGGGTCCCCAGTCTTCCGACCACAGGGGCCCCCCTCAGGTGATTACCTTTTTGTAAGGGAATGGTTGTCAAAAACGGCTATGACATTCTTTTCGAGGATGGATTTTTTGAAGCGAGGGGGCATCGGGCTTTCTATTGCTTGGGGATCCCCGATTTCAAGTCACGCCACTGATAATGGTGATAGTGGCCCCTACGGCCTCCTCGCCGCCGGGGCCCTTGGGTAGCCAGTCCGACACTGTACTTGGGTAAAAAAGACAGTGTTCTTTGGTTAAACGATTCCTCGGTGACGGGTACCTTTCACAGACAAGCCAAACGAGACGAGAGACCTGAGAGCCCAAAAGGTATGGAGTGAAGAGCAAGGCATTTCCATGTCGTCATAGTATTTTAATATTGTGAAAACTTACAGCGGAGGGCATTTTTAATGAGTGTCTTAAAGTATCTTAAATGACACTTTTGAAAATTTCCTCTGTAAGTTGTCAAAATACAACAAAAAAATATAGTATTTACAGCAATCCAGCAACTCTTTAACAACTGCACGGAGGAGAGCTCCGTTTTAATGTTAAATTTGTGCGAAAATCGGCCAAAACCACAACCGTTAATAGTTCTCTTTTATTCGAGAGATCCAACACTGGCTGTTGTGCAGCCGTCGAACGCAGAACAGCCGATGTCGGGGTCCACCGCGAGTCTTGCTGCGTGCAGTTGGGCGGGTTTAGACGCCGGCCGGCCGGCAGGGGACGATCGTTTCCCCGGGGTGTAAAGCCCTGTTTACACGGGCACATTTTTGATAGCAGTCTGCTATAGCAGTCTGCCATGGCAGCGTGCTATGGCAGACTTCCACAGCAGCCCTGCCGCGCCATACCCTGGCCGTTTACACGGGAGCATTTTTCTTGTGTGGTATGCTGTGGAAATGTCAGTTTCGAGTTGTCACTCTGACAGCAGCTGGTGCACTTTTGTAGGTTATGTTATACGACGAGTGCAATGACAGTGCAATGACGAGTGATATTGAATTTTACGAAGATATACAGGTGATTTTGGACATTGCGACTGTAGTACTAGATATTGTAGATAAAGTTCAGAAAGCAACCAAGGCTAAAAAGCCTAAAAGAATTCGAACTTGTTGGCGACGCGATTGGATTGCGAGAAGAGAAATAAACAGCCTAGGAACACTACACCCAGTTCATAATGAGCTCGCAAATGAAGATCCACCGGCAATCGCGATGCAGCATCGCACTATTGCGTCCTGAGCCCCCCTAGCTTGGATTTTATGTGCTCAGGGGTGACCTCAGGACGCGTTCCCTTCATCACATCAGTGATGGCCTCAAGGGCCATTCGGCGAAGGTTCATGTAAATCAAATATTCGAAATCAAGAAATATTGTCACATGCAAAATATGTTTACATCCATGGTGTGAGGTTATGCATTCATATCATCTGATATATTTGTTTCAGTAGGTAAATAAATTATTACCTGTTGTGGTAATCAGGATTACCCATCGCGTACAGGCACGGATACTTCTCAAATTCCCTTATCATCACTGTGGACTCCTCACGAGTCCACGAGATGGGAACAACGATTTTCGCTACTTTTTTCGGCGGCGCCATTTCAAAATGTCACTGGTACACGTTTCTGATTAGTTGCTTTGACAACATCTTGTGCCAAAATAGAGCGCGTTCTAATCGAAAAAGTGCTACGCAAAAGTGCTGTGGAAGTCTGGCGTGCTCTGCCGTGCTCTCAAACCAGCTTTTGGCAGCAAACTTTTCACACAAGTTTCCGTTTACATGGGACAAGTTTTCTGCTGTGGTAGTCTGCTCTGCTCTGCTATGGCAGACTGCTATAAAAAATGTGCCCGTGTAAACAGGGCTTAAGTCAAGCACCTCGCGGCACCCTCGACCTCGCACGCGACGGGCGTCGCCGGGGATCGGCATCATCAACTGCCCGATGACCCCGGCGTTCACCGACACTCACTCCATTCACCGCGGCGACGAGCACACCTCGGACTAGGTGCCCCTCACCACTCAGGCTCGAAGGCGCGCAAAGTGGCTTCAGCGGGCGATTCTCCATGGAACGAGGGACTCTGATCACTCTTTTGACTCTTTGTATTCCGTGACAAATCGAGCCAGCGTCGTTGGACCGACGCGTAGGCAGTAACGCCCGTCTCACCTTCTACTCTCTGGCCCTCTACCCTCTGAGTCTGACCCTATACTCTCTGGCCCTCTACCCTCTGAGTCTGACCCTAAACTCTCTTGTCCTCTACACACTGGGCCTGACCCTACACTCTCTCGCCATCTACTCTCATGGCCCTCTTCCCTGGCTCTCATGCAATCTGGCTTTCTGCCCGTGGATAAGGTGCTCAGCCATGACACTAAATATATAAGAAAAATATGTATTTTTTTAAATTAAAATTAAAAAGTAAAATAAATTAGGAAGCATAGGTAGTGGAATACGAAATAAGTATTAAACTGTACGAAAGAATCGCAAAAAAAAATTTGGAAAGGAAGAATTAGATACCAAGCTAAAAAAACATTGCAAACAAAGAAAATCAAACATCTGTGATCTCAGACAGAGCTGTATTCTCGTACAGAGCTTTGTTCTCGTACAGAGCTGTGTTCTCAGACAGAGCTGTGTTCTCAGACAGATCTGTGTTCTCAGACAGAGCTGTGTTCTCAGACAGAGCTGTGTTCTCAGACAGAGCTGTGTTCTCAGACAGAGCTGTGTTCTCAGACAGAGCTGTGTTCTCAGACAGAGCTGTGTTCTCAGACAGAGCTGTGTTCTCAGACTGAGCTGTGTTCTCAGACAGAGTTGTGTTCTCAGACTGAGCTGTGTTCTTGGCCACAGCCCTCGGTGACTTGTTCAGTGCGGATTTTCTAAATATGAGCACACGTAATTGGTGGCTGTCACTCAACGAAAGGTCAGATCAATGTGGACGTCTCTCATTGTGTAGGCTGCTGAGGGAAGATCAATGAATGTCACAATGGATTTCGTTTCATTAATCCCTTTCTAAGTTTCTATACCCAGAGTATATTAGGCAGGGCATCGAACCCAAACCCGAACACGAACCCGTAACCCGTACCCAACAAAATCGTTATCCTATGTTGAACCCGAACCCGAACCTGAACCGGAATTACCAAATTGAAAAAACCGAAACCCGAACCCGAAACCGAACCGGAATGACCAAAATAATAGAACCCGAACCCGAACCCGAACCGAAATTTCCAATTTACTGAACCCATGAGCCTGAACCCAAACCCATATTAATTTCGGTTCGATGCCCTGATATCAGGATCGAGGGCCCTAAACGCTCGGAGAGGCCGAGAACGAAACGGATTTGCAATACAAAACGCTCTTTAGAGCCCGAATGGCTCCCGTCCAGCCCACGAGCTCGAAAACCTCTAATATAAAGTGTGTAATTAGAACCCATAGCACAGGGCTCTCGTTCACGGACTCCAAAGCCTAGTGCGTTCTGAATATGGTCTAGGATGACCCTGGAGTAACACTGCGAACATCACGGCAACTCACCCGACCGTGATTTCCCCGACACGTTCGTGTCGACTTTGGCAGGCGAGGCGGCCGCGTCGGCCGGGTGCCTTGCGTAGGCGCGTGGGGGCTGCTCTCACTGTGTTTGGGGGACGATCGGGACTCGAACGGCATCCAGGACTCCGTGAGAGGGCATTGATTTTCCCACCCAGCCCGCGCTAGGCCTGTCTGCCTGTCTCTCGACACGGCATCGACACGCTGGAAAACCCGGCCCCCACGAAATCACATCGCTATTGTACTGATATATCGCTAAAATATGTCAAATATTCGTATAGCGTAGCCAACGTAATATATTTCCAATGCAAGCCCAATTATCGAGTATTGAAGCGCATGCGTCATACATCGACCTCTATTTGCCATGTGAACCGTACATCGACCTCTATTTGCCATGTGAACCGTACATTGACCTCTATTTTCCATGTGAACCGTACATTGACCTCTATTTGCCATGTGAACCGTACATCGACCTCTATTTTCCATGTGAACCGTACATCGACCTCTATTTGCCATGTGAACCGTACATCGACCTCTATTTGCCATGTGAACCGTACATCGACCTCTATTTTCCATGTGAACCGTACATCGACCTCTATTTGCCATGTGAACCGTACATCGACCTCTATTTGCCATGTGAACCGTACATCGACCTCTATTTGCCATGTGAACCGTACATCGACCTCTATTTTCCATGTGAACCGTACATCGACCTCTATTTTCCATGTGAACCGTACATCGACCTCTATTTTCCATGTGAACCGTACATCGACCTCTATTTGCCATGTGAACCGTACATCGACCTCTATTTGCCATGTGAACCGTACATCGACCTCTATTTGCCATGTGAACCGTACATCGACCTCTATTTTCCATATGAACCGTACATCGACCTCTATTTGCCATGTGAACCGTAAATCGACCTCTATTTTCCATGTGAACCGTACATCGACCTCTATTTTCCATGTGAACCGTACATCGACCTCTATTTTCCATGTGAACCGTACATCGACCTCTATTTTCCATGTGAACCGTACATCGACCTCTATTTTCCATGTGAACCGTACATCGACCTCTATTTTCCATGTGAACCGTACATCGACCTCTATTTTCCATGTGAACCGTACATCGACCTCTATTTTCCATGTGAACCGTACATCGACCTCTATTTGCCATGTGAACCGTACATCGACCTCTATTTGCCATGTGAACCGTACATCGACCTCTATTTGCCATGTGAACCGTACATCGACCTCTATTTGCCATGTGAACCGTACATCGACCTCTATTTTCCATGTGAACCGTACATCGACCTCTATTTTCCATGTGAACCGTACAGCGACCTCTATTTTCCATGTGAACCGTACATCGACCTCTATTTGCCATGTGAACCGTACATCGACCTCTATTTGCCATGTGAACCGTACATCGACCTCTATTTGCCATGTGAACCGTACATCGACCTCTATTTGCCATGTGAACCGTACATCGACCTCTATTTGCCATGTGAACCGTACATCGACCTCTATTTTCCATGTGAACCGTACATCGACCTCTATTTGCCATGTGAACCGTACATCGACCTCTATTTTCCATGTGAACCGTACATCGACCTCTATTTTCCATGTGAACCGTACAGCGACCTCTATTTTCCATGTGAACCGTACATCGACCTCTATTTGCCATGTGAACCGTACATCGACCTCTATTTGCCATGTGAACCGTACATCGACCTCTATTTGCCATGTGAACCGTACATCGACCTCTATTTGCCATGTGAACCGTACATCGACCTCTATTTGCCATGTGAACCGTACATCGACCTCTATTTTCCATGTGAACCGTACATCGACCTCTATTTTCCATGTGAACCGTACAGCGACCTCTATTTTCCATGTGAACCGTACATCGACCTCTATTTGCCATGTGAACCGTACATCGACCTCTATTTGCCATGTGAACCGTACATCGACCTCTATTTGCCATGTGAACCGTACATCGACCTCTATTTGCCATGTGAACCGTACATCGACCTCTATTTGCCATGTGAACCGTACATCGACCTCTTTTTGCCATGAGTGAAGTACGGCAGACACCCGTACACATGTTTTGGTGAATCACTCCAAAAGTTCTGCGGCGTCCGGCAGCCTAAAAGGTGCCTGGGCCGGTGCTCCGAATATCAATCTCGCCAGGTCACCACTGGCCGCAATCAATGGTGCTGTGTGCACTGCGTGTGCACTGCGTGTGCACTGCGTGTGCAAAACGCAGCCCGCTCGTCTCGTGTTTTCTACCCTTGTCGCACGCAACGCAACAACACGCCATCTCGATATCTCACGACACAACGAGCAACGGCTTGCGTGAGAAGCGTCGATTCTAGTTTAGGGATGCTTGCTTGCAGTAAGTGATAATACATGTCGCAGTTTTCGTTGGCATCGTGAAAGAGAACGTAGGGGATGGGAACCTTTCATTCTGAAACACAATTTTTGTAACGTTTGACTGACCCAATTTTAAAACAGCGTAAGCGGATTAGGTCTGGAAACCCGCGCGATCGGGCGTACTATTTGGCTGTTCAATTGACAACGCTTTGTATACTGTGTCTACCAGAAGAAGAACCTATAGTTGATAAGGACCAGAACCCCATGAGTCCAGTCCGAACTAGGAATTGGATTTTAAATTTCTAATTAGGTATGCTAGTCATAACTTCAGCACTAGTTATCAAAAAGCTTTGAAAACTTAGGTAAAGGTGCAAAATAAATCAGGAAATAGGAATATTAATTCACATTCCAGTTTGATATAGCATTTGGGTCAGAACAAGCCCAATTGACCAAAAGTGTGCTCGTGGATTTTTAATTTTTTTAGGAAAATTCTGGGTTATTCTCCTACCTTTAATGAGTTCAGAACGTTTAAAAAAAAATTTTGCGACGAACCGTTCTCCAGATAGAGCCCCTCAAAGTTCGAAGATAAACGAATATTTGGCAGTTGCAGTGTGTCACAAAATCCAAAGCCGATTCTAAACCGTTAAAGATATCAAAAACTTCAGAGAGGGAATGCCCCCCCCCCCCCTCCCCTCATCCGGAAACTCCAGGGGCCCCGAGGCCCTTGCGATAGTGTGTTCTAAACCACTTTTTGAACCTTAAATCCGCGTCTGCACGTAAGCCACTCGCCGACTCGCGATGCAATTGTGCATGAAATTTGAAGGTAGTAGACCCTTTAAAAAAAAATTGTAACTTCTAAACGAATAAAATACGGGAATCGGGACTTTCAGGGATTTGAGTTCAAATAGTAAAGCACAAAATCCATACATTTTCAGTTTTTTAAGTTCACTCCCAGTTGACGAAAAACACCCCTGAAAACAGTCATTTTCGGTTTTTTTCGAATATCATGATTTTTTTAAAGGGATGAAGGTGGTAGAAACCCTTATCGAAACCAATATGTAAACATTCGTTTACATGAAGGGTACCTACAAAAAATTTATCGTTTCCCGTTTTTCATCCCTTGCTGTTCAGAATGCACCCTGAATTTGCAAAAATTCAAAAAATTTACCCTACGTTTTGACCTTATAATTACCATATAAAAAGTAAAAATTCTGACATTTGAGCTACAGTTCATAGTTAAATAAACTCTTCCGAACAAATTATCTCCCTGAAGGTTTTTGATATCTTTGACCGTTTAGAATCGGCATTGGATTTTGTGACACACTGCAACTGCCAATTATTCGTTTTTCTCCGAACTATGAGGGGCTCTATCTGCAGAACGGTTCGTCGCAAATTTTTTTTTTTTTTAACGTTCTGAACTCAGTAAAGGTAGGGGAATAACCCTGAATTTTCCTAAAGAATTAAAAATCCACGAGCACTCTTTTGGTCGATTGGGCTTGTTCTGACCCATTTATTCAAGACCCAGCTTTAAATAGGCCTTGCTTTTGTTCAGCTGCACCCGCGACCGAAGTTACATTTTGTTGTTGTTGGTTCACCGTCCCTGTGCACATTGTCTATACTGTTTACTGCACGTTCTCCACGATGACGTTCACGAAACCCGGACGTCCGAGACGCAAGTGGATATAGCATGGTTTGTGTATAGACTTGACAAAAATTCAACAAGAAAACGGAGCAAAATGTTATGACTCTTTTGCTCGAAAAAAGTAATGATAATGAAAATTCTGTAACAAAGCCTCATAATTCATTGACGATGCGACGAATTTGTTTCTGCGGAAGGTTCAGAAGCTGTGTTATTATTCATGGGAGAAAACAAAAATATCCAAACTCTGACACTCGTCGCTTGCACAAAGGGCTTTTAAAGTGTGATGAAAGAGTTGACGAGTAAGTAAAGAGTTTTCGTTCTCCCTGCTCTCTGCACACTAATACCATTTGAGTGCATGAGTCAGCCGCGGTGCGTCAGCGTTTTAATCCGTTTGCCACCAGCTCATGCAATGCAGTACAAGGCCCCGGCAGCCCGACCCAGGCGTGCCATAGTATATACATGGGGATCCTTCGCCACCAGCTCATGCAATGCTGTACGAGGCCCCGGCAGCCCGACCCAGGCGTGCCATAGTAAATACTTGGGGATCCTTCGCCACCAGCTCATGCAATGCTGTACGAGGCCCCGGCAGCCCGACCCAGGCGTGCCATAGTAAATACTTGGGGATCCTTCGCCACCAGCTCATGCAATGCTGTACGAGGCCCCGGCAGCCCGACCCAGGCGTGCCATAGTAAATACTTGGGGATCCTTCGCCACCAGCTCATGCAATGCTGTACGAGGCCCCGGCAGCCCGACCCAGGCGTGCCATAGTAAATACATGGGGATCCTTCGCCACCAGCTCATGCAATGCTGTACGAGGCCCCGGCAGCCCGACCCAGGCGTGCCATAGTATATTCATGGGGATCCTTCGCCACCAGCTCATGCAATGCTGTACGAGGCCCCGGCAGCCCGACCCAGGCGTGCCATAGTAAATACATGGGGATCCTATGTTAAAGATTCTCTTCTTACCGAACGTTCTCGATTCGTGTTCCCTTTTTTTTATTTTTAAAGGACAGCTCCTCACAAATTTGGCTCCTATTAAGAGTCCTCATAGCATATAATCCGCTTATCGCAGCTTAAGATAACAATCACAACAATCTTGGCAAGTGCGAGCACTTAAATAATTAACAATCTCCGAGATTAATGCAATTAAAATGTTCCGGGAATCACGATTAGCACAAACACATATCATCAAATGTAAATAACATAATTTCTTGAATATTGATTTGTAATTAACATGATAGGGTTAGATTTTGATAGCTGATTACAATCGATGTTGAATCAAAGTTTTCGCGCACGAAATGGCCATTCTACAAGACTTTCGGACCTCTACAAAAATTCCCGTGGAGTCATAAAAATTAATCCGTGCTGCGAACTTGTGGCTCGGCTATAATCCTCGACATCCGCATCTCGACGAAACTAAAAAAAACGCAACAACATTACTCTTGTTGACATTTCGGGAGAGGGTGATAACCAACATTTTACTGGTGCAGACCCTTACGGGTCAGGAAAAATGAGGGTCTAAATTTGCTCCAAAATCTCTGAAAAAAAACTGTGCTTAGTGAAAGAGTGCACGCATGGTCTTGAAATCGCGCTTTCCAATACATAACGAATGAATATCGATTTACAGTCGATGCTTAGAGGTGTACCTGATACATTTTTGTAAAATCAAATTAAGAAGATCTCAAGACCAAAGATATACTCATCCTTCATCTACTGATATTTTAAAATTAAAGATTGGATCACTTTTATGGGTTCATTTCTCCTTGCGAGCACTCTTAAGGATGCAACTTTAGGGGTTCATTTCTCCTTGCGCGTGGACCTCTGTATTCAACGTTTCTGTGGGGGTGGGGGTGAACGGATTATCTGTCTGGAGCACTCTTAAGGATGCAACTGCATTATTGGCATATTTTTTCGTTTGGTACCCCAGTCGGGTACACATTCATAACACGCGTCCCGGCAGGATTGGTAATATAACGCGCGTGACGCTGACAGGCCGCGCAGGACGAGCAGGACGAGCAAGGACGAGCTGCTTGCAGACTAAACGACGCTGTCCTGACGCCGACGCGAGCAGCCTTTTAAAGGCTCAACTCTGAGCCTGCCGTGACGCAAGGATTCGGAATTGCTCTCAGGCTCGTGGGGCGCGGGAAGGGGGAGGATCCTAGCTCACAGCGGCGAGAATTAAAACGACTGGCGGATTTTGAATTGAATTAGAAATGTCCCCTGTTCGAGCATGACACACGACGCGGCTTGTGAAACGCTCCCGAAGGCATGCAGTGGGCCTAACGACGGTGGCTGGACAACTCCAGTGTTTCATTACAATATGTAATGTTATTTGCATGAATTCGATGTTTTAATTATGGAAATGTTAGCTTTTCCCCGGACTTATATACCGTAAGTCGGTTCGCTTGTCCTTAGGAAGGACATTATCTCCTTTATCGTTGTTAACGAGGAGTACGTAGACCCGGCTCGTGCTTTGTGCACCTACCTACCTTTATTGTGTATATAGCACACACGCGATATCTGATCCAAATCATGCATTTCCACACATAATAACTAAGAAGGCATGATGGTGCTGGAAATATAGATTGGATCCATGGCGATTCCTGTTTGGATCCTTATACCTCGGTAAACTTATTTCATCTATGAAATGAAACGCTATTTCCACGTCCCTGATCGTAAAGTGAAATGAAAAAATGAAACAGATAAGTAACCAGTCGCAATGCGATTAAACATCAAGACTAGCCTACGACATATAGTAGTGTATCGAATATCATGCCCCCGCCGTTTCGACATAGGGGGTGGAAGAGGGGGAAGGGGGTCAAGGATCAGGATGTCATGGACAATTTCCCGACGGGGCGCCGGCAACGTCACAGCGCCGCACGACTGCGACGGCGACGACGAGAACTACGTCAGCACGTAGACGCTGATTACGTGACACACTCGAAAGCGCGTCGTGTTTATTTTGTAGCAGGAAATTCACGCGGTTCCAATTTCACGGCTTCGGCTTCTCAGCTCAGTTTGCTGTCGTGCTCGATGTTGGCATTGTTAACAAGCTGACCCAATCGAACGATTTGAGCAATGTACCGATTCGTTTGGCGCCAACATGGCGTAGACAACATGGCGTAGACAACATGGCGCAGATTCGACCTGACTTCCCGATGACTTGCGGATAGAACAGGCGAGCAGCGCAGCGTAGCGGCTGACAAGGCAATAGGACGCAGCCAGGACCTTGACAGCAAGGCAGTTGAAGAACAATTCGTTTAACATCTTATACAGCGGGGCTGTAGAAATTATGGTATCCAGTTTAGTTTAAAAGTTAAATCTATACCTACACATTAGGGGGTTTGATTATACGAGATACGATTATTTTGCATTCAAGAGTAATTTGGAATATTCAATTGGATTGTTTTGATTTTATCGGAACTCATGTCTTTGGTTGACTTTGACCTTGAAAGGGCTACTAGCACCATTTCTGTCCATCATCTATCGAGTATATAGTTTTTACTTCATATTGTCATTCGTCACAGAATTCTGCCAAGATTTGGAGGCCCCATGGTTGTGTGCTTGGATAGAAGTTTAATGTATGCTGTCGATGGCTGCCGTGCCTTGTCACAACACTTGCTTTCGCTACCACGGGCATAAAAAACGGTTAAAGGTACTTTTGCGATCATCAGTTCGGTTCCCCGTTTGCTTTTTATTTGTGCGCGGGTCGCATCTATAATGTTATCTATTATATTTTATTACACCGTTGTCACCTCGCCGAAGGACAAGCAGGCTGTCAACCGTTTGGCGAAAGCTGGCCACTCTCTGGCTCTCTACATAGCCACGTGTTGGCCACTCTCTGGCTACCTAGGTTCTCTACCTAGCCACGTCTCGGCCACTGTCTGGCTAGTAAGGATCTCTTTCTTTCAACGTCTCGCCTCTCTCAGGCTAGCAAGACTCTCTTTCTATCCACTAGTAGCCTCTGTCTGTCTAGCAAGACTCTATTTCTAGCCACGTGTCGGCCACTCTCTGGCTAGAACGGCACTCTTTCTTCCAACATATCGCCACTCTCTGGCTAGCAAGGATCTCTTTCTATCCACGAGTAGCCTCTCCCTGTCTGACTCTCTTTCTAGCCACATGTTGGCCACTCTCAGTCTAGCAAGACTCTCTTCCTATCCACGGGATAGCCACTCTCTGGCCAGCAAGGCCCTCTCTCTATCCACGTGACGTCATATCGATCTCCAGCCAGGCGCCATGGGGGCAGCGATCGTGAGCTCGGCTTGAAAGGGGGTGGGGGGTGTTGATATCATCTTTGTTGGCTCGATCGGGGCCCCGATAACCATGACACAATTATCGGGACTCGCGGTCGGAGTTCTGCAATTCCCGTCCGCCTTTCCACGGCGCGGCACGGCACGGCACAGGGATACGCAACGCATCTTGCACCCTTTTCTCCCGGTTGCACTTTGTACACCCTGGCATGGCACTTTTATGAGATGCGACTGTCGGTAATCCGGGATTATAGCGAATGCAGTTCTCGCGCTTTCGTGATTCTTTCACGTGATTTCCATGATCCCTAGATCGCACCCCTTCTGAGCGACCCTGGTGTCTGCACATTGGTGCTTTCAACGTGACACTGGATTTCCAGGGTCCCTAGATCGCACTCCTTCTGAGCGACCCTGGTGTCTGCACATTGGTGCTTTCAACGTGACACTGGATTTCCAGGGTCCCTAGATCGCACCCCTTCTGAGCGACCCTGGTGTCTGCACATTGGTGCTTTCAACGTGAAACCTGATTTCCAGGGTCCCTAGATCGCACCCCTTCTGAGCAACCCTGGTGTCTGCACTTCGGCTGCATCCAAGTGATCGAGGTCGAAGTTTGAATTAGACAGGACAAAGCTTGGTAAAGGCATGGAATTGTATTTCAATCCAACGCCTGCTGCACTCCTTCATGATACAGTTGAGAGTTGAGACCAATTGCAAATTGCACTGCAATCTTAGGTTTTCACTGAGGGCGCGGCGTAATGTGTGCGCAACACACGCACAACACACGCACAACACACGCACAACAAACACACGCATGATAAGTTTTAAGCTCAAAGAGCTCAATTTCACGAAAGCTTCACGATTTCACGATTTCAGAAAGCGAGAGAGATAGCGAGATAAGCAGACAGTGTTTCATTTTCTAATTCCCAGGACCAATACGAAAAATCTTAAAAGCAAACCTAGATCTGCTATTTATCGAAACAATAGTTCAGGTAAACCACAGAAGGGTTTAGCCAGATTGTCCATGCCAGTTCTCAGCGAGAAAGGTAGGTAAACTACAGAAGGGTTTAGCCAGATTGTTCATGCTAGTTCTCAGTGAGAAAGGTAGGTAAACCACAGAAGGGTTTAGCCAGATTGTCCATGCCAGTTCTCAGTGAGAAAGGCAGGTAAACCACAGAAGGGTTTAGCCAGATTGTCCATGCCAGTTCTCAGCGAGAAAGGTAGGTAAACCACAGAAGGGTTTAGCCAGATTATATCCATGCTAGTTCTCAGTGAGAAAGGCAGGTAAACCACAGAAGGGTATAGCCAGATTGTCCATGCCAGTTCTCAGTGAGAAAGGCAGGTAAACCACAGAAGGGTTTAGCCAGATTGTCCATGCCAGTTCTCAGTGAGAAAGGCAGGTAAACCACAGAAGGGTTTAGCCAGATTGTCCAAGCTAGTTCTCAGTGAGAAAGGTAGGTACACCACAGAAGGGTTTAGCCAGATTGTCCATGCCAGTTCTCAGTGAGAAAGGTAGGTACACCACAGAAGGGTTTAGCCAGATTGTCCATGCCAGTTCTCAGTGAGAAAGGTAGGTACACCACAGAAGGGTTTAGCCAGATTGTCCATGCCAGTTCTCAGTGAGAAAGGTAGGTATACCACAGAAGGGTTTAGCCAGATTGTCCATGCCAGTTCTCAGTGAGAAAGGCAGGTAAACCACAGAAGGGCTTAGCCAGATTGTCCATGCTAGTTCTCAGTGAGAAAGGCAGCTGCCTGTGATCGGGCGTCGTCGGACGCGCTCCGGTAGACTCGGGTATGCTCGTCGCGTGCTGTTGTGCCCTATTTATAGCCTCATTGACTAACTGTCGCCGTGAGCGATCAAGGTGGCTCGGGGAATCCCCCCTTCCTCCCCACCTCGCCGCCCCCAGCACCCGTCTAATGCAGTTATCTTTAAAGGGGTTGATGGCTTATATATAGACATTGTATAGCGCGGGAAAAGCTGGCTGACCCGAGCACGAGGAAATGTTCCGAATTTTCCATTAGCATCATGCACATGGCCAGCTCTCCGCGGGAGAGACGTTGGAAGGTAAGCAACACTGCGCCAAGTCGGGCGTTGGATGGGTGACCGCCACGCACGTGGCCAGCTTTTTGAAGGAGAGAGATTGGAGGGATTGAAGTTAAGCAACATTGCGCCGTGTCCGGCATTTGATGGGTGACCACCGACCAATATACTTATGAGCAGTGGTTGATTGATGAATGAATGATGATTGATATCTTAGCCGATACTCCATTTCACGTTAAGAAGAGTAGTGGATTTGCATCTCCTCGAGGACCCACTGTTGCTAGACACGAAGATTTTTAAAAATCCCCATAGAGCCTTTTGTCCGGCTCAAGACATGGCATGTGAATTTTGAAACTCTTAGCTCGTGTCTAGCAGCAGTGGGTCCTCGAGGAAGATGCAAATCCACTCTCCTTCCTAACGTGAAATGGAATATATACGTGAAGGAAGCACCGTCCTTCCGTGTATGAGTTCATTGCTTGATTGTCGTGATGTCCGATTGCAGCAGTGGCGGTCATGAGGCGACCGCGCCGCGAGCGCTGGCCGGCTTACCTGGCGCTGGCGCTGTTCTACACGTCGCTGCAGTACGTCTCGTCCACGACGCCGCTGGCGCCGCCACTGACCACCGCCAGCGCCGACTTCTCGGAGGCGTCCACCTCTGAGCGGCCGTTCAGCACGCAGGCAAGCACATCCGGTTGAGCAGGGGCTCATAGGGCTTGGGCCACTTTTGGCGTGGGTCACTTTGGGCTGGGGCCACTTTGGGCTTGGCCCACTTTTGGCTGGAGCCACTTTGGGCTTGGGCCACTTTTGGGCTTGTGGCAGTCCGGTCTGGGGTTTTTTGTGCGCAGAGTTGAGACTTTATGGCTTGAAAATGAGAATCATGGGTCTGAAAACATGCAAACATGGTTTTTGTTCAAAATTCTTTGAAATCGAATCCCAAAAATGCTTACAGCGCTATGAAGGTACAGCGCTATATGCTAGGTATGCTTGGTATGCACGAAACGTCAAAGACAAGGTATGTCAACTCAATGGACGACTACAGTTCCAGAGTCAATCAATGCTTTGCCCTCAGAAATGCAATGCTATTATTATGGGAATTATATTTGCCCACATAATGATTGACTGAGTCGTCCATTGAGTCTGATATTAGTACAAAATAATCCTCATCATCAGTGCCATAACGTTTTGACCCCGTGCCGTGAACCCATGGGCCCCGAGGTGACTTGCTACTGTGTGGCCCCAGGAGCCCGCCTCGGTGTCGTCCGCACGGCCGCACCTGCCCACGGCGCACCCCACCTGGCGGCCGCGGAGAGAGAACTGCACGCCTCCCGCCATCGAGCAGTTCCCTCGGCCGCTGATGGGGCCGTGGGGTCGCGAGCACGGGGGCCTCGTCATCCATCTGCTGGTGGCCATCTACACCTTCCTGGGCCTGGCCATCGTGTGCGACGAATACTTCGTCGCCAGTCTGGACAGGTGCGTGCTGCGTGTGTCAGAGCCCCTAGTCTGGATGGAAAACGTCCTACCATACCTACTTCCGAACCTGAGAAGAACAATTTATCAGGATATCAGATTATTTTTCTATCGCATGCTAATTTTTCATTCGCATGTCAGCCAATAAATCTGCACCGAACTCTCGGCCTTTTGGCTGCGCGCTGGGACCGAGATGTCTGAGCCGGGCAGATCAAGTCGGGAAAACTCTTCTCGTGTTGGGGCGTACTCTAACTTAACGTCCCTGAGCAGCCAATCAACGTTTCTGGGGGCTCGAGTCCTATAGAGAGTCTCGACCTTGGGTTGCATGAAGTGGAACATGAAGTGCGATCAGTGGAACAGAGTCATGCCCTTCGGACTGGTTCAATCAAGGGACCCAATGTTCCTCAGGTGGTTACAGCAATGGCTTCATCTACCAGGCCATGGCACAAGGTCAATTATAATCAAGGGACCCAATGTTCCTCAGGTGGTTACAGCAATGACTTCATCTACCAGGCCATTGCACAAGGTCATTATAATCAAGGGACCCAATGTTATCCACTGTTGGGTACAGTTACCTTGGTTACAGGTGATATTATAAAACAAACGGTGGCTCCATCCCTTGACTGCCGGCGAAACTATTATTGCGGGCGGAGGGCTATTAAGTAGCTACTTTAGTATGGGAGTGGAAAATCTGTGTAGCCCTTCTGTCTGTGGTAGGAAGAAAATTGTGTAGCGACCGAGTATCAAGCAAGCCCTGAGAGCCGAAGTAGCTCTCTAACACGCGCCTGACTCTGGCTGTGATGGCTGTGATGGCTGTGATGGCTGTGATGGCTGTGATGGCTATGATGGCTGTGATGGCTGTGATGGCTGTGTTTGGTCCTGCGCAGGATCTGCGAGGAGCTGCAGCTGACGCCTGACGTGGCGGGCGCCACCTTCATGGCCGCCGGCTCGTCGGCACCAGAGCTCGCCACCGTCGTGATCGGCGTCTTCTTCGCCAAGGACGACATCGGCATCTCGGGCGTCATCGGATCCGCCGTCTTCAACATCATGTTCGTCATCTCGGTGAGTGCGTTGTTGCTGCTTTGGAGTGGGCAGGACAGCCCATTCCTTGCTATAAGAATTGGTTTACTATAAGGATTTGTTTATTCCCATAATATACTGTTGGTATAGCACAGGGGCGGACTGGCTCGTGAAAGGTCGGGGTGCTGCTCAAAATGTAGGCCCGCAAACAAATAAATGCATGTAGGCGTTGTTGAAAAAGGTGCAACACGTTTTTCAGGGCAATTTTTACACGTATTTAGTGCCTTTGTTATTGATGAGCGTAGCGAGCGAAGCGAGCGGAGCGAAATCTTCAATTTCACGTACCCCAAAAAAAAAGTCACTTGTGTATGTTTTTTTTTTTTTTTTTTTGTGTGTTTGTGCGCGCTCTACAGACCAAACGCCTGAACCGACACGGATGAAAATTTCTGAGTATCTACCTCTGTTCTCAACTTAGACCCCTGCGTTTTTGAAAAAGATCGGTTCAGTAAATATTTTATAAATCAATTTTTACGAAATTTTTCGATTTTTTCCGAATTTCGAACCCCTGTAAATTTCAAAGTTCTGAACATAACTTCACCAAAACTTCTAAACGTGTTGACCTTATACATATTTATCATGCCTGCATATCTTATTTCGGTAGGTTCTTCCAATTGGTTTTTATTAGCATTTTTGTGGTGTTTTTTTCGTGATTTGACGGCTGATTCAAAACGAGTCCGGTTTCCTTCGTTTCCTTGGTTACCAGCTTTGTTGACCTCGAAGAGAAACAAAGGAACGTCAGAATCCGCATACATTTTCAAGTGATTAGAATTTTCGAGAAGGCAATGGTCAGGTTTGGTGCTCCATGGTTTTCTTGTGACTGCTGCAAGCACCTTTTAATCCGCTATACACAAACCGCTACCTACGCTCATCTTCAACGCAACACAAATTGCGTTCGCGAAGCCCTAGTTACTATACCACGCTATAACTAAAACTTCAGTTACTATCGGGCCCCATACTCCTGGCCTGACGGTGTTACTACCATTAGCGCAGCCAGCTGCAGGAATAATTTTATGACCCAATGCACCATAATTTAATTTTGTTTCTCGTTTTTCTTCAGCAGCAGATCTTAAGCCTGTTTTACACATTTTCATTATAGCTATCATGGTATCTTTTACGTACCTAAATAACACCATGTAAATACAAAAATGTGATGAAAAAAGCCTATCACGGTCTATCATGATATAGATGCGATAAAAGATTTGATGACATATTTTCATTTAGGCGCGGTTCTATTTCCGTGATAGATGTGATGAAAATTAACCAATCAGCTTTCAGCATTTGAAAGATCTCAATTCTCAAAATGGCGCCTCCCAAAAGTTCAGGGCAATCTATTGAACGTCTCCGGCATTTCCTCTTCCTTTTCTTTGGTTCACAAACCTTCAAAACCTTCTCTACTACATCTAAAACGGATTAAGTATCCGCAATAGCCTGAATGTTAGCCAAATCTGTCAAATCCCTCTCAATTTTTAATTTTACAGACATATTGACAGTTTTAATTTCGCACCTTCATTTAAAATTTTCTTAATCCACCGCCTTTTGAATTTCTTACAGAATTACATACAGATGGCAGTGCTTCTGTCACAACCATGTGTTTTTCACCACATTTTGCCAGGAACGTGTAATATACCATAATACATTTTCGTAAAAGATTTTATAAAAGATTTCATGATAGATGTTATAAAAGATGCTATTATAGATTTGATGAAAATCTTTTACCGTGTGAAACAGGCTTTAGCTCTTTCTCCACCTGAATTTTTTATTTGCCCTAGCAAGGGACATAGGAACTATTTTTAGTGGGGGGGGGGGGGGGAGGGGCAGACATGCATAAAATTTGAGTTCAAGGGTTCCATTGGAGCAAATATACGCGTTTGCGGTCAATTAGGGGCTTGAGAATGGGTTGGTCAGAACTGCATAATATTTTATGATTGTTTTATTCTTCAAAAAGGTTCCTGTACAAAATTTATGTTTTGACTCATTGCTTGACTGAAACATTTTTCGCGGTGCTGCTCAAAAACTAGGCACGTCATTGAAAAGGCGTTGCAACAAATAAGGCCAGTAATTCAGAAAATATTTTTAATATCAATACGGCACTTGCGCCGCAGGCGAAAAATGAATGCTTTCTATAAGGTTTCTCTAGCCCAATGTTTTTTCCGAATCCAGCAATTGCTGCATGCTAAGGCATCCTAATGTAAATTTGGGCCAAATCAACCATGGTTTTCAGAATAGAGAATCCTAATTTCAAATTTTCTATCAATTTAGATATAAAGTTTCGTAGAAACTTCAATCACAGGCACGATTTACCTCCCTTCCTACGCCCGTGGTCCGAGCCCGACTTGTGCTTGTACAACTGTTTTTTCCCTTTACTTTGGGCGTATTTTGTCTGAAACTGCAATCAATCAAGTAATCTGAGCAAGCGCTTATCATCACCAAACGCTGATTTGCAAGTTTATAATTATTGTAAACCTTCATTGATTTACAATCTTTGAAATATGTTGATCTTACCTTGAGGGTACCGAAAATGCTGGGATTTCCTGAGCAACTTAGTGTAGTTAGCTCTCACACGCTGTTTGCCACACAAAATACGTTTTAACCTTACGGGCTGTGATATGTCGACTGCAGACATTAGACAAGGAGCAGTGTATGGCCAAAATGGTAACAAACGTGTGCATTATTTTCAACCAGACTTCTTATTTATACGCCGAAATTGAGCAGAAAAAAGGATTTCAAATTCATCGAAACTCTCTTAGTCTACGAGCGGCGGCTTTGGCGGCGAAGAGTAGAGATACCAAGTAGTTACTTTTAGTTACTAAGAATATTCGTTCCCTTCCATCCACCGACAAAAGCCCGACATTACTCGTATCTATCTTTTCTGGATTACAATTCTTAGCTCGGTGTTGCAAGAAAAATATATATTCATATTATTATTAAAACATAAGCATTTTCAATGACCGGCAGGGGCCCAGAAAGTCAAAAGCCCGGGGGGCGATAGCATCCCAGCACCCCGGGCCAGTCCGCCCCTGGTATAGTATGATCCTTGAACTACAAGCTGTGTAAACTTATCTGTATAACATTGGACAGCCCTTCCGGCAACGGCCACGGCGATGTCGTATTATAGTGAGTGTCTGTCTAATTCAGAGACAAATGCCGGGCGTTAGCAGACGAATCAGATTGGCCGTCATCGGTGACCTTGGATGTGATTCGTTCTTCGCCAGGTTGGCAGCTATTTGAGTGAGACTCGTTTCAACAAACCCAATTCAAGTGGCACATATTTCATTGCGTGAGAGACAAAATATTTTTATGTTGCGTTGAAGATGAGCGTATAGCAATTTGAAGCGGATAAGACGGTATATGCTGAAGGTCGTTAACACGAGGCCATTTACGAATTACTACCTCCTGCAATACATGTTATCTCCCTGGTGGACAGCATATTGGCAATCTGTTTTCAAATGGGAATCAACATTGAGGTTGTCCACCTCCAATGTTGTCCTACCATCTAGTTTAAAGAAGGCTGATGTTGCAGCTGGTGCTCTATAATGGGCTAAGGAAATCTTATTTCAAAGGGGTTGATTGCATTTCATATGAACACAGTAACCTTTTCAATTTGAACAATGCAGTTATTCATATACGTAGCAGTAACACCGACCACCATCAATGGAAGAGTAAGTGCAAAAAAGGAGGTAACTCCTCAGTCATCTATGGTGAGAGTTCTCGAACAAAAGGGTTCTCAAAAAAGTCCCTGCTTTTTACTATGACGTCAGCTGTACAATGAATTCGCTCCTCCTCCAACGCGAAAAGAAGCGTTATGGCAATTGCCTTCCAAAAACGGGTCGAGATGGCGGTGGAGCGCGAAGTCGTGTGATAGGAGCAGTGTGCGCATTGGTCTACTGCGCACCGTCGGACTCCACCGTCGCGGACCCCCTTACTGTGGTCGCCTGCCTCCGGCTTTAAAGCCGCACGCCGCCGGCAAGAACGCTGTCCGAGTCCTTCAACACTGAAATGATTTCACATATTTGCGTCGTGGACCGAACGACCTGGCAGCGTTCGCACAGCCTAGTGGCGACGACCTTGAGCGAGCTGTCAATTTGGCAGCCACTGTCAATCGATTTGTGTGGCAATTCCTTCGACATTGGGTCTGTGACCGTTTCGACGACAGTTCCACGCGTGGCTGATAGATGGCGTCTGCTCGCTTCCTGCGTCGACTATTTCTCGCAGTCGAAGATTGGCAAATTCACGAGGATCCACATTCTTTAGGGTCTTTCTTAGTTTCTTGCGGTGGGCTGACTTCGTTCTGTTCTTAAGCGGAGATGTCATCTCGATCGAAAGGCGGACGTGCAGCTGTTGATTTCAGGCGGAAGCT
This sequence comes from Nemoura dubitans, assembly GCA_921293005.1. Classification (NCBI taxonomy): domain Eukaryota; kingdom Metazoa; phylum Arthropoda; class Insecta; order Plecoptera; family Nemouridae; genus Nemoura; species Nemoura dubitans. Next base: position 27,073,575 of record OV121076.1, read on the forward strand.
CGCCGAGCGGCGCCGATGCCAGGTAATGTTTGCGATGAATGTGGTTTAATTTGTGAGACTGGTGGATGGGCCAGGTTTGCTCTGCGGGCTGCGTTCAGGGGCAATTTCTTAAAGTAAATGAAGTTTTGATTCTATGTCCTTCCCGCCCCCCTTCAAATTCATCTCCAAGGCGCCAAAATTGAATCGCCGCCGGGGCCATTGGAGCCAGTCCCACAAGACAGTGGCTTGGTGACACTCAATTGGACGACGACAGTTCCTGAGTCAATCACTTGCGTGGACAAATAATTGCAATGCTTTTCTTGTGGCAATTATTGGCCAGACTCTGATTCCGTACTCTATTTACAAGACTCTGACTTCCAGATTGTCTCTGGAAGTGTTGTCGTCTATTGCTCGCTAGGCCTCTTCGTGGTGACTGCCGCCCAGTCTTGCCCTGCTCGGTCCAGTGGTAGCACCCATTGACTGGCTTTCGTTGCTCGCTTGTCTTGTGCAGGTGTGCGCGCTCTGTGCCGGCACCGTGTGCCACCTGAACTGGTGGCCCCTCGCCAGGGACTGCTTCTTCTACGCCGTCGCCATCCTCGTCATGCTCTGCACCATCTTCGACGAGGTCATCACCTGGTACGTCACACCTGCCTGCCTGCCTGACTCCCTCCGTGGGGTATGGAACATTCTATGTCCAGCGTTCAATTTCTACTCTCCTGGCTGGACTAATTTGGTTAAAAAACAATAATTGGTTCTTTTGATCAACTTCTTTGTCATTCAAGCCACACCCTTGAAGAAGTAACATAGTATTATATGTAACAAAACGTCGGGAAACTAGCGAAACTTTTGTTTAGCATTGAAATGAAATCCCAGTTTGAGATAGTTGTGTTTCAAAACATGTGCCAAAGATAGGACAGTAGCCATGAGTGAGAGTCTAAGAAATTTAGCAGCTCTAACGCCTCTCTGGTGTCTCTTAGGGGCGAGTCACTGTTCATGCTGACCCTGTACGTGGTGTACTGCGTGACGCTGCACTTCAACCCGCGCCTCGAGGTATGGGCGCAGACCACGCGTCTGGCCGCCATCTGCAAGGCCAAGGCGCAGAAGCCCGAGGAGCAGACGGGGCTCGTCACGTACCGCAATCTGGCCGAGGACAAGCGACGCGCGTCCTACACGAGTCCGTTGACCGACCGAGCCGTGGCGTTCCCGCAGAACGAGCTCGCCGCCTCGGTCATCCCGCAGGACCTGAGTGAGTGCACGCCGACAACCATCGATTTGTTCCAGTTTCCCGTTATCAAGACCGTTGGGCGGAGTTAACGGTAGGCGTTTCGGCAGTGCATGGCCCAAATACGGTCCAAACGTGGGGCTTCAAAGCCCCCCCCCCCCCCCCCCCTCTGGGCCTGGATTCTCAAAGCAAGGTTAGGACAAAAACAGCTGGGTATATGTTATCACTTATCACCATGATAACTACCCCAGAAATCTGCAAATGCCCGTCTGTGGTTGGCTTTGTGGATCTGGATCCTGTAGAGTACCCAGGACCTGGGTACCTAAAAAAATCGCGGATCACTAACGGAATTTGAACAAAATTCGGTTTGTTGACCAGTTTACGGGTCTTAAATCCGCAATCATGGAGACTTCGGTGAGATAATATGGATTGTTCACTTTCCACGTGAGACTGCACCAGCTTGAGTATAGGTATCCCGTTGACCAAGTCGCTATCAGCATGGATTATCGAACGACTGCTACCTAATGACACCTAATATGAATCCAGATTGGCATCTGCAATAATTATAATTTGTAACGTTAGGAAATGAAACACATATTTACGGTGCGTACGACGTGACCAACAGGTTTTTCGCAACTCAGATCGCGTTGCCAGGCGCCAAGCCCCTTTTCTGCGGACGGAAACAGCTGTTGTTTTAAATCATGTGTACATTACTTACAAAGCACTGAAGATTCTAGACGCACAGTCCTCGCATTTCTAATTGTGTGGAAATTCATCAAAGTTAGCTGTGTTTTGAGCTGATAACTGATTTTCGTATGGCCAAGTTCCAAAGCGAGCGAACGCTTGCTGTCAAAAAAACAAAACCAAGTAGCCGAAACAGCCAATCACGTTCACTATAGTATACGTCTCAGGTTCTTTTGGCTTTTGGTAGCGCCTCGAGGCATTGGGCCAATACAATAACATTGTAGAATACCGGGTTGCTGCTGTCAAAATAACCTGAGACATACTATAGGCAGTCCCCGCTCTCCCTGGCCCCAACACAGCTGGCATTGTTCCTGTGCGTGAAGTGTTTTGGTCGGCTTGCAGACGCCGGTTGGGACATGGACGGGCCCGTGGTGCCGGTGCCCATCCAGCCGCCCCCCGTCCAGCAAGCGCCGCCCCCGGTGCCACCCCCGCCCGCCGTCGCCGCCGCCGCCAACGCGCCATCGCAGGACTATTACAAGGTACTAGTTAGCAGCGCTGCTGAGAATATCCCTATCAGAGCACTTGAATTACATTACCGGTCGGTTTCTTTGCACAACAACCTTCCTTCTCCATTGGGTCTAAATGGGCCATGTGGTGAACTGGAAAAGACATTATGCAGAGTAATTTGAAATGTGCTGTAATGGATCTGAGAGCTTCATCAGCCTGTCATTCACCGACAGCCAAAATAGGCCAGTACCACAGAGACAGCGCCAACACATTGTGTCAAAGAAACAAGACCAAGCGGTGGCCGGCCCATGGTGCTGTCACGGTAGCAGGCCTTAGTGCCGGTACAAGGCCCACCCCCGGCTCCCTTCCAGCCCCAGGCCAGACTAACTTCATCATCAGCCTGTTATTCACCGACAGCCAAAAGACCAGTGCCATCGAGACACCGCGAACACAGTGTGTAAAAGGGACAAGGCTAAGCGGTGGCCGGCCCTCGGTGCTGTTAGTGCCAATACCGACGTCACGCCCTCGACTGTGCCTTGCAGCCCAAGGAGGCGCCCGCCGAGGAAGTGTCGCCCCTGGTGATGCCCGACAACGCCACGGTGTGGACCAAGTTCACGTGGGGCGTGACGGTGCCGATCCATGCGTGCTGTCGCGCCACCATCCCCAACTGCCGGCTGGAGAAGTGGCGGCGCTGGTATCCGTTCACGTTCGTCGTCAGCATGATCTGGATCTCGTTCTACTCGTACCTCATGGTCTGGATGATCACTGTCATCGGTACGTCACCGCTTTGCTGTCTCTATATTGTTATTTATTTTATAGTACTGCATACACACAGCTTGGAATGGAGCTAAGCTGGAAAAATTTGCAGCTGAACCGGGAATATCGGTCGCGTTTTCGGTTGCATATTTTTCAAGCTCCGCTTCCCTTCCATCCATTCAATAAGTAATTGCAGAAGACTGATGTTGATCTTTGGAAAATATTATTATGAGATACCTAGTACCTACTATAGGTACCTTCTTTAGCCCCATGTTGTTTGGAGAATTAAAAGTGAAAGATGCCCAAGCTACATTCATTAGACAGATGACAGCCGTTTGATCTGTTGATCCGCTTTTACGGAGCACCCAGGGCCGTATCGTGGGTAAATGGCGCCCGGGGCAAATCATCAAATCGGCCCCCCCCCCCCCCACATAATTTATTGTTTTAAATATAGCGTAATAAGGAGTGGATTTTTTTTTATATAGGGAGGAATGGTGAAAAGGGTAGACCTAGGAATTCTAGGATGAGCAAAAATCTCGTCAATAAAACAGACAGCGTCAACAGACAATGGCTTTTCTTTTGTAGATTACGATTCACTCGGTCGATGGAGTCAATTGTACTGATGGCTACATCCCATCAAAGATACAAACTTAACCGGGGGCACAGGAACTAATTTTTTAGTAGTGGGGGGGGGGGGGAGGGGGGAGGTCAGTCAGACATGCATTAAAAAATTTTGTGGTTTGGGGCTCTGCCATAAAAAATGTTAGGTTCGAGGTTTTCATTGGAGCAAATCTCTGCGTTGGCGGTCAATTTGGGGCTTGAGATTAATGGGTTGGTCAGAACGGCATATTTTATTATTGATTTATTCTTCAAGAAGGTTGTTTGACTCATTACTTGACTGACACATCATTCTGTTCAAAAACTAGGAATGTCATTGCAAATAGGCATTGCTATAAAGTATAAACAAATTCAGCAACTCAGCAAAGATTTTAAATTTCAATATATAGATGTAATCCAGTAATTTTACTATCAATTGACAACATCTTTTGCGCCGCAGGCGAAAAATGTATGGTTTCTAGGGTTTCTCTAGCCCAATGTTTTGTCCGAATCCAGAAATTGCTGCATGCTAAGGCATACTAATGTAAATTTAGGCCATGATCAACCTTGGTTATAAGAATAGGGAATCCTAGTTTCAAATTTACAATAATTTTAAATAGAAAGTTTCGTAAAAACTTCAATCACGGTCCCAGTTTCGGGACCCCCAGGGCCCCAATTCACGAAAATTTCCGTGGGTCAGGCCGATGAGTGGGGGGGGGGGGGGGGGGGGGGAGATTTTGGGGGAGGAGATTTTGGCACACGGCAAGATAAATATAATCTGACAACAATGGGATCAGCTGACATATCGAAACACAACAATGAGTAATAAGGAATCATTTGAAGATTGGTTTATGTATGGTCAGAAGTTTGCCAAACAAGCCAAAAAATTGAGAAAAATGGAAAAGTGCCAAAATTCAGGGGCCCCTGAATTTTGGCGCCCCGGGCTGGTGCTCCACTCGCCCCTGACTCGCTACGGCCCTGGGAGCACCCCAATTGTTGACTGACCTTTACCGTGATCGTATTCTGCAAGGGTGGCTCTTGCCGTGCCGTGTTGTTGACGGGGTTGCCGTTGGTTGCAGGCACCACTCTGGGCATCCCTGACACGGTCATGGGACTGACCTTCGTCGCCGCCGGCGTCAGCGTTCCTGACGCTCTTTCGAGCTTGGCTGTCGTCAAGGAAGGTAGGATCAGCGCGAGTCCAGCTTCCAAGGGAGTCTAACGCAGATCGTAGGGCACAGGGCTTGGGTGCAGGGAATTGGGAGCTCAGATGCAGATTATGTACCTACCGACTTTCTAACCTTATCTAATATGTGCAGTCTTCTTGCGGTCAAAGATTAGAGGGTATTTTAATTATAGTGCGTTTTAATTTTATCATATTGTATGCTGTGCACCAATAAATACGTGTATATTATCTACCTTTCATCCAAACCTTTTGCAGTATCACAGATAATATAGCAAAAATCTTACATAATTTAAGGGACGCTGGCATACTTTTTTGAGAGCATATGGCTCATGCCAGCAGGGTAAAGAAATATCACTCAGCACTTTGACTACAGCTCCAGTTTGAATTTGTTCCAGTTTGCACTTGTATGGTAAATTTGCGATAAAGTGCCATTTCACCGCTATTTCAAATTCCCCGTTTACAATGCTACCTGCAACCACCCTGTACAAACTTAGCATGCAAGCCATGCGATACCACTGTTCCACCGGCTCACTTGGCTGCCTCGTTGCAGGGTACGGGGACATGGCCGTGTCCAACGCCGTCGGCTCCAACGTGTTTGACATCCTCATCTGCCTCGGTCTGCCGTGGTTCATCCAGACGGCCATCATCGCCCCCGGCAGCCATGTCAACGTCTACAGCAAGGGTGGGTCACGGCAAATCGGCGGCCAGCTAGGATCGCATGCTGATGGCACAATAAGTGCCTGGTTTTATCAACTTTATAAACTCCTAGTTGAGATCCCAAATAGGAGTTGAAAACTTAGTAAAGCTGGACGTAATAAACCATATCCCATGCTGTGTTGAAATTGGCTTGGTACCTGCGTGAAATCTAGCGGAAAGGCTATCTGCTCTGGATTAGATGAGGCAGCGACATTCTTTTTGCAGCTCTTGCCCCTAGCAGACCAGCTGGCTAGGCATAATCCCCTGCTCACTACTAGTTACATTAAGCTTAAAATATTGAGAAAACAATCAGTGGCTCTGCAGAATGTAACTGTAAATAAATTGTAAAGTTTCATGCAGTCTAGGGCTTTTCACCCAGCCACACCAATGATTTTTTTGGGAAGGGACGGTAACTACCGGTAACTTTACTTACTCTAAGGTATCGGTTGTTACCTACCTAGCAATTGCATGTACATTCAGACAAGGGTCTGTATCAGATCATGATTAAATATAATTGTTGGCATGTTTGTTGGAAAGTGCAGACGTCTCTTTCCCAGCACTGATCTGGGATTAAAAAACTCTTTTTATTCAGAGTTGAAGAAATAACATTGCCAATTGTAAATGGAGATGAATAATAGGAATTGTCAATGCTATCAGTGAACATAGAAGTAGGTACCTAATAGGTAGGAAATTGCTTTAAAGCAAGTGGTGTTAGTGATGTGAGAATTTCCTTGCGCAGGTCTGACCTACTCCACGCTGTCCCTGCTGTCCACTGTGCTGTTCCTGTTAGCGGCGACGCACCTCAACGGCTGGAAGCTGGACAAGAAGTACGGCGTCATACTCATGCTTTGGTACCTGTTCTTCATTGCGTTCGCCTCGCTCTACGAGCTCAATGTCTTCGGCCAGCTCAACCCGGAGCAGTGTCCCAGCATGTTTTGAAGCAAGCGACTTCAGCATTCCACGTCCAGACATCCGTTGCGTAATGACCTCATTTCTCGGAGCTGGAAGCTCAGGCATTTCAAACTCTCGTTGTTTTTGTGTTTTTACTAGCTTTGTTGCTGGGTATTGCTAGAGGAAGGATACACGGGTGGAACAATATTAGTCCATTTTTGGAAAAATAATCATAGAGTTGTGGAATCTAGTGCTGTTGTCATGAACTTTCAAAATATATACCAGCAGATTTAGTGAAATAACAACAAGTTATCTATTTTAATTTAATGGACTTCATGAAATAGGATTAGGTTTCTGGCTAATAGACTCATTTATCTCAATATAGGTATTGTGCAAATGTGAGTGTGACTAATATTGTTCTTCCTGTGCACCCTTCAGACGTCCAGTACAGATTGCAATGAAATTCGATCGTGCTCAAAAGACGTAATGGATATTCCTTGAGGAAAGCAGTGGCATTTATTATACTTATTGATAATGTTATATTTGATGTCACTCCATCTGATTATTCAGAAAAGATAATAAGGCATGAGCATACTTAAAAACTAGATATCTTTAGGCATGGTGGGTAAATTTGGAGAGATATTGAAAGCTCTGTCGCATATAATCGAAGTTTTGTGAATTGTGAAAAGTGCCAGATAGATGTTTGACGTTCGTTGAAAGATGTTCTCTTGGCGAAGTTATTTCAGTTGGCCTTATAGCCGTGGTAGGTATTAGAGTTGACGCTATCTCATCATCTGGATTGTCCAAATGCGAATTATCCTTTCCTGCAGTCAGGCTCTGGGCAAGATCAGTCGAAATAGAAGGGTGGGACTCAACCAACTTCGTGAACTAGCTTGCCTGCTAGAGGACTGCTTGAAAATTTATTTCAACAAATAAATAATAAACTTGGCTATATACTATTACCTCTATAACCAATTCCGTTGTCCTGATCTCTGATTGTTTCATTAGATATCTATATTACCATAAGTACTTAACGTGTAAAATGAATGGCAATATTTTAGCGTCAATTATTCGTGATCTTCGGCGCAGTTTCCTGCTCTTTCTAATTAGCTAATACTAGCTCTCTCTGGCTAACGCGTTAACTAATTTGTTGTTGATTAATTGTTAACGGAACAGTAACGAAATATTAACCTGCACATGTCAAGATAATTGCTTTGTTGATGTTCATTGTACCCTTGCTACACGAATTTACCGTTGGCAAACAAATATTTAAAGATATTTAACCTATAACCGAATGTGTGTTCTGTTTATAACATATTTTTGACTGTTATTTTTAAGGTAATATATTAGTAAAGAAAAATAGATTATACATATTAAAATACTGAAAATATATATGAAAATATGAAAATAGCAAAATGAAATTATTGTAATCTATTAAAATAAAATCGATATTACCGTTCAATTTTTGAGCAAGATTATAGCTGTTGAAAAAGATGGGGTTGTTTGTAAATTATAGGTATCTAAAAGAAAAACTCAAAGACAATAATCAAGCCTTATTGACATTGGATTCAAACCCTCGGTAGCATAATAGCTGTCTACCAGACGTAGAATCAAGTATTACTAACGTTAAGCATTCGAAAGCTAGGAAAGAATCTCACACAGAATTTCATAGTAGCACAATAGATTAAAGTTTAGTCACATCGGATAGGGTTTATCGCTAGTCGAGACATTTACAAGAGGAATTTTATCTTGGAGAGCCGTTCGATTTGTTTTCGAACATGCTTAAAACATTCCATATCATTCTTATTGTCACAAACTGTTATATAGCAAAATAGGGTCCGAAGTTATTTAGTGGCTACTCAGTCGATCTGGGGGCTGTGGAAGAATTGATCATTATTAATTATGAATGTCTTCAAGTAAATAAATGTGTAGACGTGTTGGAGAATTAGTCCAGTTTACAAACTATGTGCACTTTTACCGAGTTGTCGATTGGATCTTCATGAGTTCCGATCGCGCCGAAGTCAGGTCCAGTAGCTCAGCGTAATTAGCGACTTGCGGCATTGTACGTCATTGTATAGCTGGCCGGCTAGTGTGAACCAATAAACGAAATAAATGAAATACTGCATACCGATTGGTCGAGTTATTTCCGATGAGGGTAGGTTGCTTGAAATCAATTCCATCAAACTCCAATTTAGTGACATTTATTTAGAAAAAAGACAACATACAGTGGAGTCTAACAGTTCACGATTATTTGTACTCATTCAATTTGGAACGGAAATAGTAAAAGTACGCATAAAACAACAAAGCAATTGGAAAATCCTAATCAACAAAACGTTGATGCCTGTAGAACAACATTCAGGATGAGTGTCCTGAAGGTAGCACGACTAAGAAACAAGAACAACGCAAAGATAGAGGTGATAATTGAAATTCCTAGCCTAAATTACTAAAAATGACTTAATTGAGTCGGGGGCGGCACAGAGATGAACAGCGCTCATAGACGGCATCATGTAAAAATACTAGAGGTATAAAAAAATTAGATATATTATATGAGAAGAACAGTGAAAAGTATTTTTAAAAACCTAAGTGTCTAAGGTTAAAATTTTGCTGTCCGGTGCCCGCACAGATTTGGCGTCATGAAGTGCTCTTCCTGGATGTCGATCGTGTAAAACACTCTCACACATTTTCACAATGGGCAGCGGACTTAAAAACAATGACACCTGCCGGCAAACGCTCGCAAGTACTGCGGCCGTCTGCGACGTAATATGCATGTAACCAATGTAAAATAATCAGAATAACCACTGCCCGCTGCCGATAATGATGAAGCAGAACTCGTTGACTGGTCCAGCCGTATCAGCATAACCCCTGCCCGCCGGGAGCGCCACTACATGACGACGCAGTACTTCTTGGGTTGTCCCGGTTCCACGACTTCCACGCCCGCCTCGATTCCCTCGTCCTCGTCAATCTCCTTGGCGGAGAACGCGCGGTACAGCGGCGCCGTGACCCGGGCAAAGAAGCCCTCGGCGGCCTTGACCCGCTTGGCCCCTTCGCGCTCGGCGTCCGCGTCCTCCGCCTTGCGCTTGCCCCACACGAACGGCGTGGCGGGGTCCTCGCGGCAGCGCAAGAAGCTCTGCGGCGTCGAAGCGGTCGGCGTCGAGTCACGGATCGACGGGCGCGACGACACGGACAGGAAGCCGCGGTAGTCTCGCGGAGTCTCGCGCAACGGCCGCGCGGTCGGGGCCGGCGCGGTGGCTTCTTCGGGGGCGGGCTCCGACCTTCCTGCGGAGTAACGTTGACGAGGTTAGTGGGGCAGGCACTCACGGGACGTATGTGCTGATGGTAGGGAGTACTAGGTATTGGGAGTGGCTCAGGTCCCGACCGACGGGACCCACGGCGTTTTCTCTAGGTCCCGACCTCCACATTGCGCATGACGGCTTACTTGGATTTTTGCAGGTTCTTGTTCAGGTGGTTAGGAGAGTGAAGTAGGCCCCAGAATGTTTTCCTAGTACCTAGTTTTTCCTGAGTCCCAACCCTTTGCGCAAGAAAAAGATTACACATTTCAAATGATGACACAGCTCGAATAATATCTTTTATATAATTGTAGTTTTATTACTAAATTAGCACATGACGGCATTGATATGAATAAAGCCCCTAAATATTACTAGTCCCGTGCACAATCTGCAAACAGCTGATAAGTAATGGCGGCCTAGAGGATCGGTGAGGTGTATGGAGGTATTTTGAGCCAAATATACTGGATCTGAGAAAATAATGTATTATTACTAGGGATGGGCATCGATTATAAAAGTCAAATCGATTATCGATTCGATTATTGATGTTCATAATCGATTAATAATCGATTATTTAAATCTACATTAACCAGGCAAAATGTTTTTTTTCAATTAAAAATTACTAGTCAAATGTTTAGATTAGGTTAGGTTCTCCGGTCAAATTGTGTATAAATTCTAAAATTATATGCTAGGAATATCTGTAGGGAGCAGAAAAAGCAATCTCCCTGTTTTTTGCCACCTCTTAAAGCAGCCATTTTGCTGCAAACAAACAACTCAAAGAGAAGAGCCGCCAGAGTGGGCCAAAGAACCAACAGCTGTCGGAACTCGAGGACGTTTGAGAACTTCGGCGGGAATTTTCAAATTATAAATAATAGATTATTTAAAATTGAATCGATTAATCGTTTTTTATGTGATAATCGATTAATCGAATTGATTAATCGATTATGTGCCCACCCCCAATTATTACATGTAAAGCCAGCTGGGTTTCTGATTCCAGCTATCTGCCATGGAAGTGAGTGCAGTGTCTGTGCCCGATCTTTTGCAGTCTGGTTAGGTTCGGCCAACTTGTCGACCTAGTGCACGACGGCATTGGTGTGAACTAAGCCCCTGAATGAATATGTAGTCCAGTACACAATTGAGAACAGCTGACGAGTAATGGCGGGCCACTACTAGTAGGGTTGATGGTTTGCGGTCGAGACTGCAAAGACAAAATAATTTGGTGTGACCATTGCTGGGTACGGTACCACCTTCAATGTGCCGCTCTCAGCCACACACCAAAAACAAAGGGCTGGTTTTGTCATAAATGTAATACTTTATAGTTGACTACACTAGGAATGTATTGCAATTTTGAAACTGGCTGTAACTGAAATCAAAATGTTGAGTGATAATAATTTAAGAATCAAAAATTATATAAAAGATATTATTCGGGTTGTGTCATCATTTGAAATGTGCTATCTTTTTCTTGCATGAAGGATTGAGACTCGGGAAAAGTCGGTTGAGATCGGGTCTACCTATGAATGACATTGCTCTCGGCAGATGAACTAGGATAACATTCTGGGGCCTACTTCACTCTCTTAACCTAGTGTTCGAAGAGTGAAATATTTGAAGTAAAATATTTCAATTTGAAAGTTTGGAAGTTAAATATTTCAAGCTCTTGTGAAGATTGGATTTTTTAGTATTCTTGAACAAATAATTTATTTCTACGCACTTTGGACATCCTTCTTGCCCCTGCACCCTCTATCCCAAAGATACTATATAACACCTTCAGCAAGCGGATGTAAAGCATAGCGGACGTAAAGCAGATGGCCGGCAAGGGCCATTGCTAGAAATAGGCTTCATCCACTTCCTGCTGGAATTCGCATGCATCATCATGAAATTAATCATTATCATTTGCGATTTAATGCGACAGCTCGCTATTGTACAATATACTCGAGGATATTTCCACAGTTTTAGGATTGTTTAAGTTTCGTTTGTTGGTATTTGGTTGAATTCATAGCATTGCACTAAAGTACAATTGCCAATAAATCAACAATGATTGAGTATGCAATCGGTACTACTATGTGAGTTTCGAATATTAGAGCTATTCAAATTCTAAATTGCAACTTCGTATCAAAAGGGTATGCTATGAAACTACTTTCAGCGGCTAAATGGCAGAGGCCAAATCGATGTTATTCTAGTGACATAGAAACTCAAATTCTGAAAATGATTTCTAAGATAATTTCGCTATATCTGGAAGATAGAACGAATTTTGAACAAGTATTTATTTCATATCTGAATCCAGCGTGGTGATAAACATATGTGTACCGCTGCCCCTACTGTAGCTGTACAAGGACGTTTGATTTGTGAAACGGTCTTGCCTCCGGCTAAATATTAAACAATAGTCTCACATCGTCATTGTACTTGTTAACTTCTGAACTATTTCAATGACTATCTGTCTTGCAAAAAGCTTAACATATTCAATAGCTGGGAGGCTTTATTTTATTTTATTTTGCAGTCTGTCTATAACGCAGATTGATGATTGCATGGTTATTTTTATGTAGGTTAAAAATAGAGAGGGACTAGTTCGTTTGTGCGTTTGTGTATAGGCATAGGCACCGGGGTGATGATATATTATATTTCCACTCCTGTAGACCGGTTTCTAGTTCTAGCACGGAGCAGGATAGTCAGGTATTTCTCTGGCAGCATTCATATTGCTTGACACTTCACCGGAGCTATTTGATAATTACTGAATAAAATTACATGCGCCTCTTTTCGAGAAAGTATCCATTCTACTCATTCATGATGTAGGTACTGGTACTTAGTAGGTACTCTGTAAGCACAAAATAAAAACCAATGATTGAAACTTTGGCACTGTGCCTACGTCATCAATTCCATGATAGTATCGTATAGCAACAGGGTTTAATTATTTATCATTTTAATAATCATTTTAATAAATTTCAAAATTGACCTGAAACCAAACTGCTGGCTACGCTACGTCGACGACACATTCGTTGTGTGGCCGCACGGCGCGGCGAAGCTCGACGAGTTCCTGACCCATCTGAACGGCGTCCACAAGAACATCCAATTCACCATGGAGATTGAAGCGGAAAACAGACTCCCTTTCCTGGACTGCCTCGTGACGAAGAAACCAGACGGGACGCTCGGCCACTCGGTCTACCGGAAGCCGACGCACACGAACCGCTACCTGAAAGCGAAGTCTCACCACCATCCCGCCCAGCTTCGCTCGGTAGCCAGCTCGCTGGCCTACCGATCCAAAGCCATCTCTGATGCGGACCATCTGCAAACTGAAGCCCGGACCCTCAAAGCCGCTCTATTACAAAACGGCTACACCAACCGCGACTTTCAAAAAGCATGGAACCTGAGAAAGAAGGAGAGTCCCGACGATGAAGAGGAGCCTGCTGCCATTGCCTTCCTTCCCTACGTGCGAGGGACCACCGACCGGATCAGCAAACGCCTAGCCGCAGCCAACGTCAAGACCGTCTTCCGTGCTGACCGCAAGATCCGCGACCTTCTGCGCAGTGCCAAAGACAAGATCGAGCTCGAGCAACACGGGGTGTACGAAGTGCCCTGCGCCGACTGCAACACCACCTACGTCGGGCAGACGAGCCGGCACATGTCCAAGCGCCTGCAGGAACACCGGCGAGCGGTCGCGACCGGCCAGACCACATCTTCTCTGTTCCAGCATACGGAGCAGACCGGCCACAAGATCGACTTCAACGGCATGAAGTCACTGGCCGCGGTCGAGCACTATCGGACACGCACCATCCGCGAAGCCGTGGAGATCGAGCGCCGCCCGTTCAACATGAACAAGCGGGACGACAGCATCCGCCTCCCCCACGCGTGGAAGCCCGTCACGGACATGATATCCGTGGCACCGGCAGAGCCCACCGTGGGACCGAGACCGACTCCACGAGCCGACACCCTGGTGGATACGCGAGACTGCCAAGATGCCCCTGCACGCAACACGCGATTGGCTACTGCAAGAGCCAATGGGAGAGCAGTCCCGCGTACCGCAGCGCGACCCCCCACCACCGAGCAGCCTCCCGCTATAAGACCGAGCGGTCGAGCAGCTGCATCATCAGTCTCCTGAAGATGGCGAGCCGTGCCTCGCCGTCGAGAAACCAGGCCCTTTTTAGGGCCACAAAACTCGTCACATCAGAGCAAAACCGCGAAACACATCTCACCAAAATTGACTTTGTTTATTTCTTCCAGAAAACTAAAGCTATCCTTCTGAATGATATTTCACTTTCAAATTTCAATTTTTCACAAAATTTCAATTTTTCATGAAATATTTCACGAAACTTTCAAAATAATATATTTCATGAAATTTTCGAACTCTATCTTAACCACTTAAACAAGAACCTGCAAAAATCCAATTGAGCCGTCATGCTCAATGTGGAGGTCGGGACCTAGAGACAACGCCGTGGGTCCCGTCAGTCGGGACCTGAGCCACTGCCCTAGGTATTAGATGGGTAGCAGAGCTGGAGCTGCAAAAATGTACAGCTCAAACCACGATATGAAATTTGGAGCCCGGAACTCCTGATTGCCAGTCAGGTGCTCTACCAACTAAGCTATCTGGGCACGCATGCTCCCGCCTTGCTGGGTGGGATAAGGGGACCTCCTGATTGCCGGTTAGGTGCTCTACCAACGGAGCTATCCAGACACGCATTCTTCCGCTTTGCTGGGTGGAATAAGGGGACCTCCTGATTGCCTGTCAGGTGCTCTACCAACTGAGCTTCCCAGGCATGCAATCTCCTGCTTTGCTGGGTGGGATAAGTGGACCTCCTGATTGCCTGCCAGGTGCTCTACCATCTGAGCTATCTGGGCATACATAACATAACCTAACCTAACCTCCTGATTGCCTGTGAGGTGCTCTACCATCTAAACTATCTGGGCAAGCATTCTCCCGCTTTGCTGGGTGGGATAAGGGGACCTCCTGATTGCCTGTCAGGTGCTCTACCATCTGAGCTATCTGGGGCAAGCATTTGCCCGCTTTGCTGGGTGGGACAAGGGGACCTCCTGATTGCCTGTCAGGTGCTCTACCAACTGAGCTATCCGGGCATGCAATTTCCCGCTTTGCTGGGTGGGATAAGGGGACTGCTGAGGGAGACGAGAGGCCGAGCGACCCGCACATGGGAAGTGAACATGGGGCACATGGGGACGTAGTAGTAAGCTGAGACAATTGGGCTCGGCCCCATGGACAGCGATGGTGCTTCACTAGACCTCTGGACCCATTCTCAGACCATCAGACCAAGGTAGCTCAGAGGAACATTGTTACTGGTGACAGCAGATACTAGTACGCAATGGATTAAAGAGCAGCAAAGCTGGAAAATGTGCACCCGAACCGGGACACGTACATAGGGACTGGAAGCACTTGCATCATTATTGCGTGTGAGTGTGACGCATCCAGTTAATACGAGACTGGCTTGATCCACAGATATACCCAGCGTTGAAAAGAACTATTTCAAACTGGGAGTTGAATGAAATACGTGAATGAAATACGTTTCGA
This sequence comes from Nemoura dubitans, assembly GCA_921293005.1. Taxonomy (NCBI): domain Eukaryota; kingdom Metazoa; phylum Arthropoda; class Insecta; order Plecoptera; family Nemouridae; genus Nemoura; species Nemoura dubitans. The sequence continues at coordinate 27,088,883 of OV121076.1, forward strand.
AACGTTTCCTAGTATACTAGTACATATACTAGTTACTTTTTCAAGGGTGATGGCTCTACTGACGTCAAAAAAGGAAACAAAAGGACCAATTGTTGATTTTTAACCTAGGCTTTCTAAATTCTTATGATCCCGTTGAAGTCCAAAGATAATAAAAAATAGTGCATTTTTACTATAATTTTATAAACCCGATCCAAAAAATCCCGATGAAATGTTATACGTAGGGTTGATTAGAGACAAAGAACAGGTTTGTTATCTTACGACAAAATACCACTTCCATCAATAACAAAAAAATAGATGTAAGCTTTGGTAATTTTTCAACAAGGGATAAGATAACGTTAGTACCAACCTTGTTCGGGTTCAGCCTCCAGGGGCGCTGTCTCCTCGAGCGCCAAGGCCCGACTCTCGTCCAATGGGAACGCAGACGGAGAGACACAGACCTCGACGACGGATGCCGATTGGTCGGCTGTGAAGATCTCGGTGGAGGCGAAGCTGTCGTCGAGAGCAGACGTTTCGGGCAGGTACTCGGGGAACGACTCCTGTGCGCTCGGCTCGAACAGTTCGGCCGGCAGGAACTCAGTGGGGGCGGCCGGCTCTTGGACGCGGGGCTCCGGGACCTGGGGGCCGGGGGGTTAGCATGGAATGACGCTACCAGCACAGGGGCTCACTTGGAGAGGCCATTTGGCAGGGTTACCATGGTGTCAATTAACCCGGCTGCCCTGGGTAGTGAGCATGTAACTTGTTTTTGCTTGATTTGGCTCGAAATCACTTGATTTTGAATCACTGCCCGTGTTATACCAAAGGAAGTGAAATTGAAAACGAATGCCTTTGAAATCACAAAGTTACATGATAGCCCCCCCCCCCCCCCCCCCCAGTTAATAACCCTGGTGTGACTTGTGTAGCCAGCAGGCCAAATCCCGAAAGGGCAGAAGGAACGCATGAACCTAATCAGGAAATAAAGAGGGTGTGGCAAGAATAACTGAATGTGTGATGATGTTTCAGGTTCTTGATGAACATGGAAGCCTTCAGTTATTCTTTAGACACCTTCTTTATCTTCTTGTAGGTTATGTTCCTTGAAGTCAACCGTTACCAAAGTTATTTCCCAAAGTAGGTAATAATCAGCAAGGGCAACAGTTAGTACCTGAAGCTCCTGGATATCTACCGCCGCAGTGCCGTTCGTTTCCGCCGCATGACTGCCGTTTGTTTCGGCAATGTGCGTGTCGTTGGTCTCTGCATCATGTGTGCCGTTAGTGTCCGTTTCGTAAGTGCCGTTGGTCTCCGTGTCTTGAGCGCCGTTCGTCTCGGCCGCACTTGCTTCGGGCTGAGCCACCGCGACCGGCTTCTTTTTGTCGAGCCGCAGTTTACGTGAGAGCGGGCCGGGCTTGGCCTTCTTGGCGCCATTGCGCGCGGGCGACGTGGCCTCGCTGAACAACTCGGCGTACACCACGTCCTTGAAACCCTCCACCTCGCTCTGCATGGCGGCGCTGGAAAACGCAGGGCATGCGGCTTAGAGTCGGCCACGGTACATGTTTGGCTTGAGCTGGCAAATTATTTTACAGGTGGGCAAATCAAGAAAGCGTGGCCGGCAGGGAGACTGATTGGGATAAAATGTTGTAGGCACTGGTTTCCGTTGCAATGTTCCATCATCTATGTAGCTCCATTCCATGGTCATGTACTACTCTCATTGTTTCTGGCTAGATAGCAGCTTGGGTTTTGGTTAGATGGACAGCAGATGAGTGGGATCATCTCGTACAAATATAGGGGCAGTGGTGTAGTGGAGGGCATACGCGGGTATACGCTGTTTACCCAAAAAACTTTTTGACATCGAGCGTATACTAGGTACCCAAAACACAAATACAGAGTATACGCTCAATAAATAATATTTGCAAAACTTTGAAATGTGTTTTGCAAAGACAATTCTTACTCCCGCCAAAAGCAGCGATGTAAAAACTCGAAAAGCAAAGTTTATTCCGAAAAGCGAGCATAGTCCGTATAGTCGAGGTTTGCAATAGTTCGACTTACTAATTCGTCTTATTGAAATTTGTTTGTATTTAATTTCCAAACGAACCACGTTTAATTTGCAGTATCGAAATATCGAACAAGAAGCAGCTTGATTATGCGCACAGAATGGTGTAAAGTTTCTCCACCAGAGGGACAGCCCCCCCCCCCCCCCCCCCCCAAGGAAAGTGTGGTTGAAGCAACACCAAGTAGTATAATGTAGTGCTGGTATAGTTAAGCCAAAGCAGCGCTACGCATAACATTGACAACATGTTGATCTACAGAAACCCTAGAAACGATACAATTTTTGCCAGCGGCGCAAAAGGTGTGGTCAATTGGTAATAAAATTTGTGAATTACATTGAAATTAATTTAGAATATTTTGTACAATCTTTGCAGAATTGCTGGCTTTATGTATAGCTACGCATATTTGCATTTACGGGCATAGTTTTTGAGAAGCATCTGAGAAGTTTTCGAGCCAGTCTGCGATTGGTAAGTGTATTGTATTTATTAGATATTTATTAGATATTAATAGATTAATAAGATTAAGAAATTATGTACAGGAACCTTCTTGAAGAATAAGCCAATCTTAAAATATGAAGTTCTGAAAAACCCTTTCTCAAGCCCCAAATCTACAGCAAACGCATAGATTTGTTCCCATGAAAACCTTGAACTCAAAACATTTTTACCCCAAGAATTTTTAATGCATGTCGCTCCTGACTGTGACGGCATTGGTGTTGCCTGGCCGCGAAATGCCCTAGAGTGGAGTTTGGATAATTAATATCAAGCCTTCCAGACTTAAAACCAACAAACTAAAAAAAATCATTCTCACTTCTCCCCCCCCCCCCCCCTCCCCCCACGATAGACTGGTCACCCAAAAACATTACGACTACACCACTGTATAGGGGCAATGATAAATGCAAACTGCAAAGTAAGGCAACTAGCATGCAAGACTAAAGGAGGAAATGCGCTTTTTTTCTGGGTCACTAAACATGAATGGAACTTGCATGCAGTTCCGTTTGTTGATAGTTTTATCACCTGAATTTAGCAGCTAGAGGCTTGAATTCTTGGGGGATCAAGGTATTATGTCTGGATACTAGAATGTCTCTGTGCATTTTTGCTAAGAATAAGCCACAAAGTGAATGCTTGCAGTAGCAATCCAAAGGTATGAGTATTATTTAATATGTATGTATTTAGGTACCTATCTAATGGTATCACACGTGTAACTAGAAATCATATCATTGGAGAGAATATCACATTGGTCAGCAGTTTTTATGATAAGAATTGGCTGCCTTCAATTTATTCGTCAACTACGCACAACCTATCTTAATTAGCATGAGTGGCAGTGCAAAAACAATTACCTCAATACCTACCCACATAACTATATTAATACAAATAAATTCAAATGATACAGCATGACAGCACATTTGTAAAGTAAACACACCTTTCTGGCACACATTTGGGCTTTTTGCGCTGGCCTTTACTTCTTGGCGAGCTCATCATTCTGAAGGCAAATTTTCAAAATATATTCTGGCAACTGAAACACAATTTTTGGAAACTAAAAAAAACATAAAATATTGATATCTAGGTACCTATTACAAATTCTGATGTGCCCACTGCCAAAGTAATATGTAAATAAATAGGTAGGTAGGTAGTACCTAATTAAGACATGCTACCACAGACATAAGGTTACCCAGGCATTCTACCACACCTAGCTATGGCTACGGCAAAAATGTGGTGCTAGTAGTTTGGCCGGCAACGGCTGGGGTGCGTTGGCAACCTGATTTAACATCATCTTACAAAGCCATGTCACTAGCTCAATATAATCAAGGGACCCAATGTTCCACAGACGGTTACAGTTACTTTGGTTACACTTTGGCAGCAGTTGCTCTATCCCTTAACAACTGGCAAAACTATTAATGCGGGCGGAGAGCTTTCTCGTAGCTGCTTTAGTATGGCAGTGGAAGATCTGGGTAACCTTTTATCTGTGACGCTACTGGTGCATTAAAATGGGAATGATTTTGTGAACGGACTACTACATTTTGTGTGCTATGGATGTATCTACTTTCCTACTGCAACCTTGTCATATTAACCAAAAATAATAAATTACAAAATATGCTAAAATTAATAAAACCATAATAAAAATAGTGTATCTGTACATTAATCGATATGTGTTAGTAGGTAGGTAGGTAGGTAGGTAGGATAGGTAGGCTAGGTAGGATTGGCGGCAATAGTGGCTATACTAGTAGGTAGGTATGCTAGTTATTCAATGGCAATGTTATGATATATTATGAGCATGCACTCAAGATCGATAACCAGTCTGCTGCCGGCCTAGTAAGTAGGCTAAATCTTTCAACCATGTACTTGACATGCACTAGCTTGAGATGATGTTATGACCGGTCTCACAAGATTCTCAATCAAGGGAATTAGCCAGACTCAAGGACAAGCAAACGTTAACACGCCACTAAAATGGTTGGTGGAAATTCGGTGACAACGTTTAATCAGTTTGCCAGCCGTTTCCATTGATAATTACGTGGTCTAATGGGTTTAGGCGCGGTTGTTATCGAGTTTTGTTGTCCAGCGAAGTCATGCATGCACAACGAGGATTGAACCTGCCATCCTACGCTGCACTGAGAAGCACGTAGCACAGCAGGCCCATTTGTTTACATCGAAAACGTATATTCAAGCACGTGGTGGAGCACGTCAACGTATTGCACGATTAGCAACATGCATCCGATTGCAATGGCAACACAGTGCGTGGGTCAGTGATCGCAGAATTGTGCAAATATTTACCTTTCTTGTAACGTCGAGACGCCGACTGCCGAAATTTCACAAGGTCGACTCTGCCACTGGTGTTGCCGATAGCTGCCACTGGCCGGGTGTCAGCGCTGTAGACGGGAATCGGCGCCGCCAAGGGGGTTTATTTGAAAACTGAGCTTCGCTCCCTTGAGCCGTACGGCAAACGATGGCTAGGGGTAAAAGGTCGCAGGAAATTCAACAAAGTTCAGCTTTCACCGCAAAATTACATGGATCGCCCTCTCTGGCCTTTGCGTTTTGCTGGGCACGTACTGACCACTGGTTCGAGAAAATTTCATTCCTCTAATTTAGTCCATTTACCAAAACTTATCTATTATAAGACCTGTTAGAGTTAGCACAAAACTGTGTTAACGAGCTCCAGTACAAAAAGGGGAGAAATAGAGTTTTGCCACAGGTTTTGCATTGGTGTTTACTGATTTGTACCTCCAGGGCCGGACTTAGACCATATGCGCCAGTAGGCAGTTTTTTCGTGACGCCCATATAAGCTGCCATATGCCTAAGGAACTAATTTTGAAATATACGTCGATTTCGAAAGGGAAATTGTACAACGGACTGGTATAGATAGGTACTTGGTATAGGCACCTTTATCTTGCAGGTATTGTAAAGTAACCCAAAATATAAGTTGCACTTGCATGCATTGTGCTTGCTGCTGGGCATGATCTGGCTGACTTATGTCGCGTTCTTTAGCGATTTGTTTTGTTTTGAGCTCTAGTATCGCTCATTGTTTTACTATCGCAACTTTCACATGCCCAAATAAAGAAAATGCCCGAAAATCTCGCAGGGTGTGACAGCGTACCCAGCTTGTTAGCAGCGCTAACGAAGGCGGACTGGAGTGCTCCATGCTCAATGTTTTTCCCAACATTTGACAACAGGAAAATAGCAATTAATAGTTCCAGGAGTGGAATTAGCCATTCTGCCAATTCGGGAGCTGAATTTGCAATTGCACATTTAAATCCTATCGTAAAACGAGTTCAAAAAACCTCTCAGTCCGTACCTCCCGGCTGCAACTGCCATTCATACATGAACCGCGGATAAGCGCACATACGCAAGAAAGAAATAATTCTCGCCGTTCAATTTCCTCGCGTGACTTCAAGGTATATAAGTATAACATATACCTACATACATGGGCACATAAACTAAGACTAAGATTTCATAAGTATTGTTGCTTATATAATGCGATATTGACTGAACACAACACATCGCAATTCAAAATGTTTATAAAAAACAACATGTGTGCTGGCGCCGGCGCCCCTAAGACCTCGACACCCCTTGGCGATGGCCTACTCTGCCTAGTGGTAAATACGGCAGTTATTTTTTAATGGAAAATAGCATGATTAATAATGATGTTTCAAAGCAAATATTATCAGCAATAGTTACATTTGGTCGTACATACTATTCTGCGAGTCACAACCAATTTGAAAGGTTCAAATCAAATAGTCTTCTCAATTACACAAGGAAACAGGTTCCGAGCAATTACAGAATTTAAAATGTTCACATGTGCTACTACCATAGATTTCATACTACCTAGTACCTACAGTGGAGTTTGGTGTTTCCCAGGTATATTTAAATGAGGAAAAAAATATTATGGTCTGGGATAATAAAACTCACAGAAAAAACTGCTATACAAATTCTTTACTTTTAATATTCATTTCATGATATCATTCACAAAATATGCATACTAATAAAACCATACTAATAAGACGTTCGGAAGAAACTTCCGAAATTTAAAACTAAAATAAACAACAGAGAAACAAGAAAAATGAAAATGACTGACCACTAAAATAACTGCATTGTAAAAGTGGATAAGAATGACCGGTGGCTGGTGGTGATGGACGTATCTAAAACCCTATCAACTAAGCGGTGACGAAAAATGTACATGAAAGCTCAGTCTGGGGTGATCTGGAGGGCGCCGCTAGCTGGACTTGTAGCCGAGGGGGTGCGGCTTGTGTCGGGGGGAAACGTTGCTGGGGCCGGACTCCCAGAGCATGGGGCGGCTGCCTGGGCTCGTGGACAGCAGGTGCTGGCCTGCGCACAACAAACAATACAGCACGTGATACAAATAACATCATCAAACCATGCATTTCTTTGCACTATTATAATTTCACTTTTATGCAGGGATCCGAACCGGAACCCGATAGAACCCCTATTTTCATGGAACCAGAACCGGAATCAGAACCGCTATTCAAAAAAAGTGAGAACCAGAACCGGAATCAGAACCGCAATTTAAGTTTTTATGGAACCGGAATCGGAACCGGAATCGCTATTGGGATCGAAAAAATATCGGTTCCTCTCAAATTCAACAAGGTTCCACAAACTCGAAACAGCAGAACAAATATGCGAAGTTATTTCATTCAATGGGAAAAATTACACATATAAGTCGTCTGTGGCATATAGTGATGGAAACTTAGTAGTACGATGCACTGCGAGAATTCGGTGCAGTGATTTAGTGAGCGGAGGTAAACAATTTTGATAACATCAGGCAGCTTTTGCCACTTCGAAGACGACCGCGATCAGTTAGGCGCCAGCATTTGTGATTGTGGATTGACGGGGCGGACCTACAGTGTGGGTGTGACATTTTTCATCATTAAAATTTACTAATAAATTCCCAAAGGAAGTTGCATAAGACATAGCAAGGCAGCGACGGTAATAATCATATTTAGAGGAACCGTTATGGGTGCCGTAATTTAAAAATTGAAAGGAAAACTTCAAAACGTTAATTTTTCATTGGAACCTTTTATAAGAACCGTTATTTTTTGTTGGAACTGATATTGGAATCTAAATTTTTATCCACGGAACTGGAACCGAAATCAGAACCTGAATTCGTTGTTTCAAGAACCGGAACCAGAACCAGAACCGTTATTCAAAATATCATGGAACCAGAACCCGAACCAGAACCGTTATTTTAAATAATTAAGAACCTGAACCGGAACCAGAACCAATATTAAAAAAAAATTATGAACCAGAACCGGAATCGGAACCGTTATTGATTTCGGTTCGGATCCGTGCTTTTATGTTTACCTTACTGTACGCTCAAGTTATGTTCGTAAGTTCATCAGGGACAGGCTCATGGATATTCATATAGGGATAATAGTATTTATGTGGTAGGCACCAAAGATTATGATTCTGTCGGCCTAGTTGGCTGTAAACCAGCACAAAGGCCTCGTTTAGGGCCAGGTGGAAAAGCTGAGGCTGAAAGTTCAACAAGGTTCGAGTGTGAAACGTTTGCTCACAGGTCGAGTGTGGATCCGTGTCAAGTGGTTCTAGAACGGTGGTAGGTAGGATGTGCAACCTCTGTGGGCCACAAAAGGTACTCACTACTTTGACATTAGGTTTGCAAATCGCTAGATACATGCGTTAACTTGTGGGTATTGAATATTGATACAACGCATTTTCGTGACTTTTCCTTACTTGTATACTTGATTAATTAAAATTGATGTTGCTGTTAGCACGATGGAGGATTTGAGAATTCAATCTCTACGAAAATTTTGATTCAGAGCATATTTTTTTTGTGCAAATCTAATATATATGCGTTTTAGGGAGTTTGAACCTTACAGGCACCTTGAAATTACGCACTTTTTAAAGGCGTTTTGGAAATGTTTAATCAATTAAAATTTTTATGAGCATTTGGATGTTAAGTTGGCACTTTAAATTAAGTGGCGTGGTCACAACAACCACCAAGGTATAAAGAGTAGGTACTTACTTCCATAAAAACAAAAACATCTAAATAAAATGTAAAAAAATTTAAAAAATTTTTTAACAAAGTTAGTTCTTTGATTTTATTTGGCTAAAAGAAAAAATTATCTACTAATATCTACTGGCGCTATCTGGCGAGAGAAACCGACACTTCGGGTTGCGGCCTCGGTGGCTACGTAGACACCCTAGCATCAGCGGTGGGACTCTGCCTAACTATAAACCCAGTAGTTTGGACTAGGTTTGACGTGAAATGGAGGCAAGATGGAAGCTAGTTACCGGGTGCGGGGTTGAAGGTGGGCGGCGCCAGCAGACCGCGTCTGCGCTTGGTGCCCGCGTGGCTCGGCCGCAGTCGACCGAGCGCCAGCGGCTCGGCGCGTGGCGTTCCCAGCGTCTTGGTCAGGATGGGACACGCGCCGATCGACGTTAGCTCCAGCGAGTACAGGTGCGCCAGGTGCGCCAACTGCTCGCGCTCCCGCCGCTGCATCGCATGCAGTCTGCGCAAACACACACCGTTATCTGCACTCCTCTAGGCTCATTTCGGCTTTGCGTCGCCTTCAAACAGGGGAGTTCGCTTGCTGATTACGGGTTTAGCGAGTCGTTCCGATCTGCATGAGATACTTCACGAGCAAGATAAACATGGAGACCCAGAAGCAATACACATTTTTACAAAGTAGGTAGAAAATCTATTATCAGGGTGGCCCGAATCGCAAAAATTGCAATTTAAAAAAAAAACGAAATGTTGCGTACAGTTCAAGATCACCGCATACACAGAAGTGAACAACTGGTTAGCAAACAATCAGCTGAAGTTGAATGCAAGCAAAACAAATGTTATGTTATTCAAAACAAGGAGTAATGCAAGACCCATAGAAATTGAGGTGAGAGTCGAAAACGAGACGTTAAAAATAACGGAACAAATATCCTTCCTAGGAATAGAACTGGACTGCGACCTTAACTGGAAAGGCCATATAAAAAAACTGCAAAGTAAATTAGCCAAACAAAATTACACCATAAGAACGTTAAAACCCATTGCATCAATGACTACACTTAAAATAATCTACCACGGACTGTTCGAAGCACACATGCCCTATGCTATGGCATAATCGTTTGGGGAAATTCAACGCATGGGAAAAAATTTTTCGCTCTTCAAAAAAGAGTTATACGAGCAATAGTGAGAATAGATCGAAGGAAATCATGCCGAACCCATTTTTAAAATTTAAAAATACTCACTTTTCCCAGCTTATATCTATTTAAACTACTCTCTTTCATTAAAACAAACTCAAATCAATTTCCCGTCTACAACCACAATTATCAAACAAGAAACAAAGGAAACTTCAATATTAAAACGGAAAATAGATCCCAAATCATAAACCAAGCTAAACAACAAGGACTGACTATTTTAAACATGTTACCAGACAATCTTAAAAAAATGGTTGAGCACAAATTTAAGACTGAACTTAGAAACATTCTTATGGAACATGAATTTTATAGTGTTGATGAATTTTTAAAATTTTTTAAGACAACAGGGAATAATGTTTTATGTAACCCTAGCATTAAGTAGCAACTAGCTCTTAAGAAAATATGTCTGTACATTCCTATTAATTGTGAATATATGACAATAAATATGTAAAAAAAAAAAAAAAAAAAAAAAGTGTTGCATAGAGCCTAGCCCTGAGGGCTCCAAAGAGCAGTGTGCATTGCGAATCCGTCTCGTGCTCGGCCTCTCAGAGCGTTTCAAGATCCGACGGGCACAGCTTTAAGGGCTCGAAAGCGTGAAAAAGCCTTATGTGTACTGGAATTTAGACTCATTTCCTTTTATCCTCAGCAACAACCCTAAGCAGTTTTCCAACCAGATGGTTTAGAATGCTGAAAACAATAGTTAAGCAACACTGCAGCCGGGAAGTTGAGTGGGTGTGGATTGGGGGCGTGTCCGTACCTGAGCCTGGACTGGGCCGGGTCCTGCAGGAACCGGGACAGCTTCTCATTGGCCGAAGTCAGGATGGAGAAACCGGGACGCTCGGAGCCGACGCGGCGCCGCCCCGATCGGATCTCGCGTGAAGCCTGCTAAGACGAACAAGCGGCGGTCGGCAACCAAGGAATTCTCAACGACGGTGCGAATTTTCAGAATACAACAAAACAATATTGTATCAGCCATATCCAGCAACTCTTTAAGGCTCCAGCACAGTTCAGATTGTTTATTTTTTGAAGAGTTGACTCAAACTTTGTACATCCCTAAGAAGCTTCAATATCAGTCAATAATCAACTCCTTGGGACCTTGGGTAATTAAATTTTTTTGCCGTAGTTATCTTGATCATCTCTCCGAGAATAGGATTACTTGCAAATAGTATATTGAAGCTAAAATATGTCCGATTGCTTAATACCGTGCTAAAATTGACATGATGAAAATGGTCTTGCGATTGGGTCAGAACAAACCCAATCGACCAAAAGTGTGCTCGTGGATTTTTAATTTTTTTAGGAAAATTCAGGGTTATTCCCCTACCTTTATTGAGTTCAGAACGTTAAAAAAAAAAAAAATTGCGACGAACCATTCTCCAGATAGAGCCCCTCAAAGTTAGGAGAAAAACGAATATTTGGCAGTTGCAGTGTGTCACAAAATCCAATGCCGATACTAAACCGTTTAAGATATCAAAAAACTTCAGAGAGATCATTTGTTCGGAAGAGATTGTTTTACTATGAACTGTAGCTCAAAAGACAGAATTTTTACTTTTTATAGGGTAATTAGAAGGTCAAAAGGTAGGGTAAATTTTTTTGAATTTTTGCAACTTCAGGGTGCATTCTGAACAGCAAGGGATGAAAAACGGAAAACTATAATTTTTTTGTAGGTACCCTTCATGTAAACGAATGTTTACATATTGGTTTTGATAAGGGTTTCTACCACCTTCATCCCTTTAAAAAATCATACCTACCTACATTTTAAAAACCATCCAAAATCCCAATGAAAGACGACCTCGAAAAATTGGTTTTTTCAAAATCAATATTTAATTTGATGAAAAAAGCAATTATTCGTGATCGTCTTTTTATACTAACTAATCTTACCCAATGTGATGTCTAAAAATAGCAACTACCTAGTGCATAATGTATGCTGTCTCAAGGAGTGTAAACCAACTATTCAAAGCCTTAAAATCTAACCTTCCAAAAGAACCAAAAAACTATACGTTTGATACTCTATTCCTTAATCTACCTGCCCACCCATTTTCCTCCGTATCCTGTATGTCGGCTCCCTGTTCTTCTAACTCTTCTACCTGTGATTTCTATATTATTTTATAGAAAATTTAACTCGAATTAATCCCTTCCTGCCAAGACCGAGTGAATGCGATAGCCGAGGCACGGAGTATAAACATTACGCACATTTTGCCACAAAGCATTCGTAGGGTGAAAAAAGTCGAAAATTTGTCATGGAAAATTTTGAAACAGACCAAATTTTTCTGACGTTTGAGGACTACATAGTTGATGTTATCATTTCAATATTTCCGTATGTAGTATGTACCAATTGTAGACAAAATACGTGGAATTGGGTAACCATCAGGGGCGGCTCGTGAGGGAGGGCTGCAGGGCGGCAGCCCCCCCCTGGCAATTTGACAGAATAAAATAATAATATTATAATTCAAATATTTTATGTTGTCAAGTGTTCATTTTAATTGTTCTTAAAATTTGTTGCGTATAAATATTGGTTGTAACTATTAAAGTTCACTATTCGCTAAGAACTATCATGCCATTTGCGTCGCGCTGACGGCACGAGCCGCCGAATGCAACGAAACGTTTTGGTAGAGCCCGAGCACCGCACGTCTGCTGCCTTCACCCTGGACGCAACCCTCCTCGCTCGGGGCAGCAAGCGCGGCCGCCCTGCATGCCCAGCCATTAGTGCGTGGAAATGGCCTTGAACGCGAGCCGCTCGTCGTCGCTCGCAAGTCCACCGAGGGCAGCAGAGATTTTGCCCTCGGGTACCCTCGGGTGCTGTCGGCCAGCCGCGGGTTTGCTGCGGGCGATGCATTGGCGACGTGCCGAGGATTGCGAACGGAGAGCGAGAGAGACAGAGCGATACACATGCAAACCTCGAATGTGCCTGCGACGGTGGCACAATAACATGCATTTTGGAGAGCATCGTGCGTTCAATGCAGAACTGTTTGTACCGGAATCTCAACCTAAACCAAAACGCTTCAAATAACGGCGGATGGCAGGCAACACCGTTTCTCAGCATTCGGAAAATGGTGTAGTAAAATGTATGTTACGGAAGTTGCGGTTGGTGCCAAGAGGAGGGGGGGGGGGGGGGGGTATATGATATTCAATTCCTGCCCCTCCGAGGAAAACACTCACGAGCCGCCACTGGTAACCATGGTCCCTTTTTTCGAATTTTTCATAGCACTTTCGTTTACTTGGCTGTAACCCTTTAAGCGGCAAGATATGTAGGGGAAAAATTTCGAAAACTTTAATGGTGGATTCCAATGCTAGAGCAACACAGACATGATATCAACAAAAAATAAATTTTTTTTTCGAAAACGAAAATCGTTTAAAATTATTATTTGTTTGCATAAGGGTTGTCATTCCCTATATCGATTTTGAACATTGAATTTAACCTGAAGACAAAATTAAAGATTTTCAGCTTTAGCAATGTCACTTCTCTAAAGGCGCAGTGGTACAACAGTTGTAGGTACCACCTAAACTTTGAAGTACAATGAAAAGCTCGTGGGTGTTTTTGCTGTTGCAATATATTTTTTTCTGAGATCCCTGGTTAGTACTGAATGAAATATAACATTGTTCACCCCTTATGATGGGAATTTAGTAAGATACAGCCCCATTTATGAGGTGGTACAACAGTTGTACCACTGCGCCTTAAAGGGTTAAAAAGGGACAAAAATAAATATTTTAAGGATGATTCTAGCAATCCAGGGGGAAATTTTTGAAAAAAAGGCCATGATTACCCAAATCACGTCTTTTGTTACACACTGAAATATTGATTGATATGATAACTTCAACAATGTGGCCCTCAAATGGAGGCAAAAATGGGTTTGTAAGCCACTTTCTGGCGAACTGATCCTTTCCCTTAACAACGAGTGTATTTTCTTTCCAAAATTTTACGTTAATATTTGAAGCCAAGAGAAGTTCCGTTTTAATGTAAAATTTATGCGACAATCGGCCAAAACAACAACAAGCAGAACACAGAAGTGTGGGCTCACCCTGGGCTGGCGGAAGAGCGTGCGCTGAGCGTCGGTGTCGTTGACGTGGCAGTGCAGCAGCTTCTGCAACGTCTCGTCTTCTGAGTCCGAGCCCGTTTCGCCCTCCTCCCACCAGGGACGTCCCGTGCCCCCGCCGCCCCCCTCGCCGATCCAATCACTCTGCTCGTCGTCGCCTGCAATCACCGTGACTGCTGTCAACGCACAGCCGTCGGCTATTACGCTGCCCGGCCCTGATATCTTCACATTAAGATCTTGGTTCCGGGTTCAGTTTTCATTCCGATCACAGAACAATAAAAATTCCGATTCTTTCGTGTTCTGGTTCCAATACCGGTTCACTCTCGAAAAAATTACACCAAAACAAAAAAATAACAAATCTCTGAGATTATGAAATCTATAAGGAGCCACAGAGGAAACAACACGATTCAATCCAAACAACGGTTCCATTTCCGTGTAAACTAGTGGTTCTTTCCGGCACAGTTCGATCCCTGCCTGCGAAGGAAATAGGAGTCCGAGGGTTTGGGCAAAACACGCTAGGCCAGCTGGGAGTAGCCTCCTTTGAGGACAAGTAAAGGTTGCTCTGGTTCAAGCAAACTATTTCATTATCCAGAAATTTAGTTACCAGAGTAATTCAGAGCACTGAGCCAGAGAGGGAGCCACTGTTGTCCTTCAATTTAACATCCAGTTACCAAATATTTAAGGTTACTCAGATATTCTTCAACACCTAGCTATGGCTACGTCACAGATATAAGGTTACCCAGATATTCTACCATACCTAGCTATGGCTACGTCACAAATATAAGGTTACCCAGATATTCTACCATACCTAGCTATGGCTACGTCACAGATATAAGGTTACCCAGAAATTTTACCATACCTAGCTACTGCTACGGCAAAAATTTGATGCTAGTAATTTCGCCGGCAATCGCTGAACGTTGGCAACCTGTTTTAACATCATCTACCAGGCCATGACACAAGGTCAATATAATCAAGGGACCCAATGTTCCTCAGGTGTTTACAGTTACCTTGGTTACAGGTGAAGGTGATATTACAACAAACAGTGGCTCCATCCCTTGGCTGCCGGCAAAACTATTAATGCGGGCGAAGGGTTTTCGCGTAGCTGCTTTAGTATGGGAGTTGAACATCTGGGTAACCTTCTATCTGTGCAATTACTTCAATATCAGAGCAAACTACCGGGAACGCAGGTGAGCGCACACTCATTTGTCCCGTGACAGCACTAAAAAACAATAGCGTATTACGCGCTTCGGTACGTTACAGGCTGTAAGGTGGCGTTTATAGCGCATAACAGGCTGTGTGCACTTTGCAAGACAGACGGAAGTTTGGTACAGTCCTTTAGATCAAGTCATTTGGTTCCAGTCAGATGGAAGGCGCTCACCTTCGCGGCCCTCGTCGTTGGTGTAGATGCCGTTGTCGCTCTCGGAGCTGCTCAGACTGCTGCTGCTCATCAAGTCGCTGCAATTCAATGCAAACCAACGCTCAGCGCACGCGACAGTGATATAACGCCCTCACCAGAACTTGTAGGACCTAGTTGCCCGCCATCATGAAGATGCAAGGCAAAGGCATGCTAAGTGACTGCTGGCGCTGCAGTGGAAGGTATGTTCTCTCATCATGGAACAGAGCACTCTATCCCATGAGAGGACACGCCACAGTGAGGGCCACCATCTTGCAGATTCAAGGCAAAGGCATGCAAAGTGACTGCTAGCGCTGCAGTGGAAAGCATGTTCTCTCATGGGACAGAGCACACTCTATCCCGTGAGAAAACATGCCACATTGTGGGCCGCCATCTTGAAGATGCCAGGCAAAGGCATGCAAAGTGAATGCTAGCGCTGCAGTGGAAAGCGTGTTCTCTTATGGGACGGAGCAATCTATCCCGTGAGAGACCATGCCACAGTGAGGGCATCTTGAAAATGCAAGGCAAAGGCATGCAAAGTGACTGCTAGCGCTGCAGTGGCAAGTATATTTTCTCACATGTGTAGTAAACATCTAGAAAAGTATCTAGCCCTAGTCATAGTCAGAGATGGAGTGGACAAATGGACAATTGTTGAAAGGCATGTCCGAGTAAAATCCTAGAAATTGCAGAATAGAACGAAGTATTTTACGAAACTGCCATGCAATCTATAAAAAGTATTTGTCTGGCCCTCAGCCGAGGTAAAAAATTTTCTTCGTCGTCTGTGAGCAAACAGTTTTAACGCCACTCTAATTTTAGGTTATTAAAGACGATTATTGAAATTCGCGGCAAACTATGGGAAAAGCACTCTGCGCGCAACTCGTCAAAAGACAAGGAAAACCAACGGCGAGCCCCACCCCTGCGCCGTGCCGTCTGTGCAGTCCATGCTGAGGTCGGCGTCCTGCGCAGGCAGACAGAGGCTGCGCTGGCGCACCCGGCCGTCCCCCGCGCTAGCGCACTCCAGGCTACGTTCGCGCAGGCTGCGTTTGCGCTTGCCGCACAGGAAGCCTCCGAGTCTGCGCGAGGGAAGGTGGGGGTTAGCTTGAAAGGGAACATTTTGTGCGTGCTGAAACCGATGTAATCTAATGGAAAACTGCAGTGAAATCAGTAGCTGTACATGATGTACCTACCACTGGCTATAAACTACCTTAAATTAAGAGATTGAACCTAAATCTGCCACACAAGATTATTTATGAAATCACTGATTCACGATCGATTAGAGTTTTCCGAAGCGCAAACAACAACAAACCGGTTGTCTGCGCACGCCGTATGACGAAGCACTCGCTTCTTCTTGGCGCTGATGTTAGCGCCGAGGTTAGCGCCAGGATTCGCACTGGCGCTGGCGCAAGCGGAGGTGGAGGGCGCATCCAGGCCGGTGTCCATGCGTTTGAGCTTGCGTTTGCGCCGGCAACAGGCGCTGTCCAGCGACCGGGCAAGACAGAACAAACAAAGTCACAAGCTGCCATTTCATTGGAGCATTTTGTTTGGGCAAAAGTTTTGTGTTATGTTGACAAAACAACACACTCATGCATGGCTGTATTTTTAAATCTCTATTGTTGACAATGTTATTTTGTTCACTTTAAAGCCGAGAAAGGTGATTTCAAAGTTCCTAGATTGCAGTGCTGGCACCTACCTGCTAGTGCTGGTGCCTACCTCCTAGTGCTGGCACCTACCTCCTAGTGCTGGCACCTACCTCCTAGTGCTGGCCCTACTTCCTAGTGCAGCACCTACCTCCTAGTGCTGGCACCTACCTCCTAGTGCTGGTCCCTACCTCCTAGTGCTGGTGCCTACCTTCTAGTGCTGGTACCTACCTCCTAGTGTTGGGATGCGCCGGGGAGAAGTTCTCGTTGAGTGAGTCCGACTCCAGGTTGCCTTGCAGATGGCGCGCGGCCAGACTGAACGGTGCCAGCGGCCGCCGCGGGTTCTCATCAGAGTCGCTGCCGTGATCGCTGGAGGCCTCGCTGCCCGGACGGCCCACGCACTCGGCTGCAAAGCCGGGCCGGGTTGGGTCAAATGCTCTGCCAACCGAGCTTTCTGGTAGCAGAATCTCGTGCTTAGCTGGGTGGGATGAAGGGAGAGCAAGGGTGATAGCCTATCCAAAACAAGGGTCCTCAAGGAAATAACAAACAGTCTCTGCAAACATCCGGGTGTGAACGCATGGCGCAAGTTAAGTAAACAGACCTCGATAGAAGATACCTTTCAAATACCACTTTCAATAAATTGCCAGTCCTGTGCGGCCACGTTGGTTTACTCACGCAGGTTGCCAGTGGAACGAGCCCTTCTCCGCATTCCCCAACGTCTTCGAGTGGTCACGGACCTCGAAGATTCCTCCAAAGCCGTCGAAAGATCGTGAACAAGATCTTCCATCCTTTTCATGCGTGGATCGTCGGTCAGGACTCGATCCATTGGGGCGAGGGTGTTTTGATGACGCTCTGCTTGGATCAATCAGCTAGCTGTAAAGCGCCAGCAAGATCAGTAGACATAGTTGCAAAACAATTGTAAAAGAGGTCAAAGATAAAGGGCAACAACCTGTAGTTTTAAAATGTTAATGGACTTTTCTTATCCACCCAGTTAAGGATGTGACAATTTTATTCAACGAATATTTTATGATTTAATTAATTACGTTAGTTGTCTACCTGCTGGATTAAAAGCCTGGGAACACCTAGCGTTAGCACGTATATCAATTACAGAAACAACAATTACATTAATATTACACAATGGGTGTGTTGTTCCATGAACAGCACTGTACCCGCAGCGCAATGTCAACAATACGGCATGGCAGCTATTCGACATTCATTCGTATACATACAGCACAGACCGTTGATATCTTCGAAATAAAATACAGATGTCATTTTACTCAGTAAATTAATTAACTGCTTTCGTACCTTGTAAAACAAGGACAGGCACCCCACGATTTTGCTGCCATTTTCGTTTTACTTGTCAAATACAACACGTACGCTCGCCCTGCTGCCTGGTTGGTTTTGTACGTAACTAACCTGACATTTCTGCACCGACTGACGAGTGACGACCGACTGCCGAGGCTAAGTTCTCGTGATCTGATTAGAATTTAGAATATTTAATTTATTCGCGTGTTCTCTCGTTAATATAATCTTCTGCAATGAATAGACTAATCAAATCTCTCTCAACTCAAGCGTTTAGCTTGGCTATCACAGTAAGTGAATATTTAAATTACTCGTCATTCAATCCAATGTGATCCAATGAGCCAGTGTATAAAAAATAATAATTGGTGGAATAACCTCGGTCTGTCATGCTTTACAGAAATCTCAGAATCGGTGTTGCAATGTTGGCCTTGCTCGATGTCTTAGTACTTGTAAGTATAATGTCATGCAAAATGAACATGCATTTTGTATGTGCTTTTAGCCCTACGGTAGATTATTGCCTAACTTACCTATGCTACTATTTCAGCGGGCTCATTACTGGGGCCAAAGGTTCAACAAGCTGCTCCAGATTTCAAAGGAACAGCCGTTGTGGATGGAGATTTCAAAGAAATATGTCTCTCTGAATTCAAGGGGAAATACCTCGTCCTATTCTTCTACCCGCTTGACTTGTAAGTGTTAAACAGAACGGGAATACTATTATTTTTGATTCAATAATTATAGAGTCACTTACACTGAACATTTTCTTTGTAGCACATTTGTATGTCCTACGGAAATCATTGCATTCAGTGAAAATATTCAAGCCTTCAAAGAGCTGGATACGTCAGTAGTTGGAGTATCAACAGACTCGCATTTCAGTCATCTCGCTTGGATTAATACTCCTCGAAAGGTGGGTTATATCATAGAGTTATCAAGGTATAATATAGCAATATCTTCTAGCATTGGATTTCTAACAGTAATTCAAATATTTTAATAGGTTTTAACCACTTTTTTCTCATGGCTGGTATTTTAGGCTAAGGTATACTACAACCTAGGTAATATTTCTTAAATGTTGCAATGCAAAGCTAGGTAGGTACTTCACCTACTTCCTACTTCTCGGTTCATCTCGGTTCGGTTGCACATTTCGTTTGCTTTACTTTCACAAAGTGCTTACATTGCTAAATACCTTCTTAGATATTTTTTCCAATCTCTGTTTAGTTACAATTACATCAACCACATCACATCACATTGCAAGTTGCAACAAATCTTCATTGTATGTAGTTCACTAACATTGGTATCCTCCTTACGCCAATGTGCTCTCAGGCTGGTGGTCTCGGCAATCTCTACTACCCGCTGCTCTCTGACTTCAACAAGACGATATCCCGAGACTATGACGTTCTCGTCGAGGACGCCGGCGTGGCCCTCCGCGGCCTCTTCATCATCGACCCGCAGGTACCAACTACGCAGACATAATGTACTACTTTCACCGAGCGTTTGTTTGTCTCGTTTGTTGGCGGCATGTCACAAACACAGCTCTTAGTATGTCTTGGGGCAGTACCTGCTTCTTTGTGACTAAATATACAAACCATAATAAAAATGAGGTAAAAACAGACATCACAACAGTCACCTACATAACAAATTATTAGGCAAGTAATTGGTACCTAGACAAATTTTTTTCAAACAATTTTTTTTTTAAATGCACACCAATTTTTGATCTATAGGATTTGGAATGCTGAATGGGTATGCAATATGTAGGTACCTATGTACCTATTTACCTACGTATGTATGAAATCATCGATTGAAGCGTCCCTTGCGCCAGTAATGCTGTCCTGTTCCTGTTTGAGAACTTGCTAATTGACCGGCAGCCAGACTGCTGCGAATAAAACACTCCCAAGTTGCGATGCTAACAAAATCTATTTCAGACTAGGGTTTGAATGCTATTTAATGGAGGAAGCCTACTTTGGCACGACCATTAGAATCTAGGAAGCCTAAGAACAATAGGTTCTTTTGTTCACGCTCCCATTGTAAGTCGAGCTTTCACCCTCGAGGAAGTAACTAGTACATGTCATGAAACGTCGGGAAATCAGCGAGACTTTTATTTAGAATTCAAACCCAGTATGAAATACATGTGGTTGTGTTTGAAAACCAGTGGTACGGACAGGAACCAAGCAGACAAGCAGGCATGAGGGTGTCAATGATCGATGGATGAAGAACTCGAAGCTGGCTGACGACTATGAATGAAGCGCTTGCGTTGCTTTGCAGGGCGTTCTGCGGCAGATGTCTGTCAACGACCTTCCCGTGGGGCGCAGCGTGGATGAGACGTTGCGATTGGTCAAGGCCTTCCAGTTCGTAGACGCACACGGGGAAGGTGAGTTGCGTTGGTTTGGGTTGGGCTAGTTTGGGTTTGGTTGGTTTGGGTTGGTTTGAGTTAGGTTGGGTTGGTCGAGTTGGGCTGAGTTGATTGTTTTGTAACAAAAACTTATCGCGGTGATTATTAAAAATTTCTAGCATGCATTTTTGCACATATTTTTTACGGATCTCAACTTGTACTACGTCGAAAATAATAGGCCATAAGTTTTACAAAAAATAGCAATATATTATGTAAGACATCAATTTTGGATATGAATGACAGCCAAGCTACTTTGCCGGCCTAAAACTGGTGTGGCAGATTGTTGGCGCGAATGCTCCCCTGTGTGAATGCAGCTTTACGAACCCTGCGCTTTGCGCTTGTGCCTTCAAAGTGTGCCTTGGTTGTTGCAGTGTGCCCCGCCAACTGGACCCCAGACTCCCCCACCATCAAGCCCAACCCCACCGGCTCCAAGGAGTACTTCAACAAGGTCAACTAGGCCTCTGCGAGGGCATCTAGGCCTCGGCAAGCTCTAGTGCCGAGACCTGTCGCATCGATCTGCCCCGAGATACCAAAACACACACATGACTGCTGCATTTGTTACCTAGCTAGGAACATACTTAAGTTTACCTTGTGATGAGAAAATAATAATATATGTTAATAGTGTAATATTTTTGATGAACTCAGTGTTATACCCATTTACTTATTTTTTAAACCCTTTTATATCAAGTTTACCCAAACACAAAAGCTAGTATATGCCATTTTTTGGCTGTTTTCATGTGACAATTGTGCATTTTGAATCTTTGATTTCGTCTGATTATACGTACTCTTAGTGGTGTAGGTCCCGTCCATGCTACCATCAACACGGTGTCGTGATAAGGCAAGGTGCTGCCATTGTATAAGTGAAAGTTTTTTCTAGTTGCTACGGTTTAGAGATCCTGCAGTCATCATTGAGAAGAAAATGAAGATGAAATCATTTTGCAATAATTAAATTTTGAATGCTTGCCTCTTTTTGCCTGCTGTAGATTTCTAAACAAGTGAGAACATGGGCATTGAATGCTGAGTGAAGTAGTGACCATGGTTTCTTAACTCTTATTCTCAAGAGAGTGACTGGAACTGCTCGGCGGGCGTTGGATAATGTAAAAAGAACCTAACGGTAGGTACTAACTACTATTACTACTATTAGTTGGAATCCACAACACAATCGGATAATCACATGCAGTGAATTCAGTTCCGTCATGTAACTCAGCTAGCTGGGATCTCATTCTCAACGGGGAGCTGACATTTTTGGTAATTAACCAGACCTAAACGCCAGTGTTTTTTTTTATTAAGGTGCCCGCAGGCAGAGTAGGCTATCGCTTAGGTGTGCCGAGGTGTTAGGGGCAATCCCCATGTTGTTTACTTTTTTTATAAACATTGTGAATTTTCATATACACAATACCTATTTCTGAAATATGTGCCCGTATATGCATGGTAGGGATACCTTGAATTCACGCGACGAAGTCGAACGGGGAGGATTATTTCTTTCTTGCGTATGTGCGCTTAACCGCATTTCCTGTATGAAAGGCAGTTGCAGCCGGGAAATACAGACTGAGAGGTTTTTTGAACTCATTTTACGATAGGACTTAAATATACAACTGCGAATTCAGCTCTCGAATTCAATTGGAAGAATGGCTAATTCCACTCCTGGAACTATTAATCGCTTTGTTCATGTGACAAATGTTGGGACAAAGATTGAGCATGGAGCACTGCAGTGCGCCTGAAATACCCTATTTACTGCATTTTATTGGAGTTCATGAGACTGAAGTTCTTTTCACTAAAGATGTCCATTTGACACCTATTGGTTTTCGGTCTCGGCATGATTTTTTAGTCCGATTTTTGTCCGATTTTTGTTCAGATATTTTTTCGCTGTAGGAAAATGTGCGCGGGAATCTTTTCATCGGCTCCATCAGCTTGCAACGTTCTTAAGGTCTTGCATTGGTCTTGCAGAGCGAGTCAGAGGACGAAACTAGCTACGTAGTGTTGCTCAGCCGCTGGGGGCATAATCGTGCTGCCAGTGCGACCTAGAAGCTAGAAGCGCGTTACAGGCAAAGCAAGACTCCACAAGTTGGTCCTAGTAGTTTGGTCGTCTCCCGACAGGTGACGCTAGTAGGACCGTCCGGCACTCGCACTTTGCAGCAATAGTATTTCTATAAGAGGCTACCGTTAACCTGCTGTTAGAACATTTAGAACACATACCTAATAAATAGGCGTAGTCCTAACTTTTTTTCATGGGGGAGGGGGGATCAGGACAACAAAATAATATACCGATTGTATACAGCACATGTAAGAGGTCATTGATGAACTAGAGGCAATTGAAGTCAGTGTGTTTTCGTTGCAAAGGGTGGGTAATTGAGCGTAGCGAAATCTTCAACTAAGTACATTATTCCCTAAAAGAAGTATAACTTTGCGCATGTTTGTTGTGAGAAGGTTATGTGCAGAGATGCAGAGATGACGTGCCAATATTATACTGATCTAGAATCAAAGTAGCCCCTGAAAGTTTTTCACCAGCTTAACTTATAGTTTCCTTTTTATTCGCATTTTTCAAAAATTTATAAGAAATTTGAGTATGAAATTCAGTTTTAATCGCGTCACTTGAAGATTCATTAGCCCATAATTGATGGGCGAAGCGATATTTTCAATTTCACTGGCACAAAAAATCACTTAAGTGTTTGTTTGTTTGATTGTGTGTTTGTTTGTTTGTTTGTTGGAGGTCAAGCGGCTGGTCTGATCTTGATAAAATGTGCAAAGGTTCTTAGCTAGGTTCTAAACTTGCGAGTGATCTATGTATTCTAAACTCGCAATGCACATTTGTGTCTCCTTGCCCGGTACCGACTGTGAGGAACAAAATCTTCAATGCGTGGAGAAAATGACACGAGTTTGCATTCTTGGCCGAGGCTGCATGGCTGCTATTGGTCTAATTCCTCGCGACATGTGCTCTATTAGGACTGGTTGGGTATTGCATAAATTGCCCGTGGCCAAAATTCGCCTATAAATTCTTTTACTTTCTCACAATTTTAGCCATTTAAATAATATTATGTAGCTATTAATTACAGATGAGGTGATGACTCAAAGCTACCCGGCAATTCTACGAGGCAAAATTCTCTCAGCCAATGTCTCCAGTTATTAACTCTGATCACCCTTGCCCATCATTTTCGGTTGGCTACTGACAATTTTGCAGCCAGTGCCAGTCAAATATGCAGCCCAGAGTCACGTATTTCCGATACTAGATTTGTTTGTCGCGTGGGCCGCCGAGCACAGGCACTGCACACCGAAGTTCAGCGCTGCTTGTTCGAATCGACGGAGAAAAGACGAACCAAGACGCGACGCGCGAAGCCCGACAAGTATCGATGGCAACCCAAGGGTGGGGGGGGGGGAAGAGGGAGGGGGGGGGGGGGGTACTTTCATCGAGTCGGCTACTTCTCACTTAAACAGCGTCGACAAAAGAAAAGCGAACAAAAGACGAGCAAAGTTTTTCCTCCACACCACGGCTGGCTGCGTTGTTTGGCTCAAAGAAGACTAAAACATTGCTGAAACTAAAAGATCGCGCAGCGTCGAGTTAGCCAATGAAAATTTGCTCGGGAAAAGCGAGAGAGAAAAACAGCGAGAGCCACAGATGGCCAGAGAGTGGCCGACTCCTCGCGTTTAACGCCATGTTAGTTTTTACGACACATTTTGCCTTGGTTTAAAAGCTAACAATATTCCTTTCTCGTGAGTCGTGACAGAATATGCCTCTTCGACCAGACGAAAGAAGATGGTCGTTACATGAGCTCAAGCAAATTGCGATAATTTATTTGTACTCCACGCCGCCTGGGGCGTTCTTCCGATTGTCGCCCAGAATTTGGGAGAGTGTCCTGACTCCTGAATGATTGGTGTTAATGCATTTGAACCACACCTTCGCAGCTCCGTTCTCTAGTTTTTCGCCGGCTTGGAATCACCCCACCAACTATTATAGAAACTCCGGCAGATTGATGTTTAGTGCCATAGGTTTTTGGCAAGTTGAGATAGATGCATTTAAATCGGAATCTGCGTTCCTGAAGATACCTTCCTTCAGGCATTACCCGGAAACTTTTAACGTGATTGATGAGCGTAGCGAGCGAAGCGAGCGAAGCGAAATCATCAATTTCACTACTGCTAAAAAAAACACTTGGTGTGTGTTTGTTTGTTTGTTTTTTTGTATGTGTGTTTGCGCGCGCTCTACAGGCCAAACGCCTGCTTCGAGTGGGATGAAATTTTCAGGATGTCTACTTTTGTTCTCAACTTAGATCCCCTGCGTTTTTCAAGAAAATCCTCCACACCCTTCACTTTCAAAGCAGAAAAAAGAGCAAAATTAGACAATTGGGCATGTTTGGAAAAGTACGGAAATTTATTTAAAAGTGCGTATTTTTTTCAAATGTTCCCAATTTCGATTTGCCTTTAGAAACCATCGAAACTGAATCGAAACATCACACCAGATTTTTTCCAATAAAAACCAACCCAATACAACCCAATAAAAACCCTTGGGCATGAGTTACATCTATGTATTAACATGCACATTGCTCAATGACCTCAAAATGAGCACATTTCCGCTAACCTACTGCTCGGACAGAAACAAAGAAAGGCCAGAATCGTCTACAATTTCAAGTGATCAGAATTTTCGAAAAAGCCAGGGTCCGGCTTGCTGCTCCAGTATTTAGGCTTTTTGCCTCAATATTTTTATGCGCTTAATACAAACCGCTACGCTCATCTTCAACGCAACACAAATTGCGTTCGCCCTAGTATATTACTGCTTAGGTTATTATTTGTGGCCAAAATATCTGATTTAGGCAAAGCATGCTGCATACATGACCCCTGGGTGTTTAACTCTACGTATGAAAACGGTATTTAGAGCAAATGACCTTCCTGCCGACGAAAAGAATTCGGCCATCTTGCCACTACCGATGGCCTTGGAGCTGAAACAGCATCACCCTTCAAAGATGACGTCGCGTTGGCAACGAAGTGCACCGAGTTGGCCACTCCCGCGCGGTCGGGGGCTCTCTTCGCCGAGGAAAAGCCTGTGGAGAAGAGGGCGAGGGCGGGGGGGGGGGGCGAACACGGAGGGCGAGCTCTTAGAGGTGTTTAGCTGATAGATACAATTAACTGTTTGTCCGCCCCCCCCCCCCCCCCCCCCCCCACGCAACCCCAGCGCCCCTGGCCGCGGGAGTCGGCAACAACTTCCCCGTCGTTAGGGGCAACGATAATGGCTTACACCGAGCGGCCGGGCGGTGAAAGCCAATCGGAGAAAGTAATAGAAGGCCGTGGTTGGGGTGCGGCTTGTGATAGGGTCGTGGAGAGGGGCGGGGGGGGGGGGGGGGGGGGATTCGTGTCGGAATGGAAGTTGGCAACACTTTTAAAAGTTTGTAATTTCGTGGATTTGTTACGATGTGTTCTAATTTCCTTATTATATTTAGCACGACGTGTTATTTATCATACACAAAGTCTTCAGCTGCTGCTCGAACAAAGTTTCCTTGACTACCTCAGCAATCTTGGCAAAGTACCTGCCTGCAGCCCGTCGCAGGCCAGCGCAGGCCAGCGCAGCGTAATCAAAGTTTCTACAAATTTTTATATTCATAATCTTGAAGGGAGCAAATTACTACATTTTGCTAATGGAGTAATATTTTATATTATTTGATTAAATACCTACACTGGAGCCTGCATGCCTGCAAATGAAATAAGGTTTCAAGAAATTTGGTGTCCTAGATATTTGTTCCATTTGTTTCCTGCCATAAGATTATAACACCCAATATACACCCCTAAATCTGCCTTTCCTCCCATACTGTGGTTCTCTATAACTTTAATTACACTGTAATCTGTTTTCGTTTCTAATATTCGATCATTTTGACTTGTATATCACATAATTTATTGCATTATAGGTATAAGAAACTTTCTCAGGGGCAACATGTTCCCCTCTCCTATATGCCTGGGGTTGCCCATGGAGTGTCACGTTGCGCCATGGCAGGGTGTTATCAAGCTACTTACTGGGTCTCTATATTCAGGCAATGCAAGCGATTTTCTATACCTTAAACGTTATGCCATAGATTAATGGCACTAGATTGCTGTTATCGGTTCTGATGGATAAAATCCCTATTTTAGTCCATGTTAATTTTTTAATTTTTTAACTTTGTAACCGAGAACGGCGTAATCATAGTTACGTATTCGCAGTGCAGAACAATAGACATATCGAACACGAAAAAATGTTTTTTGTGGAATCATCGAGAAGATTTTGTTATCGTGCATGAGCAGCATTTTCACTCTACATTTTTCTAGCCAATCTCAATCATGGAATAATCAAGAAGTGAGAATGTAGTGCGCATGCAATGGCGTGCATTCCACGACGTTGTTCCCTCGCTCGGTGCTGTTGTCGTTTGAAGCCGCGTGCTGGCTTGCCCCGGTGCTAATGAGATCGCCCCCCTCCCCCCCCCCCCCGTCGACACCCACGAGGGGCAGGGGTCAAGCAGCCGAGGCGCTAAGAGGATTTGTCTGCACGCTCTCAGCTCCCCGACAGGCGGAGCGAGGGCTAAACCTAGCCAATCTTTGCGTGCCGCGTGCAGGATTGTAAACATTTTTATTATGATGATTATTGTTATTGTTGCGAGTTTTTGGTTTTTCTAGAACATTCAGAGTAGATGCTTGAACCAGCGAGCGATGGATGACAAGGAGGCGAAGCTAGAAAAATGTGCAAACCGAGCAGGGAATGGGGATACGAGCCCCCCACCCCTCGGGACCGGCAATCGTGGGTTCCAAGCGGTTCGTTTCCCGGTTAGGTTGCACGTTTTTCCCGCATCACCTCATTTACAGTTTAACTATTGTGTTTTGATTTTTAAGGCCGATCTACAAAACGCCCGTGGAAAGTATTTCTGGTCGTTCTACGGGAATTATTGAATCTTTGGCAATCACACCTCAAAGATGACATTATTTTAGAGAACGATTTGTAAAAAAAAGTATCTAAAAAACCAAAATCTCGCTTAGATAAACGCAGTTAAAGTTATGTATTTTTCGTTCAGTGGATAAGGATAATGGCTGGATATAAATACCAAAATTCTACACCACCTAGCTGGAACCCTTCTCATTTTCCCTAGCTACTCAAAATGTCATTTTGAACTAAGGGTTGTTTTCTGGAATTATTTTTGTCATCCTCTGCATCCCCCCCCCCCACTTAAAACACGCATTAGAAACATCACAGGAGAATTTTGAATATTAGTTGTCATATATTCAAGTCGGCTCTTGGTTCAATTTTCAATTATCTGCTAATAGTAGTTTAGGCTATCCATTGGACGAAGTGTTTAACACGCAAAATCACATCCCTAGGTGTCATAGACCCCATGGTCTAGAATGTGACTTGACAACCGAGCATCTGAGCATCTTATCGCATCTGACGTAATCTGCTTACACAAAAATGCTCGTAAAACAGGAAGGATTATAGCAGCCTATGATTGTTTTGAAAATTCATGAATCAATCGCAGTCTTTTGGGCGTCTCCTATTCAACCTAGAGATGCGATTAAAATGGAGAACTGATCAGTTTTCAGATAAGTTTCGAATGGTATTATTGGGAACTTCGAAATCGAAAAAAAATCACACATAAATTTTTTGAATTGAAATGTTTACTGTGAAAAAATTCAATGAACTCGTAAATCTCTAATCTCTTACTCATTGGGCATTTCCATAACCCACAACAACTTGGATTTATTTTTTATTTTTTCTACAGTGAGACAGAGGAACCAGCTTAATTGAGCATGATTTACGAAGACATCCACACTTATAATGATATCTCCATGTGGTTTCTCTTATGATTTTGACTCTTTGAGTTGTGGCCCGCCGAATTTCAGAATCAATATCCTCCAGAATAGAAACCCCATTGCAGCCCTGTTGTGCGGTCAATTGTATAATATATTATTCATCTTTTTGCGGTCCATGCCAAATTACTCCCTTGAAAGCATTATGGTTGTGCTATGATCGTGATAGTGATTCAATGTCGCTACCGCAATTATTGTAAATCTCTATAATACCATCATGGTAGGACTACCACGATGATGGAATTAGGTACAGTTCAGCTGCTGTTACTGTAACTGAAGCTTCCTTCTGCCTGTTTTCTCTCACTTTCCATTACCGGTCTACAAAACCAACAACAATAGACGTTTGCAACCGAAACACGCTTCGATTGGCTTTTCGGCAGGTGATGGTTGCTATGTAAACCGCAAGCCATCAGCGTCAGTATATTTTGTTTACCAATTTGGCAGCCGAAACTTATACCTTGGGTGCTATCACTTTCAGGCGTTCCCCAAGGACCAATCTCAGGACCATTTTAGCCGCGAAGAAGCCAGCCATCGTGCCGACACCAAACACCATTCATCTGCACGCAGGGCCACCAATTTGTCAGGGGCTCACTTACCTATAGCTTGGCCAGTCTGGCCTAGCCCAACCGCTTTGGGTTACACTGGCCATGCTACCGCCGGAGCGCGCTCTTCGGCTAGCAAGCCGTAAAACTAGGACAACGCCGTGGACAAGACAACCCCGTCGGCGGCGGCGGCGGCGGCCCGGGGCAGGGGTATTGGATGTCGTGATTTCCCGACGGCACATGCCACTGTTTGGCGGCCGCCGCGGGGGGCGCCGCACAAAAGGAAGCTCAAATAGGGGGATGGGGGGGGGGGCGATTGATTAAGTCGAGGCTGAGTGAATGATTTCCCAGAGTTTCAATGTATCAAAGCACCGCCCGTTGAATCAGAAGATGAGTCTTATAGGGGGGCCGGGGTGCCGGCGCTTGCTGGAGTAAAACGCGGAGGTTGGACGGGTATGGGCGATGCGGTGTGTAGTGGAGGCGGCCTAATTGGGGTCCGCGGGGCGCTGGCGGACAGCGCTCGAGTCTCGGGCTTCGGACGGCGCAGAATCAAAGTGCAGTGAGTGTAGGGGACCGAACGCACGGGGCACTGACAAAGGGAAGCATTTTATGGAATATAGATTTTGTTTCTGATAACGTGAGCATGTTTAAGTTTGATGGTCGCCGAACCATGAAGCAGCGTTCACTCAACAGCAGGAAAAATCATAATTTCGAGGAGCAACCAAACGCGCCGTGTTTTCTAAACGGCCGCCTGGATGCGGCACGAGATCGTTAAGGTAATTACGAATAGTGTGCGGTGCAATGGAAGGTGGCGGCATTAGCTTATTGAAAAATACGCGCTAATAGGTTGGCATACATGTAATAAAAGTGGTGGCGGCAAAAAGTGTCATGACGTGTCAAAATTTGAAATGTAATTGGTGTAGAAGATAAAACAAAAATAGTGTTTTAGAAAAACGAAATCCAATTAAAAAAATGATCGCCAGAGGAGGACGAACTTTCTACAGAAAAATTTAAAAGGTTACTTATTTATTTAAAATTAAAACTTTCAAAAACATTGCACAACACGGCGACGTCGAGTTTGCTGGGAGAGACAGCAGCGCGTACAACGCGTTGATCGCGAACTACACGGGAAACGAGGCGCAATAACCGCCGCGAGCGAAAAATGTTAAAAAGTGAAGGCTTTTCAATTTCCATAGGATAAAAGCTCAATCGATATGCTATAGTTTGTACATGGTTCCAATCGAGGCGTCCAGCGTCTAGCGTCCAGTTTCTAGCGTCTAGCGTCCAGCGTCTAGCGTCTAGCGTCTAGCGTCCAGCGTCCAGCGTCCAGCGTCCAGCGTCTAGCGTCTAACGTCTAGCGTCTAGCGTCTAGCGTCTAGCGTCTAGCGTCTAGCGTCTAGCGTCTAGCGTCTAGCGTCTAGCGTCTAGCGTCTAGCGTCCAGCGTCCAGCGTCGAGCGTCTAGCGTCTAGCGTCTAGCGTCTAGCGTCTGGCGTCTAGCGTCTAGCGTCTGGCGTCCAGCGTCTAGCGTCTGGCGTCCAGCGTCTAGCGTCTAGCGTCTAGCGTCTAGCGTCTAGCGTCTAGCGTCTAGCGTCTAGCGTCCAGCGTCCAGCGTCCAGCGTCCAGCGTCCAGCGTCCAGCGTCCAGCGTGTAGCGTGTAGCGTGTAGCGTGTAGCGTCCATGTGCACATGTGCACCCTAATGCAGCCACCTCCCCCTCCCTCGGGAGAATGTGGGGGGGGGGGGTTCACATTTCTTACATGGGATTAGGCGCAGTCACAACGAGGAAGGGGGGGGGGGAGGAGTGGCTGACGAAGGTAATCAGGACGTTGTACCTTGTTTTGGGAAGGAGGGGAGGAGGGGGGTTGGTGTCATTTCGGGTGTAGGTTTAATTTGGGGGTCAGATTTCGCGGTATCCTCGTTTGGTGCCTAATTAATTATGATAAGAAAATAATTGCGTTGCAAAGTGTAACAAATCTTCTATTGCACTATCCGCCTAAAAATTCACCTAGTAGGTACTTTATTTTCCACAATACCGGTAGCAATTCTATCTGTGCCTTTACGTACAGTAAACGCTTGCTTTGTTATTGATTACATTTTTTGAGTATGTTCCATTGTTCTCAACTTTGACCATCTGCGTTTTTCAACAAAACTGTTTGTGATCCAAAAAAAAGAAAATATAAATGTATTAAACGAAAACCATAATAGTCGTTCGTTAACCAAAAAAATTACTCACATTTCAGACGATGCAGCTACGCTGGTGGTAGCCGATAGTTCTAAGCATGCTTCTCGCTACTTAATATTGTGAATCATTGCACAAATAAAGCATTTCTGCAAATGGTCTCTAGCAAAGATACCATATAATAACCTTCGGTCACTAGCAACAGGCAGGTTGCGTTCATCGGATATATCATGATGACTTTATAGTGACCGTGGCATATCTGACGATTTTAGGTCGGCTTGAGTTTTGTTCTATTTTTATTCACATTGAAATTTTGTTTAGACAGATTTGATGGGTTTCATACGTATACCAATAATTATTGAAGAAATGTTATTTCATTCATGATAAACACTGCTATAAAACAACGTTCTGCATTCACTTTTTTTACCCGTTATGAACAGCTACGCTATATACGCTCATCATTATAGCGTAAAACTCATTGCGTTAGCAAAGCCGCACTATGTTTCCATAATAATTCCAACATTTTTAAGACTTTTTCATGTTCACACTGTACTTTACTTGAGAAATCACACCGGGATCGATTTCAAAATTTGAAGATAAAATTCTTTATCCTCTCATCCCGCCCGAAGCTTAATTTTATTTTCCACGCGTTGCAAGCCAGTCTCTGGTCACGGCACAAACATGTAACAACTCACAGCTGGCAGCGCCTTCGCTCCGTCATCGTTCTCAAGTGCAAAACGAACTCACTCCAGGTTACAGAGCTCCACGATTAAAAGAAAAACACAATGCAAAATAGGTATGTAACTACCCCCCGCAACAATGCATGTATCGCCATCCCATTGATCCGCACACGGATGCAAGCAGCGACAAACAATCAGCAATTACTTTAGAATAGAAAAACTCCTCAGCTCAGATTTGCATTTTCTGTTGAAACTATAGATGAAGCATTGCCATGGTATACAACCTAACATGACGCTGGGCCTTCGGAATCAAAAGAGGACAGTGACCGAGGGAACGTTGCCTCATAAGAACGCCGGGGGGCCAATTCTCGAACAAGTTTTAAGAAGAATTAGCGAGATCTAAGGAGATCTAAACCAAATGTCAATTCTCGAACGCTAATTCTCACTAAACCATGGGTGCAAATTTAAAACCAGCTAAACCAGCTCGGGGGCAGGTCTCAGCAGTTTTAGTGAGTTGGATTTTGACGTTTTTTTCTCTTTGGAATAGCATTTAGATGTTTTGAAGTGTTGTAGGATATAGTTTATTAGTTTTAATATGTTTTTATCGATTCACTTGTTGTGGGCGAGAGCTGGATTGATTAATGATTGGTATGTAAACTTAGATCGTCTTACTTAACCTAAAATTGCTTCGTCACTTGGTACTGAAGGCGGCAATGCATTTGAACGGTTGTAGCGGTATGCTAGAAATAGAGCTTCCTGATTGGTCCATATATTTACGACGGTGGTATCGCTAGTCCTCGCTAACTCTGCTTCGAGAATTGACACAGGTGTAAAGTTATACCTTGGGTTTAGCGCGGGTTTAAGTTTACCACGGTAATAAGGAGTTTTAGCGAATGTAATAGAATTGGCCCCCGAGTGTTTTAGAATACTATTCTGTCATGGCCATTGTAAATGGCCAAAATTGCGAGTTATGGCAGCATTTTAGGCGGCCTTTAGTCAAAAGCAATTATGCGGCACCCAGCCAGTCCCAGTAGAGATCCAGCCAATAGCAGCCAGTTTCAGTAGAGCCCACACCACGAGAGATCCAGCCAATAACAGCCAGCCTCAACCAAGAATGCAAACACTCGTGTCGATTTTGCTTTTACTCCATTTCACGTTAAGAAGGAGAGTGAATGTGCATCGTCCTCGAGGACCCACTGCTGTTCAACACGAGCTAAGAGTTTCAAAACTCAGAAGCCATGTCTTGAGCCGGACAAAAGGTTCAAAGAGCAGTTTTGAAACGGTTAGCTCGTGTCTAGCAGCAGTGGGTCCTCGACGGCAGATGCAAATCCATTCTCCTTCTCAACGTAAAATGAAGTTTAAGCTATAAAGCTACTGCAGATTTGTTACTATCTCCGCTGCTCGACTCTGCCAGCCATTGTCCACCAGCTTCGGGTGCAGCGCCGCCAACGCCGGCAATAAAGCAGACGCGATCGCAAGCACAACACGGCTTTATCCGCAATCACCTCACCGCGCCGCGCTGATTCGATTATACCTGGCCCGGTGTGCGGACGCGCTCGCCGATGCGATTACCGCCCCGTGGCCCCGCTACCCCCGTGCTCACAAGGACCGACCCCCCGCGGGGCCCCCGGCTCAACGGGGCCAGCTCCGCGCCGCGGGGGTAGGTGCACACCCGAATTTCACACCGCCTTGCCTCCATTTCCTATCCACACACACACACACACTCATACACGCATCGGCGTAATGCGTGTTTTCATTATCATATACACAAGAAACATTGTTCGTCGAAGGCCGGACGGTATATTACAAACTTGCTGTTAAAAACATGGCCTGAATCATCCGCGCTGAGTGTTATTGTTATTATGAAAGGCAGCCGATTTGAGCCGTACAGTTTATGTTAATGGCTGGCTTACGTATCGGGTTTTAGCGCTGAGGGGTTGTTTTCTAATAGTGTATTATAGCCCGTCGTGGGGTGGAGTGGGATGGGGCGCGCCCAATTAAAAAGTGTTCTCTCCGTCGAGCGAGGTTCGATGCCGGGAGAGCGGCCGACATGAAAGCGGCATGCAACGTGATACCGCTTCTGAATAGATTACGGTCGGTGCTCGCCTCGGCTGGCTGCTAGAGTGCGGTACCTTGGGTGGGTCTCGGTGCTCGGGTTCGCGTTCCCGACTGCTTCCCGGTCTCTCGGCCGCGACGTCCGTGTCGTGGGAATCAATCGGTCGGCTTTCATCGAGATCGCACTGTCCACCGGCACGTGATTGATGGACACGGGGTTTACGTCGTGTCGTTGGAATATCGTCATCTGAACGTTTAATAATAATAATAATAATAATAATAATAATAATAATAATAATAATAATAATAATAATAATAATAATAATGTTTATTCAGCCTTATTTGATCACAGTACATGATATTGGCACGTCAATCGTATCACATAAAAACTCGTAAACTTTGTAATAACATTTGGTTAAAAAATGCTGTTTTAAACAATTTTTAAAAGTGCTGCCTTTTAGATTTTTTAACTCTACTGGCAGTTTGTTAAAAAATAAAGAGCCTGCATAAATTGGGCAATTGTCAGTCATTTTCAGCCTGTTTTTCTTTATATGAATGTTTTTGTTTCCTCTTGTAAAATGCTGATGAACCTCACTATTATCTATTACTAGATAATTGTTCTCAATTACAAATAAAATCGCCAAGTACATGTATATACAGGGCAGTGTCATAATTTTAAGTTGTCTAAAAATTGGTTTACATGAGTACTTATAGTAAAAATCAGCACAGGGATTATAACTTGCTTTACCTAAGATGCGGAGAGCTTTTTTCTGCATAACAAATAAACGGGGTGCATGGACTGAATTGCCCCACATAATGATTCCATAACTTATTCTAGCATGAATGTGTCCATAGTATAATAGTTTAGCTGCATCTACGCTGCAAATTTCCATAATCTTTTTTAAGAGGTAACAGCCTGACGCCACTGGCACGTGTGTCTTATGTGGCTTTCCCAATTTAACTTATTGTCTAGTATTAGGCCAAGAAATTTTACGTCATCTTTTTCTTTAATAATTACTCCATCTAATCGTATTAATGGAGTAGTGTCAACTACTTGACTCTTTGATCTAAATTGAATAAGGTTAGTTTTATGTCTATTTATAAAAAGTGTATTTTTTTGGCACCAATCGCTCAAATTGTTTGCTTCCTTACTGCCTGTGATTGCAATTTCTTCTTTACTGTCACCTTTGATTAGCTGTGTCGTGTCATCAGCGTATAGGGTGAGCGCGCCCTTTGCTGTGCTATCCGATATATCGTTCGTAAATAAAATAAATAATAATGGCGATATAGTCCCGCCCTGTGGCACTCCAACATTGATCAGTCTCTCCTGCGAGTAGCTATCACCACTCTTTCCTTTAATTTTTACAATTTGTTTCCTATTTTTTTTAAATGACGCTATCCATTTATTGGCAACTCCCCCTAATCCTAATCTATTTAGTTTGTCTAATAGCAGGCTGTGATTTACGGTTTCAAAGGCCTTTGTAAAGTCATATAGGATACCTAGCGTTTTTTCTCCGTTGTCCATCGCGTTTAAAATATTACTCACAAGGCTACATATTGCCGTAGTGGTTGATCGTCCTTTGATAAAACCATGTTGTGAGTCATTAATTAGTTTAAATTTAGTTGTGAAGTTAATTATTCGCTTGACCATTGCTAGCTCAAAGAATTTTGAAAAAACACTTAGTAGCGCTATTGGGCGGTAATTACCTACTTCTTCCTTGTCTCCAGCTTTGAAACACGGTTTTACAATCGAGATTTTCAATTTTTCCGGGAAAGCACCTTGTTCAAACGAAAGATTAATTAATTCAGCAAGTGGTCCTGCTATGTATGGCATTACTGTTTTCAAGATTTTGGGGGGGGGGATACCGTCATAGCCTGCTGAGAACTTTTTTAGTGCTTTTCCTGCGTGGTGATATATTTCTTTTCGTGTTACTGGGGCTAAGAAGATATTTTTAACACTATTTCTGTCGGTGCGATCTTTCCTATGGATTAAATTAGGATTAATCTTTACTGATTCTATTAGATTTTCTATTGTACTACTGAAATAATTGTTGAAAATGTTAGCTATTTCCTCAGGATCTTTGATTTCTCGTGTGTTAAACATTATTTGAATTGGTTCAGACTTCCCAGTTTGCTTAATATTACGGCAAAGCATGCTACAAGCTAGCTAGACTAGTTACCTATGTCATTCTATTATTAGACATATCATCACCGGCCCTCAGCCGGGGGTATAAATTGACCTGCAATTTATTCCTCAGTCTCATTACCAGTCAGTCGCGGTCGTAAGCTCATACTCGCTCTCTTTATCTAGAAAAGTCTCAATCTCTACAAAATTATATCATTTGAAAATTGTGATTGTTATACCTTTTGTGTTTAAAATGAAGAAAGAATAAACTGTTTTCACGAAGGTACACTTGTGTTCGACGATCCCCGAATTTGCTCCATCCACAAACCAGATAAATAAATTTTAAGTGTTCATTCAATACATTTTGGTCCCTTGAGCCGGAGCGTGGAGGAATGCGAATCGATTGTCAGGATCGCGAGTTAACAATCACATCAACATGGCTCAAATCGAGCAACTCATCAATTCTCAAGGCGAGCTCTTTTGGACAATATCGCGCACTGTGGAGAATCTCAAGAAAGTCGGCATAGCGAAGATCACCACAGAACGAGTGCAAACTCGCCAGAAAGATCTGTCCGAAAACTGGCAGAAATTCAAGACGCAACACGATCTGATCTCGAAGGAAGTCTTCAAACTGAAGCCGGATGATCGGGAAAAGGTAAAGGAACATTCCTATTTCAAAAATCAAGAATACTCTCAATGTTCAGAAAGTTATCTAGATGCCTCCGAAACATTATGGGGAATGCTTCACGAACGCCAATCTAAGCTCGAATCGAAGCCACTGGTGAGTCATGATCTGAATATTCGGCTGCCGCCAATCGACCTGCCTAAGTTCAATGGCAATCACGGCAATTGGATGGAATTTTATGACTTGTTTTCATCTATGGTCGGCTCCAATCCGGCGTTGTCAGATGTCCAAAAATTGCACTATCTGAAAGGATGCCTAATTGATAACGCTGCTCTACGTTTAAAACACGTAACTCTTGAGGCCGCAAACTATCAAGTCGCTTGGAAGGACCTCTGCTCCTACTATGACAACAAACGCGTCTTAGTAGAATCGGCAATACATGCACTTTTCTCAGTCAAGGCAGTCTCTCGAGAATCAGCAGTGGAGTTGGAAAATCTCTACGCTGCAACCAATCAAGCCATCGGATCTCTTAAGGCGCTGAAACGACCTGTCGATCAATGGGACGACATCCTCGTGTATTTGACCACTCGCAGAATGGACGCGGGCTCGGTCAAGGAATGGGAGAGTTCGCTTGGCGCACGCACAGATACGCCTACCTGGAACGACCTCAACGCGTTCATGATCTCTCGCATTAGATCTTTGCAAGCTTATGATCGCGCTACGGGTACGAGCTCAACGGGTGATTCATCAAATGCTCTAATGCGCACTCAGCGCAATGCTCGGGCGAACCACGCTTCAACAGGAACAGCGGCTGAGAGCAATCAAACATCGAGCTCACAAACGTGTGCTCAGTGCCGAGGTCCTCATTACATCTCGTCATGTGCGTCATATCGAGCGATGACTGCAAATCAACGCCGGGATCTCCTCGGTAAGAAAAACCTCTGTTTCAACTGTCTAGGACCGCACAAAGTCCAGGCATGCCACTCTCGGAAGAATTGTCGTGAATGCAATGCGCGTCATCACACGTCAATTCACAGCTCGGTAGTTAGTACAGCTACCTCTCAATCGGCTTCGCTGGATCGGTCACTTACCGAGCAAGGTCAGTCACCGGGCTCAGAAAAGCAATCTCTCTCAAATCAAAGTGCGATCAACAGTCATCACACGCTGCCTCGTCAAGCCTCAAAAAGGCAAACTGTCCTGCTAGCTACGGTGCAAGTTCGTGTTTGCACGCAGCAAGGGACAGAACTCAACGCTCGAGCTCTCCTGGACCAAGGTTCGGAAATATCTTTCGTTTCCGAATCCCTGGTGCAACAGCTTCATCTCTCGCGGCGTCGCGCTGTAGTACCACTCCTTGGCATCGGTGCACAGCACGCGGGAACTACTCGAGGCCTCGTCTCTCTCAGTCTGCGAACACACTTCGTATCGGACTTCAAGTGTGAGTTATCAGCATTTATATTGCCCAATCTCACAGCTAATTTGCCGAGCACCTCCGTGCAATCATCGGAATGGCGCCACCTCGCGGGTCTCACGCTAGCGGACCCACATTACTCGACTCCTGGGAAAATCGATCGTATTCTTGGTGCGGACATCTATGGACAACTTATCGAGGCAGACCTAATCAAAGGTCCCCCGAACAGCCCAATTGCACAGCGAACGAATCTGGGATGGATCCTGTCTGGTCCAATCGCGCCCACGCAAGACCCATCATCTCAACCGTCGGCGCAAGGATTCAAATGTTCCATAGATAACGATCTGCACGATCTGATCGAACGATTCTGGGTTCAAGAAGAACCTCCGGAAACCTCTCCTCCTGCACTGTCGCCCGAGGAAGCGAAGTGTGAAGCTCACTTTGTCGCCACTCATACTAGGGAATCAACTGGTCGCTACATTGTTCGTCTTCCTTTTAGGACGACACCAAACAATCTCGGAGACTCGCGAACGCCAGCCTCACGCATGTTCTCTCGGTTAACCAAACAGCTTTCTAAAGATGTTCTCTACTTCCAAAGCTACGCAGAGTTCCTCAGCGAGTACGAGAATCTCGGCCACATGCGACTAGTGCCAGCATCTGAGCGCGAACCTCAACCAGTATTCTATCTGCCACATCATGGAGTTGTCCGGGAGAACAGCTCGACGACCAAGCTTCGGGTTGTGTTCAACGCCTCGTGCCGTCCGGACGACGGATCTGCTCTCAACGAACATCTGCACATAGGTGAGAAGCTACAAACTGACTTAGCAGACGTCATTTTGTGGTGGCGCCAGTTTCGACACGTCTTCTCGTCGGACATTGAGAAAATGTTCCGGCAGATACTGGTACATCAAGATGATCTAGACTTCCAACGAATCCTGTGGACTCCGGATCTCTCTCGATCACCTCTCACCTATCGGCTGTTGACGGTAACATACGGCCTAGCAGCCGCTCCGTATCTCGCCCTGCGTGTTCTCAAACAGCTAAGTCTTGACGAAGGACATCGCTTTCCTCGCGCGGTGGACATCCTTCGCCGTGGAATGTACGTCGACGATGCATTCGGCGGAGCAGACACTCCTGAAGAAGCTCTGCAAGTGCTGAAACAACTCGATGGTCTCTGCACGGCGGGCGGCTTCAATCTACAAAAGTGGACGTCAAACGACGACTCCATTCTCAAGGAACTCCCCGACGAGCGTAAGGCTACGTCGTCGGCGTCTCGGGAACTCAACGCACAACCTCTTCACAACACACTCGGACTCGCATGGAGGCCACAGTCCGACGACTTCGTCTTCATGAGTCGCAGTGATGTTTCTCACCCCACCAAACGCAAGGTATTGTCAAAAATATCTCAACTCTTCGATCCTCTTGGCTGGCATCCCCAGTGACAGTCAGAGCTAAAATGCTAATGCAGGAGATATGGCTTCTCAAACTTGGCTGGGATGACACCCTGCCACCTCAACTGACTTAGCAATGGTCGCAGTTCATGGACCAACTCAAAGACATCTCGATTATCTCGACCCCACGTTGGCTCGGCACCTCCACCGAGAAACATGCCGTCGAACTTCATGGGTTTTCTGATGCATCTCAACTAGCCATGGCCTCAGTGGTATACGTTCGCGTCCAATCTGACAGCGACACAGCGTGCATCACAATCGTTGGCGCTAAGACAAAGGTAGCGCCCCTGAAAAGAATGACGATTCCTCGTCTCGAGCTCACTGCAGCTGCGATGCTCGCTCGACAGATGACTCACGTACGTCATGTGCTCGATCTCTCTAATGTGTCAGTCCACTTGTGGACCGACTCCTCTGTCACTCTCGCTTGGATCCGCAGTCACCCATCTCGCTGGAAGGACTTCGTTCGCAACAGGGTGTCCGCGATTCAAGAAATCATACCCGACGCTCAATGGCATCATGTCTCCGGGAGAGAGAACCCAGCAGACTGCGCATCTCGAGGACTGTCGCCGCGGCAACTGAAGGAAGAATCGCTGTGGTGGACCGGACCGAAGTGGCTTTCTCAACCGTCGACGACATGGCCAGAATCGAATCCGACGCCAGAAGACGGGATGCAATTGGAAGAGCGAAGTGTTGTTGTCGCGAATGTCGCGACGGAAAATCCGCCACTGTGGAATTTGCTATCGCGGTACTCAAGTCTCACTCGCCTTCTTCGCATAACCGCGATCTGTCGGAGAGTCACGTCACGGATGCAACGCGTTCCGAGATCGTCACTCAACTACCCCGTCAGCCCTGCGGAATTGGAATCTGCTCGTCTCTTCTGGGTGGGAGCCGTGCAACGCGCCTACTACTCGGGTGAGCAGAAAACACTCTCTCAAAGTCAAATACTCCCAAGGAGTAACTCATTATCACGCCTCGCTCCATATCTGGATGCAGCGAATCTGCTTCGCATCGGTGGTCGCCTCAAAAATGCACTCCTTGACCCCGACGCAAAACACCCTCTCATACTTCCACGTGATTCAAAGTTCACTCAATTAGTGATCGACGACGCTCACAAGAGAACCATGCATGGTGGAACTCAAGTCACCACAGCTCACATTCGTCGATCTTATTGGATTCAAGGCGGAAGAGTTCCAGTACGTTCGTTTATCTTACGATGTGTCAAGTGCGCACGCCATCGAGGAATTACCGCCAAACAACTCATGGGACAACAATTACCGGCCACACAGGTCACTCCGTCACGACCTTTCCTACACTCTGGCGTAGACTACGCCGGGCCCTTCACAGTCAAGACGTGGAAAGGGCGGGCGGCACGAACATACAAGGGCTACATCGTATTGTTCGTCTGTTTTTCTACATCAGCAATCCATCGAGAACTCGCTACCGATTACTCCACTGACGGTTTCTTGGCCGCCTACAAACGATTCACAGGTCGCCGTGGAATCTGCAGCACACTCACGAGCGACTGTGGAACAAATCTTATCGGCGCGGAGGCAGCACTCCGCGAACTTTTCGCAAAGGCGTCGCACGAAATGAACCAACTCGCCAACCTACTGGCCAATGACGGAACAACATGGCACTTCAACCCTCCAACTGCCCCTCACTTCGGTGGAAAGTGGGAAGCCGGGGTAAAGTCCGTGAAGTTCCATCTGCGACGCGCGATCGGCGAAACTATTTTAACTTATGAAGAGTTCAACACTGTTCTCATTCAAATTGAAGCCGTTCTGAACTCACGCCCACTCTGCCCTATTTCAGAGGACCCTGCTGACGTCTCAGCACTAACTCCAGGCCATTTCCTTGTTGGGTCTGCCTTAACAACTGTTCCAGAGCCAACTCTCTCAGACATTGCCATCTCGCGACTCTCTCGGTGGCAACTTCTCCGCCAGCTACTGTAACGGTTCTGGTCTCGCTGGTCAAGCGAGTGTCTCCAAAGATTCCACGCGATCGGCAAGTGGCATCAACCGTCGGACTCTATCAAAATTGGGTCACTGGTGCTCCTCACGGACGAGCGCTACCCGCCAGCAAAATGGCCTCTCGCCCGGGTCATTGAGCTCCATCCCGGCTCCGACGGGCTGACACGAGTAGTCACCGTGAAGACGGCGACGTCTACCTTCAAACGGCCAGTGGTCAAGCTTTGTCCACTGCCAATCTCCAAGAACGAAGACCGCTAGTTTCGTCAACAAGTCGACGAGGCGGGCGGAATGTTACGGCAAAGCATGCTACAAGCTAGCTAGACTAGTTACCTATGTCATTCTATTATTAGACATATCATCACCTGCCCTCAGCCGGGGGTATAAATTGACCTGCAATTTATTCCTCAGTCTCATTACCAGTCAGTCGCGGTCGTAAACTCATACTCGCTCTCTTTATCTAGAAAAGTCTCAATCTCTACAAAATTATATCATTTGAAAATTGTGATTGTCATACCTTTTGTGTTTAAAACGAAGAAAGAATAAACTGTTTTCAAGAAGGTACACTTGTGTTCGACGATCCCCGAATTTGCTCCATCCACAAACCAGATAAATAAATATTAAGTGTTCATTCAATACACTTAAGGTCAGTATTTTTATGTATTAGGTTCCACGATGCCTTTGCTTTATTATCAGCATTTTTTATTTTATTTGTGTTATAATTTTTCTCTGCGTTATCGCGCGCTTTTTTGTATGCCCTGTGTGAGATAGCGTAGTTTATTTTATCCCCATCATAATCACTAGTTTTTTGAATAATATAAAGTTTTATAACTTCATCAGCTTGGCGTTTAAGTTCATCTGTATACCATAACTTATGTGTGTTGTTCTTAGCACTTTTATGTTTTTTCTCTCTAAATGGGAAGGACTTGTCAAACACATTCATGAAGACTTCCATAAAATGTTCAAAACCCGCATCTACATCGCCCGCTTTGTATGCATCACTCCATTCTACTTTGCTCATATTAATTGTAAATGTTTCTATTTGATGTTTAGTGAATGTCCTTCCCCTTGTCGGGATTCGTTCAGAGCTATTGTTTATATTTTGGTTCATTAGCGAGGTTACTGACACTATTTGCCCCATATGGTCCGATAGACCTACCTCAAAATTACCTACGAACCGAACGTCCTTGTCATTAGCAGGCAATTGTCAATACAGGAAGCTGTTACATTCGATGACTTCTTCTTAGCGATTCTCGTGTTTTCAAAATTTAGGATCTTTACATCATATCTATGAACACATTCTTCTAAAAGTTGTCTCCATCTTAATTCATTAATATTGTAGTTGAAATCACCAATTATTATTACCTTTGTATTCCTTTTACTGGTTATATTTAAAATAATTTCCAATTTGTTTACAAATTGCTCCATTTGTGAGGCATTTGGAGCTCTATATATTGTTATTAAGATTATCTTCTTAATCCCAAGGCATTCTATTGCACAGACTTCAAATTCACCCTCAATTGATAATTTACAAATATCTTCTCTCTGCTTATATCTAATTTTTGATTCTTTTCGGACATATATGCATACTCCACCACCTCTTTTCACTTCTCTTACAAAATATGTGGCTAATTCATAATTTTCTAAAATTGCAGTGTCCAATTGCGTTAACTTCAGCCAATGCTCTGAGAGGCATACAATGTCTATTATATCTGTACAATTTCTTAAAAATATATTTAATTCTTCAATTTTCTTATACAGGCTTCTAATGTTTAAATGTAATATGCACCCTGGATTTGATGGAGACTTGCTCATCATAGCCTACGCTTGGTCTTGGATAGTTTTTTTGGTTTTCTTCCCCATCACCTTGACCCATTTGTTTAAAAAAGTTGCATTTTGTTTTATTTCTAGATTCTCCTGGGGTACTACTGCTGTTTCCCCTACCATTAACCATTTTTCTAGCCCTGTCTGCATATGTCTAGGTTTAATGATCTTCTCTATTGTTATGAAGTGTGTAATTGCCTTGCACAGTGTTTCTTTCCCATGTTGATTCAGATGGAGACCATCTCTTTCTATCTGTCCACTAAATATTTTTTGGTCTAAGAAATTAATTCTAATGTTTTTGCTGCATTTGTCCTTGATTTTGTTCACAGTGTTATGAATAAGTCTGTTAACTTTAGCAATAATGTGGTTTACCCCTTTGGAATGGAGTCTTCTTGGCACAGTGTTTATTAACAGCTTACAACGCCTGCTGAGCGGTACGATCTTCTGTAGTGCTGCTGTGATGTTGTCGTCTGGACCGCCGATGTCATTAGTCCCGCCCAGCACAACAAGCCAGTCTTTGCCCGTTAGAGTCTCTGCTTCTGTCATTGCTTTATCAGCAATTGTGTCAAGTTTTGCACCAGACTTGTAACACACACGCAGTTCGATATCACTGCCTAGCGCACCTTGTAACATATTTTCCAGAAATTTCCCATGACTATCTGCTACTACTACAACCCGGGGTTTCTTCTCGAGATTCTTGGGCACGATGTTCTCGATGTTCTCTATCTTCTTGATTTTCTCGACTTTTGCACTCTCGT
This sequence comes from Nemoura dubitans, assembly GCA_921293005.1. Lineage (NCBI taxonomy): Eukaryota > Metazoa > Arthropoda > Insecta > Plecoptera > Nemouridae > Nemoura > Nemoura dubitans. The sequence goes on from OV121076.1 coordinate 27,132,732, forward strand.
CGCCGTCATCGTCCGAGTCGTCTTCCTTGCCAATGGGCTTGGCAGCAGCAGTCGGAAGGGGTTCATTGGCCGACCTTACAGGTGTTTGAAAATGTTCTATCAGCTGTTCGACTGTTTTGTTGGCTGACGTATCCGTGTGGCGGGTTGCCGACTTGCAGGGCGATGGACTTGCATTTACGTTAGCTTCTTTTCTTATGATCTTCCTTAGTAGCTCGTTAATTTCTTCCAGGTTTTCAATTCTTTTTTGCTTTTCTTTTATGATATTTTCCTTTTCTTCTAGCAACACCTGTAGGCTGTATAGTGAATGTGTTTGCTCGCCATGACGCTTTGCCTTACCGCCATTTTCGCTGTCCACGTCGCTGTCACTGTCGTAGTGGTTCCCAGTCTTCAATTTTTCTATTTCTTCCTCAATGGCGTTCTTTATTCGTTCCACTAGTTTGTCTTTGTTTCCCGTCTTATTTAAATTGAGTTTGTCACATTCTTTCTTAAGGTCTGCCAAGTTTAGATCCTTCAGAAAACACAATTTATTCAGGAGCGATGCACGTTGCACGACTTTACTATCCGCCATCTTGTCTATGCATCTAACTAGATATCACGCTCACCGCACTCCGGCACACTTTCATGAAAACTTTCATGACAATACAGGTCATGCAATCTTGGAAATGTAAAAGATGTGGGTTGAAACTCGAGCTTGTGGCGATGCCCGCAAGAGCCTATCCATTTCGTGCAGCAGTGGGACGCAATGTGTAATTTCCCACGGTTAAGATTGGCTTCTTGGACGATTTCTGCACAACTGTCATAAAAAAAATCCCAGACTTGGTACACAAATAGAGAACGCATATGTACTTTAGTGTATCCGGAGAAATGATATAAGCAATTAGAGTACCGCGCCCAACACCGCACGACAGAATCCGAAGAATCACGAAGAAATGTCAAAAAGTTGAGGCACGGAAATTAATTCAAAGAAATAAAGATATGCAAAAACGATGTGTTTTGGCGTCCAATTGACTTCGGTTCCAGTATATTATGTAAGCGATACGGTAGACAGCTGCTAAAACATCGGGAGTGTTGTGCACGAAATGGAAGAGCGCTTTCCCTCGCCACCTGTGTACCTATGACACCAAACAGTGGAGGAGAGCGCTTTCCCTCGCCACCTGTGTACCTATGACACCAAACAGTGGAGGAGAGCGCTTTCCGTCGCCACCTGTGTACCTATGACACCAAACAGTGGAGGAGAGCGCTTTCCGTCGCCACCTACGCTTTGTCCAGCTGCAAAGTCTCCCCGGAGATCCCCCTGTCCCACCCGGCACAGCAGGGTGAATGTGTGAACGAATAGCTCAGTTGGTAGAGCACCTGCCCAGCAAGCAGGAAGTCCCATGTTCGTATCCCGGTTCGGGTGCACATTTTTCCAGCTCCAGCTCCCTTCCAAAGTAACAAATGTTGACTTTGATTCGACGAATTGCGTCCCTAATTCAGGGCCTGTTGGACGAACATTGAGCCAAATTTCAGCTCAGCGTTTTATTATTTTCGCTGACGCCTATTGAAAACAGTAAAAGTTAATAACATGTGGTAAATTACACCCTATTATTATCTATATATATATGGATATATATGGAAGAGCGGCGAAGCTGGAAAAATGTGCACCCGAACCGGGATACGAACCTGGGACCTCCTGCTTGCCGGGCAGGTGCTCTACCAACTGAGCTATTCGGTCACACATTCTCCCTGCTTCGCCGGGTGGGACAAGGGGGGATCTCCAGGGAGACGAGGGGCCGAGCGACCCGTACATGGGACGGGTAAACGGACTCGGCCCCAGGACGGCGATGGCGCCATCACTAGACCCTTTGTCCCGTTCGCCATCGCCGTCCTGGGGCCGAGTCCGTTTACCCGTCCCATGTATCGGGTCGCTCGGCCTCTCGTCTCCCTGGAGATCCGCCCTTGTCCCACCCGGCGAAGCAGGGAGAATGTGTGACCGAATAGCTCAGTTGGTAGAGCACCTGCCCGGCAGGCAGGAGGTCCCGGGTTCGTATCCCGGTTCGGGTGCACATTTTTCCAGCTTCGCCTCCCATCCATCAATTGCATACTGGAAACTGCTTAAACCAGTAACAATTTAGTAAGCATATAGTAAGCATATTTAGTACAGTAAGCATATATATAGCTAGTATCCCCTGGAAGGTGTTAGTGTTTGCGTGGAGTTTACCTTTGGCGCCTATCGTCATTCTGTTGAGTGTGGACCCTGGCTTCTACCAGACTGACCGGTTCGAGCGAGGATGTTGCTATCCCGGAGGACTCGTCTTGCACGTGACGTTCCTGGGGCCAGCTGGCTTGATACTGCTCATGAACCTGGGCATCTTCGTCAAGATCGTGCTGGACACATTCGGCCGCGTTGGCGAGGAAAAGATCACTCGCTACAATGTGCATGAAAAGGCAGAACAGCTTAGCCCGTTCAGGAACAGCGTTGTTAACTTATTTTTTGGCTCTATCTGGTTTTTCCACATCCTGTGCGAGGAGCGCGTCTTCATCAGCGACTTCCTCTACGAGAACCTGTTCCTAATGACGACCACCACGCACATCTTCGTCCTGGCGCTCTTCTTCGCCGTGAGCCAGGAGAGCACGACGAAGGACTGGATGTCCTCGATCAGGAAGGTGGCTAGAAAGCAATGAAATCGGTGTCGAGAAGTTTCAAATCATCGATCAGTTCTTTATTTTTGTTTTATGATAATAATAATCCCTTTTCTTTCAGGTTGAGTGAGGTTGTCATAGCAGTAATACTTTTGTTTTAGTTGAGCCCCAAACTAGGAGCTAAAATCTCATTTGCCGAATGTGATTGGCCATTGCCATGGCAATTGCGTAAACAAGCCCTTTAAGAACTAAACCAAGTTATCAAGGTGTGCATTTATTTTAGCACGTTTGGTTGAAGCGCACCGTTGAAGCGATAAAATTGTCTGCCATTCCAAAAAGCAACCGTTTTGAAGTTTGTCGGCTTTAATTCCCAATAGTGGGATTCCTTGTGACAAATCCCAATCCCGACTGCACGGTGGGGTCCCGTAAGAATACCATATGGTGCCTCGGCCTGCTGCGCCGCGTGGTGGCAACGTCACGAACCACCGACTGACGTCACCACTCGCCATATCGGTGCTTCCGCCATTAAATCACACTACACGTGAGTAGCACGGGCCCATGCTGCTGGTCTATGGTTATCGGCATTAATTGGATTGGCGCACGGCCGAGTGGGTGTAGTGCACGGCCCGGTCGAGCGCGCCGAGGGCCGATGTAGCTTCGAGACGCCGCGTGGCGCGCTCTTGGCCCTCGAGGGCGAAACAAAGACGCTCCTCATTCAACGCGAGGCGGCGTCCAGGAAGCTGTGCTTGGAGGCGTTGGCTTTACTTGAAGAGTCTGGGAAGCTTTTAATACTCGCAGTTTGAGTTTTTGTTTAGTCTTGATATTTTATGTCCCATAATATCGATATGTTAGCTGTTGTACACAGAAACACAAAATTACAAAATACAAATTTCAACATTCACAACTGGTTCTCCCAGCTTTTGCCTTTTGCCCAAGTTTATTTTATATAGCTATATTATATATAAAGATGTTAATATAATATATAGGACAACATGTCAATATGAGATGGATCTCTCGTGGCATGGGCTCTATTGGGACTGGCTGCTATTGGCTGGATCTCTCCTGGCATGGGCTCTATTGGGACTGGCGGCCATCGGCTGGATCTCTCGTGGCATGGGCTTCTTTGGGACTGGCTGCTATTTACTGGATCTCTCGTGGCATGGGCTCTAATGGAACTCCACCTTTTTTAAATTTGCCTGGCATTTTCAACTCAAAAGTTATTGCAGATTTGTTTTTCGCTAACCTCTAGGGGCACTTTGCCTAGTCCTAGACCGGATATAGCAAATTCTGAGTGTAAAAACCAAAATATGCTCTCCAAAGAGTCGCAAAGTTTTCACGCATTTTTTACGGCACTTACTATTTGGTTTGATATTTTAATCTCGAAGCACTCTTCATGATTACCATTCGTTAAATTAAGAAGACAAGTGAAGGTGCCTCCACCCACCCTATCCCTCCAATCAGATCAGCTGCCGGCATCGCCTGTCAACTGTCAGCGTGTTCGACGTGGCGGAAGTGACGTCACACGCGCGCATGCAACAGTTGCCCGCGCCGCACTCGAAGCACTCGACGCACTCCGGGCAGCGTCGAGTGCGCTCCCGGCCTCTGATTGGGGGGCAGCGGCGTGCGTTGTGTGTATAGTGGCCCTCACAATGCCGCCAAATTTATTCACTCTGTTCTACACATTACAATATACACGTGTATGCTTTCCTTCCAGTCCTAAAGGGATATATTTCTTCGTGGGAAACCGTTTCGGGTTACATTTTGTTGCGACCTGTAGTGTTGAAATAATTGGCAGGACTTTAATGGACTTTTAGGGTATGTTTGAGGGGAGGGGGAGGAGGGGGCGAAATTACAAAGTACGAGTGCTTTTTAAACATGGAAGTGGTACATGAACTGATAGAATGGCAAAGAATTATCAACTTATACCTATTCAAACAAACTATTTACATTAAAAGTAAAATTGTGACCTTGTTGAGATAATTGACCGGACTTGAGCTTCTAAAGGGATAAGTGGGGTGGGGGGGGGGGGGGGGGGGCGACAAAGTACGGGTGGTTTTTAAACAAGGGAGTCTTAGTTGTGGACTCATAGAAATATCAACTAACACGCCCAGGGTTCACGAACAGACTGTAATATTCGGAATAGCCCGGAGAAATCCCAAAAAACATTTTAAACAATGACAATTATGTAGATTTTGCTTGTCTCCATCTATAGATAACGATCAGTATCTAAGGATAACGATCAGTATCTAAGGTTATCAACTAAGGATTAATATCGGTATCTAGGGATAGAGACGTTTCAATGTTATTTGGCCGACATAATAAGCAGTATCTCATGCGCAACTTCACACAATCGTCACCCTAAGCTGGACAATAGAGATGGGATTTGCTTGTTTTTCGTCGGCCCGGCCCGACACCGGCCCGACCGGTCGTGAGTCCGGCCCGGCCCGAGGCCCGACGGGGCTTACATTTTTCAGTCCGGCCCGGCCCGAAGTATTTGTCCAAACGTAACATCTGTCCGAGGCTGTCCGAAAGTCCGAAGCTGTCCGAAAGTCCGAGACTGTCCGAAAGTCCGACACGGTCCGACAGTCCGACACGGTCCGAGAGTCCGACACGGTCCGAGAGTCCGACTTGGTCCGAGAGTCCGATACGGTCCGAGAGTCCGACTCGGTCCGAGAGTCCGACACGGTCCGAGAGTCCGACGGCCCGAAGCCCGGCCCGTCCCGACATCTCAGGTCCGATGCCCCTTAGTTCCCCTTCAGCGTGCCCAGTGCAAAATCATAAATGTTCTACATTTGCCTCTAATATCTTATTCAATAACTGGAAACAATCCTCTCAATACATAGTAGGTCTTTGTTCAATACCGTCGCATAGCTGACAGACACGGTCAGCACACGGACCGACAAGGTCAGCACACGGACCGACACGGTCAGCACACGGACCGACACGGTCGCATAGCTGTCGCTGACCGACAAAGGGTAGCGGCGCGACGTCGTCGGTACTCGGAGCACCATGGAATGACTATGTCTTAGACCAGGAAGCTATAAGTTGAAAGTCCGACCAGGCCCGACAGTCCGACACAGTCCGAGAGTCCGACACGGGCCGAGAGTCCGACTCGGTCCGGGAGTCCGACATGGTCCGAGAGTCCGACTCGGTCCGAGAGTCCGACACGGTCCGAGAGTCCGACGGCCCGAAGTCCGGGTCGGGTCCGGCCCGGCCCGGCCCGACATCTCAGATCCGAGGCCCGGCCCGGTCCGAGGCCCGACAATTGCAAAAAAATCTGTCCGGTCCGGCCCGAAAGTCGGGCCGGACTCGGGCCGGGCCGGACTTTCGGACCGTTCGGACTTTTTTTCCGATATCTACTGGACAACATCAAGGAAGCTTGTTCCTCTGTCTCACTGAACGAAGGAAAGCTTAAGAAACACATCCAAGTTGTGGTGGGTTATGGAAATTTCCAGTGAGTATGAGATTAGCGTTTTACGAATTCTTTGGATTTCTTTTACAGTAAACATCTCCATTCCTCTAATAAAACTAAAAGTGTTTCTTTTTTTCGAATTCCAAGTTCTTAATAACACCAATCGATTCCTCTTTGAAAATTGATCAGAACTTCGCTTGAATCGCATCTCAAAATTGAATAGCGCAAGAGGCTGTAATAATGATTCATTAATTTTCAAAACAATCTCGGCTGCTAAGCTTCCCCAGTTTTAAGAGCATTTCTGCGAGAGCAGATTACTATACGTCAAATGCAGTAAGATTTGAGCGCCGAAAACTCGGCCTTCAAGTCACAATGAAGACCACCAATTGTGTAGGTTTCGGAGGTAGATTGATTGTACGGGTTAGATTTAATATCAAGCAAGATGCCTGAACTACTTTTTCCAGATAACTGAAATTTGGACCACAAAACAAACGAAACAAGCAGAAGAGTCTTATATGAAGTTTCTAAGACGTATATTTTTGGGGGGAAAATCGAGGGGGTGACGAAAAAATTCCAGCCAACGGCCCTGGTTATCCAAGGTAACGGTGGCATGGATCAATGTGTAAGCAAGGTTGTGTACAATTTTGGTGTTCATATCATATCTCTAGCCAAAACTCTTATCCATCTGATCTTAAACATATAGCTTCTGACTGCGTTTATCTCAGTGGCTTTCTAGTATATTGTTTTTTTTTTTAATATGTTGTTCTCTAAAATGATGTCATCTTTCAGATTCGATTGCCAAAACAGTAATTTTTCCTGTTTGAACCAAGGTTTGTATAATATAGTAGTATAGTAGTATAGTAGTATAGTATAGTATAGTATAAAGTAGTATAGTAGTAGAAGTAGTATATTATACCATAGACCATATATGTACCGAGATATCTAAGTTAGGTGGCGCGACTGAAAAATAGTGCGTTGTGGGGGCGTGACCACGGCGGCGTCCATATTCGACATTCACATTGGCACCACATTTGAATGTCGTATTAAAACACATGTCACTCAAATGACAGCTGCATCCCGGAACACCAAAAATCCCATCATTTCATTAATAATTAGGATCCGTGTTTATTATAGTACTAAAATATATCGAGCAAGGCTTTGGGAACGGCAACAATTTTACATTAATATCACAATCCACGGTGTTGGAATTGCATGTGCCATTGCAGCAGTTACGTCGTATTTTCCACTGTTTAGCTGCCCTCACTCGTCTGCCACGATTGAACAACATCTTTTTAATCACTGATACAACACCAGCACCCACTTTACAAACACTTTTATTGAATCAGAACTATGGCAAAAATACGCAACTTTGACAGGGCAGCCATTACTGCGCGGAGTAAATATAGAATATGGCCGCCAGATCTGCTGTCAGATCATGCCATATGACGAAAGTCCGCCATTTTTTAGACTTCAGTTTTAAGCGGGGAAATAATACAGAGCTAGGGATCTCGGTATATATTTCTATGATTATACAAACCTTGCGTATGAACGCTGTTATAGGTCCAATGGGCAATGAATCGAACGACTTTAACGTTTTAGTGCGATTCCAGCAGGGAGGGACCCACCACTTCAGCGAATAAAGCTCTCGGAATCACAACGAGTTCGAGCTCAAACTGCATTGATTTGGAACCATGAAGTTCCGCGATGCCAGCAAAGTTAAGCACACCCACTGAGAGTACCAACCGTTGGATGGGTGACCGTTGGCAGGCGTTCACTCTCCAAGCGCTCTGATTGGCTGAACGGAGGCCGTCACGCGACACAAACGCGGCGCAATCTTGTCGCAATAAACAGCCGCAACTCAATTTCGCGGGTGTCAGCTGTCTGCGCGCAAAACGAATACAAATCGTGGCGGTCGTGCATGGTTTCATCGAAACGGGGCGGGGGGGGGGGAGGCTCCCGGTCCCCTCGATGCATTGAGCGCGCTGTACTGGAATAGAGATGGGCTGCGTTTAGGGGAGATGTGACATCATCGGCGAGGAGAACTCAGCTGCGTGAAATCCTGCAGTGGTTCTCAAACTGTGCGACTCGGAAGTTCCACAAGATTCCAAGAATCGCAATTTTTCTAAATAGAAGCAACATTTATTCCCGATGTATACAATTGACATGATTACGATTGACAAAAATACGTGTCATGTCAAATGGCCGATATCTAGATATGTCTTCAGACAAGCATCTTGCGAAACCGTGAAGATACGTATAGGTTGCATTGAAAAACTCGTGATATTAGTACAAGGGAGCCGCGAAAATTCGTTCCCTTCTTAAGGGAGTCATGGATTCAACAAGTTTGAGAACCACTGGAGGAAGGGTTCTACGGAAGCTACAATCCATTCGGTTAGTCAGAGTTTAATTTTGTTTCTGTGATAAGCTGAGAGCTGAGATTTGAACTGAAGGTGCGCATGTCGCATGGTCGCTCGCCGTCGTCGGACTGATCACTTGAACACTACTGTATAGGATGTTTTCAATGCCAATGCCTTTGCCAATGCTTCTTTGCACCGCGGCACTCACTCTTCATCCACGAAACGAACGGGCAAATAGAGAGGGTTGGCCACGAGAACCCCTAAACAAGCAGAGTGGGAACCACAGGGACGCTGATGGCTCCACGATTACAGGCAACTGCAAGCTCTCAAGGTATTCTTGGAGGCACCACAATTGCAGCTACACTTTTTCCGTTGAACTTATGTATTTGTTTATTTATTGCTACTCAAGTTCAGAGTCAGTTCGATAGGTGTGCGCAGAGGAAATGGTCAAAACCACAGATATGAGGTTACCCAGATTTTCCACTCCCATACTAAAGCAGCTATACGCGAAAGCCCTCAAAAATAGTTTCGAGGGATGGAGCCACTGTTTGTTGTTATATCAACTGCTTATAACCATGATAACTTTATCCACCTGAGGAACATTGGGTCCCTTGATTATAATTAACCTTGTGCCACGGCCTGGTAGATGATATTCAAACAGTTTCCTAACGCATCCCAGCAATTGCTGGCGAAATTAATAGCATCAATTTTTTTCCGTAGCTATGTATGGTATCTGGGTAACCTTATGTCTGTGCTAAAACATACAACGATGAAATGCAACCTGTGGCCGGTGCGGTACCTAATAAATAGAACTCCGCTTTGCATGTTTTAAGCCAATTCGCACCCTTGCGACTGCCGGGGCAACTATATTAAAGGCTAACATTTTTCCCATAGCTGTTAATATGTGAGATAGGAGAGGACATCTGGGTATAGACTTAATCTGTGATCATGCTGTATATTATAAAACAAGCCTACTATGGACGTACTCGTTTAGACTTTAGAGTGTCTCTATGTATGGCTCATCCCTGGTCGCCAGCCGCCTCCATGCGACGACGTCGACGTCGACGCCATGCCTCGGACGTCGCGACGCGTTAGGCGACGCGTCCACCCGCGTAATTACCCTGTCTCGGCGTCGGCGTCGGCGTCGGCCAATCACAGGCCACTGCGTTGCCAAGTCCTCAGCATGGGACGGCTGCCTCTTAAGCTGAAACATTGCCTCCAAAATTGGTTCGAGATTTAGGAACTAAAATACGGATTGAAACCCTCCTAATTTGTAATGATCGCAGACACATGATAAATGTTTACTAATTTCGGCTGCAACTGTTTCGAGCAACACACCCATCCGTGATAATAAACAGTTTTCAGTGTGCCAATATGGAGTCGCGTGGGCTTGCTCCCAAGGGTCACCCAAGTCGCCACCTTTCCCGCCCAGCACGTTTCGTGTATTGCACTATTATTTTACAATATTAAAATAAAAAACGATTTTTTAACAACATTAAAAGTTAATTAAAACATTAAAAGTTTCATTAAAAGTCTAAAGTGAAAAATTAAATCTTAACTACGCCTATTCTATAGTCCAGGGGTGGACTAGCCCGGTACGCGGGTATGGAGTCCCGAATCGGGCCCCAGGCCTCGGAGGCCTGGGCCCCCCCCCCCCAAATGAATCGATGTTTTGATTTTTGGGATAGAATAAAACGAGGATGACAGTTTTTTAAAACTAAATTGATGGATTTTGGAATTTTGAGCAGAAAAATGAGGCGATAACTTTTTCTTTAGAGAGTAAGAAAAATTGATGTATTTCCATACCGGACCCCTGCACTCGCAGTCCGCGCCTTCAAGTAGGTTAGACTTTGCACTCATCATATTAGCACAAACACGGTTATGGTTTGCAGGCAACGTTACCGAGGTTGCCTCGAACGGGCATTTTCATTGCCTCAAGTTTTTAGGTTTACGTGACGTCACTGGTGCCACAATGCTCCCTGTATACTGTGATTTTGCCAAGGCAAATATCTTAACTCATACTTTTACTCTGGGTAAACTTGTAAAACCATGCCCGTAAATAGTTTACTCTAGGTACCTACACTACCTACCTATATAAGGTAGAGGTTTGCAATACTCATGCCATGCAAAAACATGTAGCAACTAACAGTAACGCAGATGACAAAGTGCGCCATCTAGCGATGCAATCTGAAGCTTCCTGCCCTCGCACGGCATTCGAGTCACGGTGCATGTCAATCCCAGCGCCTTCTAGACGAACAAAACACGCGCGCTCTTTTGACAGCCAGCGCGTTTCTCATCAGAACAAGCGCAGATTTTGAGACAAAGAAAACAGTAACAGACGAAAGAAAAACAGAGAGAGAGCGAGAAAAAAGAACGCCAACACCGCTACAACGATACTCAAGGCAAAGCCAAAGAGATGATTCCCTTTGAATCCATCATATCAATCTCCCCCCCCCCCCCCCAACCTCCCACCCCACTCCCGTACGTTATTCCATTTGGTTCTATTATTTTTCAAACTGGATTTCGCCACGTATTTGATGCGCGTCGCCTGCCTCGCTGAGCATCGCCGCGTCGCCCCCAGGGGGAATCACAGCGTCCATTGTTCCGCCCCGAGACGTAGCTCTCTTCTGTTTTACAAATTCTTAGCGACCAGCGCGTGAGTTTGCCGCGCGTCTCGGCAGGCTGCGCGCGCATCGAGACTAGGATTGACACCAGACCTGCAGCTGAGAGCCTCGACACCCGGGGAGCCTCGACGGCGCCAAGATGGGAACGTTGCTAGTTGCAAGTGCATATCTCTGAGGCGAATGGAGCTTCTATATTTAAGTTACCTAATTAAAATGCGAATTATCCTTTCGCAAACTCTTGTCGATAATTCAATATGTTTTCGTTGCTCTCCTAAAAGCTGCTAACCAATCCTATGCATCCCCCCAGGGTCAGGAAACCCCTGTTTCATCAGTAACGGTGACAAAATGGCGAATGCTTTACTGAGTACCTTCTACTCGAGGGCGACTCATCTTTAATGACAAAACACAAATTTGGGTTAGGGATTAACCGAACATGTGCAGCAGGGTTACAGGTGGACGGTGCCATGAATACTTTGCGGTGTAAAGAACCAAGAAAATGGCTGCAAATTTTAGCATTGTTTGCGCTCAGTAGTGATTGTAAAGTCGCCCCCGGGGAGGTTGGCAGACTGGAACACTGGGAAATGCCTATGTTCCAGAATAGGCGGTTTTAACCGAAGGAAAATTCGCAATAATCTTGATGTAGATTCCTTCGGTGTCCAAGATGGCGTCCACGCCTGGAGTCGGCCACTCCCTGCCCAGCCACGGCCCTCTGTAACGACTCGGAGATGGAAGCAAGCGCCGAAATAAAGCACGAGCGGTCGTCGAATGATTGGCTTCTGCCGGCTCGCATTGGCTTTGTTTTCGGGCACGGCTTCTGATGTTCTTTCCCGCGGATCTCGACGCGATCCGCTCGGCCTGGATGATCCGACGAATCGATAGTATAATGTGACGTGGGTGTCACCGCGCCTGAGATACAAACGTGCGGACAATCACACATTGCCACCGAGATGCAGCGTTTTGAAATTACATTTCTTGGTGGATATTGCAACGCGAAATGTTGGGTACTTGCATGGTATGGCCGTATTCCGCCGGTCCAAGGCCACCTGGATGATTTTGTCACATTGGCTGTGAAAGTAAATTTGCGGTAAGAAGGCCTAGGACCTTCCGGCTGCAGTCCTAGTGGAATACGGCGCTAAGAGATTGAAATTATTTTTATGTTACAATGATATCATAGCAGGCTTAAAAAACAAAATGTTGTAAGAAGGAATATATCCCGAATTTCAATATAATTTTCTGTCATTCTTTTGAGTTGTATATAAGAAGCAATTTGTTAAGAGAATCAGAGAAAACCATGAGACAATTCGTTGTAAGTCGAATTCAAGTATAACCAATCGGGAGGTGGGGTGTGAACCAAGGGGCAATGGCGTCCGTCTCATCTCGCTGACGACGGCAAACGAAGGTTTATCGGGAATAGGAAATAGAAATGGTTTCTCGCACTACAATATGGTGCTGCTATACAGGCATCCTACGGGAATTAGTTGCACATCACAGACTTGACTGCAGCGCCGACCGCGACAACAGGTACAACTTGCCGGCGTGTCGAGCAAATCTCTCGGCCAATTACCGTCCCATTTCCCGGCGAGGCGAACAACAACAACAACAACAACAACAACAACAACAACAAAAACAACAACTCGGCGCCCGGAACCGAAACTCAATTACAGACTTTGTGTTCGCAGCCCCGCTCCATTTCCCAGCCCACCGCCCTCTAAATAGTTGTAAATTTAATCGAAACTCGGTCGTTGTCTGGAATAACAGCAGCCAATGGACCAGCGCCATCTGGAGTCGAGGCAATCTCGCGCGCTCGTATCGGCCGCCGTGGGTAATGAGATCACGTGCGTGCGCGCATTTGCATGCCCCCCCCCCCCCCCCCCCCCAGGAATTGCACGGCCTTCCGCATGCAAAACCAGCGAGTGTGTGCGGTGAATTTTGAGCACTCAACACGTGATTCCATTTGGCGTCGATTGTCATTCAGTGTGCAGTGACGCGGGCGCGGCAGGGGGAATTGGAATCACGACAAGCATAACCTCAATGTGGCGCTTCTGTACACACGCACGTGGCATTTCGTATGCGGAACGCAAACAATATGGCCGTCTGAGGATGCGCAGATGTTTTTCCGTTACCGCCTGAGCAAAAGAAGGCCGTGTTATTAAACAAAAACGAACTTGCGTAAAAAAACGGCCGCTCGAAACTTGCTTCCGAGTACCGAATGTAAAATGTAACAGTCTAGGTGGCAGTGAAAAATAAAATAATAACGTTCGTATTCCAGAAGGATTGCAGTTGTTGGCCGATTCCAGGCCTACTTACAACAAATTTGATATCACAACCAATGGAACAAAACCATTCAGAGGGCCATGGACGGGTGGATTGCAGTCCTGGTGGAATAAGGCCTTAATCTAAAATTGACTCTGCCGCTTTTTACTGTTTCTTATTCCGTGGCCGAAAGACATAAAGAAAAATATAATTTTCTTCCCGACGCCAGCGAGAAAGCGCGTAATAAAATAAAGTCGGGTGCGCACGCGCCTAATCCGTGCTCATAACACGCCGACGTCCCCTACCGCAGCGGCGGCGGCAGCAGGGCAGTAAAACGTAATGAGTTCGCCGAGCTCGTTCCGCCGCCCGTCGCCAGGCCGCTAATAGCGGGTGGCGCTGCGAGCGGCTGGATGGGAAGTTAGCGGCGCGCTCGGCGATGGCTCCCTGGTGGCTCGTGCCGACACTAATCACCCCCCGCCCTCCCCCCTTCCCGCAAAGGCGTTCGTGGGAGAGCGTCTTGCTGGAGGCGCTTTGGATGCTCGGGACGCTCAAGACAAAATGGTGGCCGAGTGGCGGGTTCGCGATTCGTATCATTTCAGGGGGGAAATCATCTCAAGATTTATCTGAAACATCTCCAGTGAATCGCTTCCTATCAGCTTGACCCAACTAACGACCAAAAGTAAACAGAAAACGTTCCTTTTACAAGTTTGATCTGTTTTAACCGTCTAGCTATAGGTGATCTGCAATGAAATTGATCAAGTATATACAATGATACCGGCGTAGTATACAAAATGCACTTGGAAATCGCCAAATCGCATGTGTTCAAGAATGAGATTGGAAGGCTTGAAGCTGGTTCAAAGCAACACTGCGCCGAGTCGGGCGTTGGATGGGTGACCGCCATGCACGTGGCTAGCTCTCAGAGGGAGAGAGGTTGGAGGGATTGGAGGTAAGCAACACTGCGCCGACTCGGCCGATGGATGGGTGACCGCCATGCACGTGGCCAGCTCTCAGAGGGAGAGAGGTTGGAGGAATTGGAGTTAAGCAACAGTGCGCCGAAATGGGCGGTGGATGGGTGACGGCCACGCACGTGGCCAGCTCTCAGAGGGAGAGAGGTTGGAGGGATTGGAGTTGAGCAACACTGCGCCGAGACGGGGATTGGTTTGTTGCCCAGCTGATAACGTTTAAAAGTGTTGCAACATGCACAGCAACTGCATTGCATGTTGCACTTAGCAGACATATTGTGTTGAGACTGACTGACGTACGGCGGTCGATACAAGCTTTGAGTGGAAACACACCGCCCTCTGGGTTTGTTCTCGCGCGAGTGTTAGTACTGCATGATCACCCGGGCGCTGGCTGTTACATCGGCTTCATTGGCTTTACGTCTGTCCGCGCAGAATGACGAGATTTGCATTGGCTGATTGAAATTGTATGCACATTGAGTTATCGCATGTGATGTTAATTATCGTTAGTTGGTGTAAGCCTAATGCCGCAATGGCTGGACTGATTGCGTCACAAAACGCGTCCATGTTAATGCTTTGTCAATTTCCAACAGAGCTAATAATGTAGGGTGACCAGACGTCCCGGTTTTCCCAGGACAGTCCTGGTTTTCAGGTCCCTGTCCCGGTATCCTGAGAGACACCACCCAGGACACCTAAATGTCCCGGTTTCCCAGTCATTCGATTCGATTAATTTTATCTTTTTTATTTCAAAAAATTTATCTATGTACGATCTTTGTTAAATATTTGTGTAGTGCCTTTTTCAAGCAATTGGTTTGTGGATATGGTGTAGTTAATCACAATCAGCTGCCCCAGCCCATCATGAAACCCCCTCTGAACAGAGTTGTGACTTATCTAGATAATTTTATCTAGATAAATTATCTAGATACTTTTGTTATCTTTTATCTTCTCTAGATAATTTGAGCAAACTTTATCTTTTATCTTCATCTAGATACAATAATTTGTCATCTTTACGATTTAATAAGATAACAAAATTTTTATCTAAAAAAATCGGTTGTCAAATCAATTTCTCCGGCAACATTGTCCTCCACCACTGCCGTCTGTGTATGTCGCTGGCGCCATTGAGCACAACCTGGTCAGAACGCGGTGGTCCTCTTTGGAAGCGTGCAGGATGTGGGAAAGAAGATCTCTCTTCGAAATCGACAATTTTGCTGTTTTCAGGATGGATTTTTAATTTTTTGATATTAGCTTTTATCTTTTTTGGATTAACTAGATAAATTATGGTTATCTTCATATTTTATCTAGATAGTTTTGCTACTGTTATCTTTTTTGTTATCTAGATTTAAAAAATTATCGTTATCGTTATCTTTATCTCAGATAAATTTTAAAATTATCTGTCACAACTCTGCTTCTGAATCCTTAGGTTCTGACTTTCTTGCTTTAAACTGTAATTATTGTGTGTTATGGGTGTCTTAAAATGGGAGTGGGAGCTGCAAAATTCGGTAAATTCGGTATTTTGACTAAATTAAATCATAATTTAGAAAGAAGGGGAGGGGAGCATTACGAATTTTTTTTAGCAAGGTGCAGTTTGGGTACGTTACGGTCCTGAGTGTATGGGTATATTGATATCCCCCCTCACCCCACCAGTACGAAAATGTCCCGGTTTTTGAGTTCGAAAATGTAGTCACCCTATAGTAATGTAACGTCCTGCTCATTCGATCACTCAAATCGTTGTCGACGCCCCCCCCCCCTCGCCACAAAGAGTTTCAATAATCCCTCCCCGGGACTAATCAGGCACTAGCAAACATCAGGCACTAGCAAAAATCAGGCACGAGGTGCTGATATCCGCACTTGAGTCGTGCCATAGGTGCTGATATCCTCACTGAGACGTTCCATATAGGTGCTGATATCCCCACTGAGACATGCCATGGGTGCTGATATCCGCACTTGAGACGTGCCATAGGTGCTGATATCCGCTTGAGTCGTGCTATAGGTGCTGATATCCGCACTTGAGTGTAATAGGTGCTTATATCCGCACTGAGACGTGCTATAGGTGCTGATATCCGCAATTGAGACGTGCAATAGGTGCTGATATCCGTACTTGAGGCGTGGCATAGGTGCTGATATCCTTATTGAGACGTGCCATAGGTGCTAATATCCGCACTTGAGTCGTGCCATAGGTGCTGATATCCTCACTGAGACTTGCCATAGGTGCTGACATCCGCACTTGAGACGTGCCATAGGTGCTGATATCCGCACTTGAGTGTAATAGGTGCTTATATCCGCACTGAGACGTGCTATAGGTGCTGATATCCGCTTGAGTCGTGCCATAGGTGCTGATATCCGCACTTGAGTCGTGCAATAGGTGCTGATATCCGCAATTGAGACGTGCCATAGGTGCTGATATCCGCTTGAGTCGTGCTATAGGTGCTGATATCCGCACTTGAGTGTAATAGGTGCTTATATCCGCACTGAGACGTGCTATAGGTGCTGATATCCGCAATTGAGACGTGCAATAGGTGCTGATATCCGCTTGAGTCGTGCCATAGGTGCTGGTATCCTCACTGAGACGTTCTATAGGTGCTGATATCCTTATTGAGACGTGCCATAGGTGCTGATATCCGCAATTGAGCCGTGCTATAGGTGCTGATTTCCTCACTTGCGACTAAGCATAGGTGCTGATATCCTCACTGAGACAAAGCATACTAGCAACCATCTCCAGTCGCCTGCTTAACCAAAACCTAAGCGAACACAGCCGGAAAAGTTGGACCTCATCTCGAGAACTGTTAAGCCATGCCGCCTAACTGCGCGTCCCAATCAGCATAACTCGAGGCAATCGAGAACTCGGCGCTGAAGAGCCGGGCTGCCTAACTGCGATTCCTAATCAGATTAATTCGAGGCAATCGAGAACTCGGCGCTGAAGAGCCGGGCTGCCTAACTGCGATTCCTAATCAGATTAATTCGAGGCAATCGAGAACTCGGCGCTGAAGAGCCGGGCTGCCTAACTGCGATTCCTAATCAGATTAACTCGAGGCAATCGAGAACTCGGCGCTGAAGAGCCGGGCTGCCTAACTGCGATTCCTAATCAGATTAATTCGAGGCAATCGAGAACTCGGCGCTGATGAGCCGGGCTGCCTAACTGCGATTCCTAATCAGATTAATTCGAGGCAATCGAGAACTCGGCGCTGAAGAGCCGGGCTGCCTAACTGCGATTCCTAATCAGATTAATTCGAGGCAATCGAGAACTCGGCGCTGAAGAGCCGGGCTGCCTAACTGCGATTCCTAATCAGATTAATTCGAGGCAATCGAGAACTCGGCGCTGATGAGCCGGGCTGCCTAACTGCGATTCCTAATCAGATTAATTCGAGGCAATCGAGAACTCGGCGCTGATGAGCCGGGCTGCCTAACTGCGATTCCTAATCAGATTAATTCGAGGCAATCGAGAACTCGGCGCTGATGAGCCGGGCTGCCTAACTGCGATTCCTAATCAGATTAATTCGAGGCAATCGAGAACTCGGCGCTGATGAGCCGGGCTGCCTAACGGCGCGTCCCAATCAGCGTAACTCGAGGCAATCCAAGCCCCGGGTCACGCGACAAACGCCCCTGTGACACGCGGGACAATCGATCGCCGGCACGGCGACGTCCTCGGTACCAGTCGTCGGGTGCGACGTCTCAATCCGGCGTCGGCGTCGGGAGCTTCACGAAGCTGAGGGCCACGCCCTGGACGCGTGGGTTCGACGCCCCACCGGGGGGGGGGGGGGGGGGAGGTCAATTTGACGGATGTCGCTATCAATCTGTTAATTGTGTGGCCAGGTAAAATTATTATTCGGTTGTCGGTATCGATATTTTTCTTGCCTTTGTTGAGGCAATTTGTGATCGCGGACGCTATGGAGTGCCCTGGGCTCGTATTTTCGAGTCCCAAGTCAACTTTTAGTCAAAGTGACTAACGCCGTTTAACGTCAATGAACTTTGGTATACTCTGACCTTTGGCAAATTATTACTTAGGAGTTACAACTTCTTCCAAAAATGACCTGGAATCGTCACAATACCTACGACATAGATAAAGTGACTGACATGATTAAACTCGAGAATTGGGCCCCTGGGCCAACGAGTGCCAAGTCGTGGGCTGGACTGGGTAAGCAGTGGCTGGATTTTTGACGGTATTGGGGTGCCAAC
The DNA here is from genome assembly GCA_921293005.1 of Nemoura dubitans. Taxonomy (NCBI): domain Eukaryota; kingdom Metazoa; phylum Arthropoda; class Insecta; order Plecoptera; family Nemouridae; genus Nemoura; species Nemoura dubitans. The sequence goes on from OV121076.1 coordinate 27,151,132, forward strand.
TCGAGTGCCGAGTCGTGGGCTGGACTGGGTCCAGGGACTGGGTCAGCATGGGCAGAGTGGTGACAGCGCCGACCCTGTGACCAAGTCTGTCCTGATTCCTGGAATACCATATACTTCGTCTCCTAGATTTGCTTTCGTCTCCTTCAGTACCTGAAGTCAGCAAAAAAGTATTTCAGATTGATGGCCGACTTCAGCAAGGTCGAGCTCAGCTTGGTTTGAACCAGGTTTAAACTATAACCGAATTGATTTTCTGTAAAAAGCTGACATTTTTCCTAATTTAATCCAGTGAAATCGGATAACACACAGAAATTTAAATTTTTACACTGTTATTATTCCAATAATGATTATGTTGCGTTGTAAATCAATATTAAAGTTATATCTGGCACTACTTTTTTTGAACTTCAAGCACAGTTTAAAAGTGAAACCGCTAACGGATAAGGTTTAAAATTTGCCTGGTGATTTCCAAGGACAGAATATGTTGAGAGCTGTACAAGAATCATGTTTTTGTGAGAGTGCAGCCTTCTGTATATTCAACATCATAATTAAATACATTTTTGCATATTATTTTTGTGTGTATAAAGATCATTTTATATAATTTTTCATCTTTCAAAATGATGAAAACTGAGAAACTAGTTTCGACTTTCGAACCAATTGTGTGTACCGATTTTGGTGAAATCGCCCCTTCGGAACTTATAGGTATATATAGGTTTCATACATATTCTTATAGTACCTATAAATAGTTCATTTGAAAACCAAATATAACTCCCAAGGTGTGTGGTAGCTAAGGTTGGGTCATAAGGTCAGTAAAACATTCTACCTATATAAGTGAAATACGAGTACAAATTTAATAAAATTTATAGCTTTTCGTGAAATCGCGAAACTTTTGGTGATCGTAGCGAGCGAAGAGAAATCTTCAATATTACCTCCCAAAAAACACTTCTGTCTGCCCGAATTTTTTGAACTTATTCATCTACCATACCATTTTGTTGTCTGGAAGGAAACCACATCGCGGCATGGAGATTAAGGATTCGTATCACTGTCCGGAAAACCTGTTCCGTAAAACTGGTAACCGTTAACCTGTAACACTGTCCTCTCATCATCCTCGGAACCCTCGGCAACATCTACATATTCCCTCATAAGGTAATATAATATTTTGCTTACAGCAATTTTTTCTGACTTCTTTTTCCGATAAAAATTGATTTGAATCGAAATTGGACAGCACAATATTTAATCCAATCGCTTGCAGCGACAACAAAGGCAGGCAATACCATCCCAATAATGGCCCGCGTTTCCCCGGCTGATTACCCAATCGCCCCCCCCCCCCCCCCCCCGTGGTCAAGCTGCGACAATAGCGTGCCGGCCGCGACCGCTCGGTCAGCGGACGGCGGGGGCATCGATCTGTCTTGGTGCCAGCGTCGTGTCATCCGCAGGCCGGCAGTCTCATTTCCTGGCTTGGTCCCGTGCAGATTTCAACTCAGTGTTATATATCGGTCATCTTGTTTTATTCAAGACCTAAATAAGCACCTACGTAGGTACCTATACCCAATCAAATCAAGTGCACATGCTCAAGTCCGTGAAGGGTCTACTTATAGCATGAATCCATGCGCGGACGCAGCCTTCATCACGCTAAAAACAGAGCGAAAAACCAGTCGGAAAAACTGTGTTTTCGCTCAAAACGACGAGGAACTGATCCACCCGCAATTCTATTGGAATATTTTAGTATCAACGGGGAAAAATGAATCGTTGGGACCGACATTTTGTTTTGAGAGTGGATCGGTTTTTGCTCTTTTGTTAAACGTGTGGCTCGAGGACCATTTCGTCGTTGGTATTTGAAGAGCCATCGTGTCTGACATGCCAAACATGCCAGACATGCCAGACGTGCCAGACGTGCCAGACATGCCAGCCGTGCCAGACATGCCAGACATGCCAGACGTGCCAGACATGCCAGACGTGCCAGACATGCCAGACATGCCAGACATGCCAGACGTGCCAGACATGCTAGACATGCCAGACGTGCCAGACATGCCAGACGTGCCAGACATGCCAGACATGCCAGACATGCCAGACATGCCAGACGTGCCAGACGTGCCAGACATGCCAGACATGCCAGACGTGCCAGACATGCCTGACATGCCAGACGTGCCAGACGTGCCAGACGTGCCAGACATGCCGGACGTGCCAGACGTGCCAGACGTGCCAGACGTGCCAGACATGCCAGACATGCCAGACATGCCAGACGTGCCAGACATGCCAGACGTGCCAGACATGCCAGACGTGCCAGACATGCCAGACATGCCAGACATGCCAGACATGCCAGACATGCCAGACGTGCCAGAGGCTCATTGGCTGGGATATGTCTATAATTCAAATGGAAATGTATAACAACGATTTTCATTTTGTCAGGAACTCATTCCATAAAACATATTAGTTAATTCCATGAATTGTGGTTGCATAAAATAAGGGTTTCTGTTGTGCAAAACGATGGTAACCAGAAGACAGGCGGATCTGGAGCGAGAACATTTCTCTGCCAACATTACCTGTCGAATCGACACACACAACGACAAACCCGAGTCGAGTCCGCCCTGCAAGTTTTCCACGCGGCTCTGAAAACCTCGCGGCCACGCGGCACTCCTCATGTCGACGACGTCGTCCTCCGTCTCTTGATCGAGTTACCTCGGCGTCTCCAGTCCGGCGATCCTGTTCGGGCTGGGGGGGGGGGGGGGTCCCTCGGGGCGTCGCGACGCCATTAGCCGGGCGTCGATTCAATCCGAGGCGCGGCCAATCCGAGCCAAGACGTCGCGACGCCGTGCGACGCCGTGCGACGCCGTCTCATGCGATATTCATGCGTTTCTTTGTTTCGTGCGGACGAGGGGACCTCGATACCCGATGGCTGACTCGAGATATCCAGGGATTTTATATATAGGTACCTACTATATTATTATGTTTATCTGGATTCGGGATTTAGAAAATAAGATATACGTTTGGAATATAATATTTGAACATTCTATAATATGTTATTGAAAGTGGCATGAAATTTCAGTCTTTCAAATCTTTGTAAGCTTCTCATCTTTTTGCATCCTCTCGTTCGGCGGTTTGAAGAAAAAGCCCTGCGGCTTGAGAATCCGAACCTTTTATTGTTGTTACTCTCCGACCTTTCTCCGAATTTAACTAGCTCTCACACACACACACGCACACACGAGCCTCGTATTTCTCAGTGATATGGATATCGAGCAGAAATATTATCTGCAGCAACTTCAAAAGGCACCTAGTATTGTGGCTTCTCTGCTCGAGGCTGCCATAAAAGCTGCTTTCGGCACGGAATCGCAAGTGAGTTTGATGGAGCTCCAATAGGAGCTGGCCAATCAATGTGATTTCCCTCCTGAACCTGACCCAGAGGTCGGCCATTTATTTCCAGAGATATCCTTGTCGGGTGTAAAAGGCATAGCTCTTTATGCCGGTGCTGCAGGGGCGATGTAATAGCTAACCACGTAAGATCCCACACGTGCCGCCAATTGTACTGGCTTGTACTGGCCTGTATTGTCTTGTACTAGCTTGTACTGGCTTTTACTGGCTTGTAGTGCCTTGTGGTGCCTTGTAGTGGCTTTTACTGCCTTTTACTGGCTTCTACTGGCTTGTACTGGCTTGTACTGGCTTGCAGTCACAGCAGCAAACATTTTAAAAAGGGATTTCCATTGAAGTTTGCAAACAATAGTTGAATGTGTGAAAAACTATCCAAAATATTAAAACTTTAGGAATGCGATGTAAAAACGGACTCACACCGACGCTCACTTCTAAGACCTCGTTTAAATAATGTGAAAATTAATGTTTACCCAGCAATCTACCAATAAACATTGCTGTGCATATTGCAAGCGTTGGCAGTTGCACGAACCTCGAGATCGAACCCCACGCTGCATTACGGCGATAGTGTCACCGGTCGCCGCACGCGACACTAGCGCTGTCTGACACACCAGCACTCACGCATCTTCAGAACTCGACGGGCCAATGCCTTTGGAGCCTGCATTGCCGTTCGGGGGTGCACTGCCTAGCAACTCTATTAGGGGTTAAAGAAAGGGGGGGGGGGGGGGGGATATTAAACTAAACGAGTGGTGTCGCGGGCGAGCTGCAGTAATCATTCCACCCTCTGCTCGCTCTAATAGACCGAGAGCTCACGGGCCCTCGGCTCGGGGCCAGATGGGCTCATTTCATTAACTCCCTCTAGGCGCGAGGGGGGCTCTTTGCTTTATCAAAACACTACAGTGCCCCCCCCCCCCCCCCACCACCCACCACCCAACTCCCTAAGCTGAGCCCTGCGAATTAACACGGCTTTAGCTGTGTGGGGGGGGGGGGGGGGGGGGATGAAAGGCAAAGCGGTGGGTATGCTACTTTTTATTAAAAACACACAAACTTTCCTAAGAGCTTTTGATGTAGCAAGTTTTATGATTTATGTATAAACACTCGCAACTATTTGCCGAGCTGAAAGGAGTCAAGATTCCGCGCTTCTCTTTGCGCTTTGTGCATTCTTGAAGATCGGCTGGTGGAGCGAGGGTTTACATTAGGTTTAATAAATTTATAAACCTACTAAATATACGGTTAGAAATAGCAAGAAGCTATTGAAGAAGTTGGTTTTCTGTTAAGAGGGAGATATTCCAGAAAAGCTGTTTAGCTTTATTTTTTCAAAGAGTAATAAGTCCATTTAGGTAAAGGAAGCTTGTAATACGTCAAAGTTGTGAAGTTTCGCTACACTCCCTCTGCTGGATGTATGAAAGCTCCTTCGGTTGTCTAAGAGCTTTTCTTAATTCGGAGATTATATTTATCTGTTATACGTATCTCCGGGTCTGCTGGCTCGCCATGGGCGGAGTAGACGCAGTTTTGCGGCGGGCTTTTATGACTGGCTGCCATAGAATCTGTGTCTTCTTGCGATTATGAAAGGAGGCAGCGGGTACTGAGTTTTCCCTGTGCTGTTTAAGAGCTGCATTAATATGATTACGTTAGCCGGAGAAAAGCGGCATTTGGGGAGGGGATGGTGGAGCAGCAGGGGAGGGGGGGGGGGGGGGGAGAAACTCGGTTTCATAATTTACCAACTTGAGATACTTTCTTGGCGTTTTCCCAGCGACTTGACGCGGTACACTCGCTGCTCGCCGTAAAGTACCGCTTTCCCGAGGGACAAGACATTAGAAGACCGAGAAATGAGTTGATCGTTATCAATCGATGTCTTCAAACGATTCGATCGTTTAGATCCTTAGTAATGCAAGCTTGCCGTTGATGCAAGCTTGCCTATTAATGATTGATAACTGATACTTAACGGAGATTGACATAGACATATTTTGTGTTTTAGTCCAGGCATTTCATACTTGTATAAAATATATAGTTTCTGTTATTGGTTTTTTGTTGTCGTAAGCCTGGCTGTGAATAATTTAAAGACTTTTCCTACACATGCAGAGAGATTATACCTCCACATATAGTAAGCCCTTTATTCAAGTTTAGGGACAATGATAAATAACTAGGAAACGCTGCCAAAGTGTTCTCGTTTAAGACAAGCGTAGCCGTTTGCTGTTGTTTGTGTTTGTTGTTTGTGTGTTTGGGAAAATTTTGAAAAGATGACTACTGTAAGATAAATCTCAGTATTTTACAAAATTTTTCTTTTTTCAAATATTGCTCTTTTATCTTATTTGAAGGGGAGTGGTATAGAGGATTTTCTTGAAAAAACGCAGGTGGTTTAAAGTTAGAACATACGTAGACACCATGAACATTTCATCGCAATCGACGCAGGCGTTTGGTCTGTAGAGCGCGCGCAAACACACAAACAAACAAACAAACAAAAAATACACACGAGTGTTTTTTTTACCAGCAGTGAAATTAAAGATTTTGCTCCGCTCGCTACGCTCATCAATGACTGCCCTTTGGCCCAACATTTTCCCACTCAACGTGCACGTCCCGCGTTTCACTCGTTTCCTCCAAGATTCCCCAAAAGTACTCTATGGGTCATGGGGCTCCATTTTGCAGCGCCGCCCGGCCGTACCAGCCTGCGACAGAAAACGACTCCTTAAAGCTCTCGACTCATCATAATCTTGTACAATCTTCGACTCGTCGAATTAAACAGTCCGATGAAAGGATCCACCCATCTCCATTGACAACTCATTCTTTCTCTTCCTCGCCAGACACCAATTACACGGCTGCTTACAGGGAGGAAGCTGCAAGACTCACTCTTATCTCTATACATATCATATTAGTGCCCAGTCTCTGCCTCAAAGACTTGCCTCAATGAACGAACAACTACGAGAAGTATGGGATTCTGCAAATCAACTTTGATCATTTCCAGATTATGTATATGTACAAAAAGATGAATAAAAACGCTCCTCGATGTACCTATACCTAGCTATATACGTGATTAGCTAGGAATGAAAGCCTCGCCGGGCTTGCTCCAGCAAGAAATTTGCCTGCACAGAGCTAATTTAATATATCCCCCCCCCCCCCCCCGACACCGATCAAGGCCGAGGGCGGGTCACTCCGAGCCCGGGCCCCCCTTGATTGGGAGTCGATGGGAGTGTTCGCCCCGCGCAAAGGGCTCCATCCACACGGGGCCCCCCTTGATTGGGAGTCGATGGGAGTGTTCGCCCCGCGCAAAGGGCTCGATCCACACGGGGCCCCCCTTGATTGGGAGTCGATGGGAGTGTTCGCCCCGCGCAAAGGGCTCGATCCACACGGGGCCCTTCTTGATTGGGAGTCGATGGGAGTGTTCGCCCCGCGCAAAGGGCTCGATCCACACGGGGCCCCCCTTGATTGGGAGTCGATGGGAGTGTTCGCCCCGGGCAAAGGGCTTGATCCACGTGGGGCCTCGCGAAAATTGGCCTACAGAAACGCGAATCTGTTGTAGTTTAGCTGCAACGTTTTTGGCGAGCGTTGAAGAGCATGGCTTCAATTAATAGGTTGAATGGTTTTACTGCACACTGCAACTGAAATGAATGCCATATTACATATCATTATACCGAAAGTATTTTGAGAGGAATTTCAATCGAACTCTCTTTTATTCGCAATTCGAAAGTATTTACCGTTAATTTGCAGCTTTGATATCCAATAAACTGGCTGCGCATAATCTTGCGCCTAATCCCGTAGTCCGGTATATTTCTCGATGTCGTGGGATTCGAAGAGGTGACCGCACAGCTGATGGGGCTTGTGCGGCTCTTGATTGGAACCAAAGCTGTTCAGAGTTAAACAGCAATTTTCACTTTTAATTATACAGCAACGAACCCCCGCCGTGGGCTTACACTGAACGATCACTCACTGCTGCTGCCCATGGTTCTTTGTAAAAAATACTGTAACAAATAAAAAAATAACTGTAATACTGTAACTACTGTAATAACTGTAAATACTGTAACAAATAAAAAAATAACTGTAACATTACTAAAAATAATGAGGAAACTCTGATGCCGAAAACATTTTTAGTGTGGAATACTATAATAAGACATTATTAAGTGTAGTATATAGATCTGTATCCTACAATTAATAATGTTCTAGTATTCCACACTACAAATGTTTTCAGCAACACCGTTTCCTTAAATTTTTTTAGTTACGTTACAGTTTATTTTTTACAGTGATACTATATCTATCGCTGATATTTTTCCAATGGGAGGGCGAATGGTGTCAATTGGGAAAGGGGAGAGCAAATTTTGGCCTCCATTTGTTTCGATTCATATGTCGTTATAGGTACCGTACCCTACCAAACGTTGTGTATAAATGCAGAGATATTTACAATTGGCCCAGCAGACCTTTTGTAAGCCTTTCCCCTCAAAAGCGAATCACTTATCTGATGAGAAGCGATCTACACAATATCGGAGTCCGACGGAACGGAGTGCGAGGTAGATCTGCTTCTGATGTGATTTGGGTCCAGTCTGACACTCATGTCGATGCCATGGGTAAGTCTTAGCAGGACTAGGCTAGGATCTGCAAAGTGGGTAACGGACTTGACCACCCCGTGGATGGACAAGTACCTACCCAACTCTCAGACGGTTCAAGCCCCGAAATGGCATTCAACAATTATCAAACCATAAACCTAGCAAGCCGCGCGTGCTCTGACTAACAGCTCCGTGTCGAGGGTACCTTTATCTCAGGGCGGAATTAAGCATTGTTTTGAAACTCTACAAATGAGAGCCGAGTGTTCTCATTTAAATGGTTCTGTCCCCGCCTCCCTTAACTCTCCAGCGCCCTCTCGAGTAATTAAGCAGTTCGTACCGCCGGGGGCGACTAAATGAATTAATGTCACGACGTTAAAACGCACCCCCCCCCCCCCCCCCTCCAACACTGGAATGGCTAGCCACCTTCTCGAATCGCAGCAAGATGTTCACCATGGCCACGTGCCTGCTGGCGCCAGGGCGGCGGCCGCGGACGCCAAATTTGCAATCACTTTATACAGGACTGAGCATTCTGAGCTGAGGCTAGTTGCTATTGGCTGGATTTCTCGTGGCATGGGCTCTATTGGGACTGGCTGCTATTGGCTGGATTTCTCGTGGCATGGGCTCTATCATGGGACTGGCTGCTATTGGCTGGATCTCTCCTGGCATGGGCTCTATTGGGACTGGCTGCTATTGGCTGGATTTCTCGTGGCATGGGCTCTATCATGGGACTGGCTGCTTTTGTGTGGACCTTTCGTGGCATGGGCTCTATCATGGGACTGCCTGCTAATGGCTGGATCTCTCGTTGCAGGGGCTCTATCATGGGACTGGGTTGGGTGTCGCAAAATTTATTTTCACATTTTCACAACTCGACATTTTAGTTGTACATTCCTGATGATAAAAATACCCTGACCTTGCAAAAGGTAAAAGCAAATTGCACACAGCCAACATTTTTTTTAGTTTAGTTTTAGTTCTTATTACTTTCCTATATTTTTCGGTAGGCTACAGTTATAATTTTCCAACCAGTCGCAGCCAAGAATGAAACCCCTTAAAATCGTATTGTCTATTCTAAAATGTTGCAAATTTTTTTTTCTTGACCGTAAACTTGCAGGGCAGGGCAGGGCAGGGCAGGGCAGGGCAGGGCAGGGCAGGGCAGGTACGCACTAACAAAGGTAAGTACGAGCCATTCGGCGTGAAACCGACAGAAAGACGCGGTGTCTGGCGGCAACAAAAGCCGGCAACTAATCGCCTCACATCTTCCCATTGTTGGCCCATTGTTGGCCCGTTGTCGAGGAGGGCCGAGCTGCGCCGTGCCGTCCCACAATGGCTGGCTAATCGGCGGGCGAGGGCGAGGGCGATGCGATTAGGTCCGAGGCATCGGCGAGGACCCATGGCCGACCCGGGCCCCGGACGGTGCACGGTGCTCGTTAGCCATTGTCCGGGACGAGTGCGAAATTGGCCGTGAGATGGGTTCCATGGATCCGATGCTGGCCGCGTGCGGTCGAGCGAGCGGGCGACGTTGTTGATCGGTGTATTTCAGAGCGGCGATTGCCGGCCAGTTATGCTTGTACCGTTTGGGTGAGGCACCTTGTTACATGGTCTCGCTAAGCGGCGAATTGCATGGCGCTGGTTTACGGGGTGTAGGTATACAGAGGGTATTTGCGAGGACGAAATCCTAGTGGTAGGTTCAGGATGTTACAGTGTGGAATAAACGGGTATGGATTGCAGCGATCGTTGTTTTGGTCTGGGGTCTCTGATTTTCAGGCGGTGCGAAGCGGCCGTTGCTGGTGATTGAATACTCCAATTGTTTAATCGATCCCTTTTGCCCCAAAACAAGCTTTATGGTGCCTATGTCAATCTTGTTTCAAATGTATCTATTGATGTACATATTGATGTTGATCTTGCTGACAGTTAGTGCTTCGAAAATGATTTTAAGTCTTTGTAAAAGGAAAATATAACAGCGCAAAAACTTGGCCCTTCTCTTTATAAAGCTGGGGTGAATATTTTGATGGGAAGTGAATGTGTACAATGAATTCCATGAACGTATTACTCCACACGTGGAGATTGGCCGTGTGGTGAGAGCTATCGTGTTAAAAGGTGAACCGAGTAATGCGAAAACTTCAATTTCGCAAGCTCAAAAAGAGCAATGGTTATTTTCAAAACTTTGTTCACGTGCACATTACATACTTAGCAAAATTTAGCAAAGTGTGAAGCGTACTGAAAAATAAAGTATTTGTAATTCTTGTGCCTGCTACAATCTTTCCGCAAATTTGATTTTCTTTCGTTGCAATTTTGCGGTTTAAATGTCGTTTTGAATAATTGGCCTGTTTTGACGTTTATTAAGCTCACCATACACATTGTTATTCGCACCAAATAGCTATAACGCTCAACCACAATGCAGCTAACATTGCGCGAGCGAAGCCCTGAAACCCCAGCTGTACTATGTGCTACAGTGGTACACGAACGTAGAAAGTCGATGATTGAATTGCCGATGATTTCATCAGCTGAGCCTCAAGTCACGCATCCACCGGACATTGGACAGTGGACAGTCGACACTCGACGATTCGAGCGAAATGTGGACCAATTGGTAGACAGGACCGCGCCGCACAAAACACAACGTCTACGTCATTAGCGGCGACTTGCCTCGCACAAAGGTTCGCGATCCGATACCAATCAAAACACGTGTTCCGCCTACGCGACGCGACGCGACGCGTCCGACGACGGGCCCCAGATTGGCGCACTTTGTGCAACAGTAATCACGGCAGCGAGGAATAATCATGAGCCTCATCACCGTCCCCCACGACGAGGCAGAGAGAGATCAGAGCGAGGGAATCAAAACACTGCGAACGCAGTCAATCCCAAGCTCGGCTCGGCGCACTGCGCGACTCGCCCGCGTCCCGCACACAATAGCCCAGCGCACAAAAGGCACACAATGAATAAAGAACATCCATTCGGTAGCGTCGAGCCTTTGTAGTTGCGAGTCCCTCCACCCCAGGCGCCCGCGGGCAGTCCTGGGGGCATTGGACCCGGTCGCGCCGGGCACTGCCGCCAGGGGCACTGTCGCCAGGGGCACTAGGCCGCCAGGGGCACTCCCGCCAGGGGCACTGCGTACGGAGCGCGGACACCACGTTAGTGCTCGAATGCCCGAAGGATTCAAGGAGGCCCATGAATGGCCCAGAAGTGCCCAAAAATATCTAGAACCGTTGAGAAGTGTACAAATGACCTATAGAAAGACTACAATGGTCGGGGATGTGGTCGTGGTCTGAACTGCCCCGAGTTGGCATTGACTGCCCCAAAAAACTCGGTTAGGCCCGAAATGCGCTGAAGTACTGGAAGTGACACGAGTTCCCCGCAGCGATCGGTTTGAAATCCTACTCCTCATCCTATTTTAAAGGGGTCAGTAGCGCAGGATTGCCACCCGCTTTCAATTTGGTATGTCATTTTGATTCGCTCATCCCTGAAAGCGATCACGAGCGTTGGGTGTAACGGTGTAAGAAGATGGCAATTTATTCGTGTGTTCCGGAAAAACCCGCCACGAGGTTCTGGTGGCCTCGACCTTCACATTGAGCCTTGCAGCGCGTGTGGTGTGTCAGGTGGCCGTGCACCAAGCTGCCGTGCACCAAGACTGCCGTGCACCAAGCTTCCGTGCACCAAGCTGCCTTGCACCAAGACTGCCGTGCACCAAGCTGCCGTGCACCAAGACTGCCGTGCACCAAGCTGCCGTGCACCAAGACTGCCGTGCACCAAGCTGCCATGCACCAAGACTGCCGTGCACCAAGACTGCCGTGCACCAAGACTGCCGTGCACTAAGACAGCCGTGCACCAAGACAGCCGTGCACCAAGGTTATTGTGAACCAGGACTGGACCAAGGAATGGAGCTTCGCGGGTTCGCGCTGATTTGAAGAGCAATCAAAAATAGCAGACGCAACGGAACGAGTTCGGCATTCGTGCATTTGGTCGACACAAACTCGTTCCCCGTTGAGTCATCTCAGCCCTCGAACACATCTCACAAACTCGTTCCCCGTTGAGTCATCTCAGCCCTCGAACACATCTCACAAACTCGTTCCCCGTTGAGTAATCCCAGCCCTCGAACACATGTCACAAACTCGTTCCCCTTTGAGTCATCTCAGCCCTCGAACACATCTGTAGGTAGGCACGCATAACAAGTGTTTCGCGGGAACGAAAGCCAATACTGCACAATTTCCCATCCCCCCCCCCCCCATCCCCTTTCAACGACGACGTCGTCCTGACAGTAAGAGTTGATTAAATGCTGGATTGTTGCCACAATTCGAGCGCTCAGCATTCATCCAAACCTCCACACAACCGACGACGACGACGACGACGACGACGACAGTGGCGGATGGTCGAACGACGACCGATTGCACGTGTGTTATTTTGGAAGGCTGGCCAAAAGAGGACGGCAATGCACTCAAAAGGGGAGACTAAACTTTTCAAATTTCGATTGGCGTGGCCAATTGTTTTTGTTCTCATGCCACCTTCCATGTGGTGCGGAACGCCACCGGTTCAGTTGATGCATCGAACGAGGCTCATTCTACCTAGGCTACAAAGTTTAGCAATAAACTGCGGCATTGAGTACATGGGGTAAATATATGTATTTTAACGTTAGTTTGTCGAAACACGGAAACCACTAACAAGCAGAGCTAAGTGAGCGAGCGAAACTTGTTGAAAAAACTCTATAGCTGAGTATAAAAGATTTAGCTGAGTATAGCTGATATTTAATTAGCTTACCGGCCTCAGCTTTAGGGTTTAGTTCGGAATGGAAAGTATTTAAATATTTAAAAACCCTATGAGTATGACCGATACTGTTCCCAACTTAATTTAACCTCGCTGAAGATTTACAGGTTTATTGACTTCGGGAGCCACTTGAAGTTTGAAGCCCTTACGAAGAGAGGGCTCCTAAACATCCGCCTCACATAGGTTACAGTCTTTCACCGTGTAATTGCATGGGGAGCTCAGCACTAAAGCATTTCTCTCGGCCTTTCCCTTTGGAACACCATCTTGAGGCTAAAATTTGAATTACCTCGCTATTTAGCCATGATACCAAATGACATTGCCCTCTGGTGCATAAATGTTGAACTAATGTGTGCACAGAGCACTCTGGCGGCTAGAGATCGATACATGCAGGCTAGAAAGGTAGATTATTACTATCCTAAAGGTATTCAACAGTGCTGGTAGCAATCCACATCCTCCATGGGCTTTAGGCCCCTACGGGCCCGAGGCCTGAAATTAACAGCCCTCTGGTGGCAATATTTTGAACTATAAGTCGTGCCAAAAGTCGTGACTAAAATCGTCACATAATTTGCACATCCTGGAACCTCTTAGACGTAGTTGTACGTAAAAATCGTGACACAAATTGTGACAACCCAGGAAAGTCATGGTTAGGTAATACTTGGGTTTCGCATCGCTCCAATACTTTTGCAGAGTTTGTGTACAGTCGTACACAAAACACACAAAATCCTAATAAATACCAAAATACTACAAAATCCTGGCACTGTAAATCCCTGGTCCAATGTATACTTGCTCACCACCATCGCACGCCACTGGAAGAACGCCGTTTGTCTCGGCCAGGATCTGGTGCAGGACGACGACGACGACGACGACGACGACGAGGGACAGCCAAAAAGCTGGCCACCCAATCGCCACTAAAGACTGTGCGGACGGTACTGGACGCTAGACGCTAGACGCTGGACGCTAGACGCTAGACGCTAGACGCTAGACGCTAGACGCTAGACGCTAGACGCTGGACGCTAGACGCTGGACGCTAGACGCTGGACGCTAGACGCTGGACGCTAGACGCTAGACGCTAGACGCTGGACGCTAGACGCTAGACGCAGGACGCTAGACGCTAGACGCTAGACGCTAGACGCTAGACGCAGGACGCTAGACGCTAGACGCTAGACGCTAGACGCTAGACGCTAGACGCTAGACGCTGGACGCTAGACGCTAGACGCTAGACGCTAGACGCTGGACGCTAGACGCTGGACGCTAGACACTAGACGCTAGACGCTAGACGCTGGACGCTGGACGCTAGACGCTAGACGCTAGACGCTAGACGCTGGACGCTAGACGCCAGACGCCAGACGCCAGACGCCAGACGCTAGACGCTGGACGCTGACGCTAGACCCTGGACGCTGGACGCTAGACGCTAAACGCTGGACGCTGGACGCTAGACGCCAGACGCCAGACGCCAGACGCCAGACGCTAGACGCTGGACGCTAGACGCTAGACGCTGGACGCTGGACGCTAGACGCTAGACGCTAGACGTTGGACGCTAGACGCTGGACACTAGACGCTAGACGCTAGACGCTAGACGCTAGACGCTAGACGCTAGACGCTGGACGCTGGACGCTAGACGCTAGACGCTAGACGCTAGACGCTAGACGCTGGACGCTGGACGCTAGACGCTAGACGCTAGACGCTAGACGCTGGACGCTAGACGCAGGACGCTAGACGCTAGACGCTAGACGCTGGACGCTAGACGCTAGACGCAGGACGCTAGACGCTAGACGCTAGACGCTAGACGCTAGACGCTAGACGCTAGACGCTGGACGCTGGACGCTGGACGCTAGACGCTAGACGCTGGACGCTAGACGCTGGACGCTGGACGCTGGACGCTGGACGCTAGACGCTAGACGTTAGACGCTAGACGCTAGAACATGAGGCGCCCAAAGCACGTTCAGTGGTGTAGCTACCGCTGGTGCAGTCACACCAGGGCCCAGGAGCCACGAGTATTGGCTTGAGGAGGCCGTGAAAGGGTAAATCGGAGAGTGAATCTCCGGGAAAACGATGATTTATTTATTTTTTCTTTCTTGACATAATCAGACAGTAGGTACAAATTGAGAAAACCCACAAAGCCCGAGCTGGGCTCATCTGTGGAGTACATACACACAATAAAAAATAAGTGAACTTGTACCAATCTCTGAATAACATTCTGTTGAAAATAGTCAAGTGCTCATTACATTTAGAAAGTCAATATATTCAATTTTTATTTTAACATATCTATCAATATAATAAATTAAATGTATATGTACTAAGAAATATCTTTAAGGTGGGGAGAACCTCTTGGTCTTCCAAAACCTATACAAAATATTTTTTTACAGACAAACTATTAATGACAGTCCAAAACAAAATAGCTAGTGCACTAGATAATTACTCAGTCTTTCAAATGATGTAAGAATTAATTTTGTGTAATGATTTGGATAGCTGAAAGTTCAGAATAACCATAAAATCTTTCTGAAATAAAATTGTTTCAGTAATTCTGAACTTTCAGCAAAACTAATCAAAACACAAAAATTACACATACATTATTTGAAAGACCCAGTAATTACCTAGTGCACTAGCTATTTTGTTTTGGGCTGTTATTAATAGTTTGACTGTAAAAAAATATTTTGTAGATAATCGAAGACCAAGGGGTCCCCTCACCTTAAAGCACCTATCTTTTAATTTTAATTTAATAGCGCCATATGCTGTTAGATTGAAGAGATTTTCGGTATACCATTAAATAATTTGGGAATCATGTAATCAAGAGTTCTTTTTCCATTTTTGCTATTATAATTAGGCAATGTATAACGCTCTGCTTTGCGGAGTCTTTCTTTTATATCTTGATTTGGATGAGCTGATTTGCAAGTGTCATCAAAGTAATATTTTACAAGTAATTTAAATTCATACAGTTTGTTAATAGGCAAGACATTTAAACTTTAATATATCAGTGAAACTTCGGAGTGTTCGTGAGCGTTGCTACTGCAAATGAGATTAATCATCATATTTGCAGTTTGCGAATTTTATTGATTTTATCTAATGAAGCATACCCCTCCCTTGGATTCCATAATTCATTAGAGATTCGGCTGAAGCCAGACTGAGAAAATATAAAGAGCATCCGGCTAATTTTAATTTAAACTAACAGAAAGCAGGATGAAAGACATATACAGCATAAATATCAATGAATATCGAAGTTTTACAAAATATTTGGCGGTTGGCCACAAATTTCCTAGGAACGGCAAAATTTTCTCCTGCGGAGCCAGTGTAATAACAAAAACTCAAAAAGCATGGTAAAATCTGTGGGTGGGCTTCTTGAAGATTTTTTTGCAGAATATGCGTCCCCACCCCTCTCTGCTCTACTTCTTTCGTTGCCGCCTTTGCTAACATGCATGTGTATATTTTGGACCCTGGCATTTGGTCCCATTTCTTGAACTTAGTTTCCTTATGGGAGGGGTAGGGGGGGGGGGATCGAATTTTAAATCTTGCACCAGGGCCCTGCAGCACCTAGCTACGCCACTGGAGCACACTCATTGATCGCTTAATCTAGGAACGACGAGGGTGAATCGGCCTCGACTTGCGATTCAACATCAAACCTTTGGGCGGGGGGAGGGGGGGGGGGGGGGATAATTAAGTGGGGCTGTTGATGAAGCAGCTTGGTTTGTCGGTTTAATTGCGGAGTTGAGATAGCGATGGCTGACTGAATGGAGCGCGGCTCGGGTCGTTTTGTTGGTGAAAGGCGCGCGCTGCCGTCGCTTTGGAACGCGGTGCTCGCGTTGCGGCTATCGCTGGTACTACGTCCTCCCAGTGCACGCACACGCGGGCTTGGACTCTGCGGCGATTGCTTTTGAAAGCCGAATCGAGTGTGTGTGTGTGTGTGTGTGTGTGTGTGTGTGTGTGGTAGATGCCCGGCTTCCCCGAGCACAATTGTCGCCATGCCACAAACTCGCTGATTTAAACATGAATGAACCACCGACACAAATTCGGTCCCATGCTTTAGTTTATTGAACAGGATTTAAGGGACTTTTTCAACATTCAAAATCAGCTCGACCAAAATTTAGATATTATGCCGGAGCAGGATGGTTCAATCTCTGTATACACGAAGGAAAACGTTCAATCCTGTCTATATCAAAGGGACCGCTAACCCAAAACACTCCTTCCCTTTTTTACCGATGAAAACAAACGGATTGCCCCCTAATTGTGTGCGACTAACGCGATTCCCGTCCACAGCTCCCGTCGTTTCGTCC
>OV121076.1:27173043-27175543 GCA_921293005.1 Nemoura dubitans
TTTAGTAGATAAAGATAATCTAAAAAAGAACGTCAGGTATCAACAGACTTGGATCACAAAAGACTTGAAAGAATTGTTGCAAGAGACCGCGCTTTTCATAGATGGAAGAAATGTAGTATTGCTTTAAAAAGTGTTTTCTTGTCGATATAAAAGAATTTAAGGCTACGTGCTAAAAGAGATATCAAAAAGGCTAAATTTGAATTTTATGAACTACAATTCGCGTCATCCAGAGGTGATATCAAGAAGTCATGGCAACAAGTTAATCGCATGCTAGGTAAAAAAAAAAAAATGTCAGTAGACGAAACGATTGACAATTATCTGGGTAAACAATTCTCAATACCCATTATTGTGAACAATTTCGCTAGTACTTTTGTTGAGGAAGTAGAAAATATACAGCATAAATGTAATTTCACGACCATACCAACCAGCCATAAAAATACAGATGAACAGTTGCAGTCAATGTATATGCCCCCAACGACAAACGTTTAAGTAAGCAAAATAATAAGTAACATGGATATAAAAAAACTCCTGGGTTTGATAATATAAGAATTAAAGATCTACAGTTTTTGCATAAAACGATTAGTCCAGTAATAACACATTTAATAAATCTAACATTGCGTGATGGGTGTGTATCAAGCGGTTTAAAAACATCAGTTGTGAGACCGGTGTTCTAAAAAAATGATCATTTATTATTTTCAAATTATAGGCCCATTTCACTTCTGCCTGCCATAGAAAAAATAATGGAACGATGCGTTGCAGAGAGAATTACAGCATATCTAACGAAGTTTAATATTATAAATAAAAATCAGTTTGGCTTACAAAAAAGAAAAAGTACTGTGGACCTTCTGGAACGTTTCTCGAATTTAATAAATAAAAGGTTAAATGATAATATGCACTCGTTGGTTTTATTCATCGACTTCACAAAGACGTTTGATACGTTGTGTCACAGCAAATTAATAACAGCTCTGGATTATATTATTGGCATCAGTGGTCCTTTATTACAATGGTTTATTAGCTATTTAAATGCTCGTCAGATGCTTGTAAAGGTTCAAGACACATTCAGTGACATGAAAAACATTGCAACAGGAATACCACAAGGTTCAATTTTAGGCCCTACGTTATATTTAATTTATGTAAATGAAATGTTTAGATGTGTTAAAAAATGTGAGATATTAATGTATGCCGATGATACGGTTATTGTAGCAAGCCACAGAGACGTCAGAAAAGCCGAGGACATGCTGCAGGCAGACTTTACCAGGGTCTTGCAATGGACACATGACAATTACCTCGTTTGCAATGCACAAAAAACTAAAATAATGCATATTTGTTCACAACTCAGCCACGCAGCCCATGTCCAACTCAAAATACTCCATCACGACTATAATTGTTTGCACATTAACCGTGGCCATTACTGCAATTGCTCAACATTTATAGAAAAAGTGGATCAATTCGTATATTTAGGATTAATTGTTGATAGATTATTTTCTTGGAAACCACATGTTGAGTATTTGTGTAGTCGTTTACGGTCTGTAGCATTTGGACTTTATAAATTGCGTTCGACAGGGGCTCCTTCATATCTTTTACGAACTGTGTATCTTGCTTTAGTCGAGTCTCAGTTGCTGTACGGTGTGCTTGTATGGGGTCAATCTTCAGAATACATTATAGATAAAATATCATCACTGCAACTAAGCATAATTAAAACCATTTCTTCTCACAATGTAAATAATACTTGTCCATATGTTGATGTGCTCTTTCATAAAATTAATATTTTGCCATTTCGTAAGCTTTTTGAATATAAATTGATTTTAAAATATTATTTCGACGACCAATTTAAAGTTCTGAAATCTGAGTTTGTAATGAAAGCAAGGCTTAGAAACAAAGACCCGTATTATGTTCCAAATTATGTTAATAAGCATGGAAAACGTTTATTTGAATATGTTGTTCCCGTCTTATTTAATAAGTTACCACCAAAACTACGTAGCATAAACACATTTTGTATTCTTAAAAAAAGGGTTAAGGAATGGTTACTGGATGTTACTGAATAGAAACTTAATTTACTGTTGCTTTCTTAACTAACAAAACTGAACTTCATTATTATTATTACCTATTATTATTATTATTATTTTTTTGAATTTAATGTTCTCTTGTTTAGTGTTGCGTTGTACATCGTTTGCTCAGCAATTTTTCAATTAAAAATTTCTTTATTTACACCACAGATGAGCCACCATGGCTTTGGGGACTTATATGTCTGAGATTTCTTTTCTTATCACATTGTATGGTTATGAGCAATAAAAAAAAAAATAAAATAAAATAAAAATAATAATAATAATAATAATAATAATAATAATAATAATAATAATAATAATAATAATATTTAATAATAATAATAATAATAATAATAATATTATTATTATTGTTATTATTATTATAGTGAAGTGAAGCATTGTATGATTTTGGTTATATAATATTATTATTATTATTATTATTATTATTATTATTA